>KB668066.1:196239-236218 GCA_000349065.1 Anopheles quadriannulatus
CATAGCAGGATAGTCAATCCTACGTATGGCGGCACGGTCTATTTGGGGATCGAGCTCATGACGGGCATGTTGTTAAGTCGTAAAATGTAAAATGGTTATGAGATTTAAATCGGCTTTTGAAAAACACGTTTTAGTGAGTTATAACTTGAAATGCTTAAGGTGGCACACTTGCCCCAAATTCCGCTACCCCTTGAAAACCCTGTATGTCTATACAACTTCATTTTCCTTTATGAGTTCATTTTTGTTGGAAAGTCGAGCAAAATTTAAATGTTTTTAACAATACCTTGCCTAAACTTTCATGTTTTTTTTCAGTTCATTGTTGTTCAAATTAAAAAATCTCCATAATTGCAAGGAGCAGACTCGATTTAACATCATGTCTATCGTGGGATCAAATCTAGAATAAATCGTTCATTCGTAGCAATGACTGACTGCGTCTTACTGAATAAGCCTCGAAAGCATATATAGACAGCCAGAATGTCAAAAAGAAGAATTGCAATAACCTTGTGTAAACACTAGACTATCATACTCTACAATCACATCAAACAAATATTAAATAGTTGTATAGTCAACGTACAAAATCTATTATTTATTATTTTTCATTATTTTGCTTAAGATACGATATAACACACAAAATAATATAAACAAACATCAATTAACATATGTAAAATGAATATAAATAAAATAAAATGAGTTATTGTTACATAACTTAATAACTTGTTCAAGAAACTATAAGATAATCCTTCAACATGCGTAAAACATAGCATTTTGGCTCATCTTATGCAAACACTAATACAATATTGCGTAAGAATAGGGATCACATCTAGTCGAGCCTACAAAGTTAAAGAATGGCAAACGATAACCGCAACCGCACATGTCTAGTAGATCAACAGCCTTCGAAAAGCGATACACTTTGGGTAAAAACTTCGGTCCTATTACCACACATACCGTTCTACGAGCAGCTACGTAATCTTCCCACAAAGTTATCAAAGTAAAGGTAGAAAGGATGTCAACCGACGTGGAAAAGGTAACTCAGTCAACAAACACATTTCATCCCCCTTGCCTTAATGGGACCTAAACAAGCAAAGCTTTCATGCGAACAGATGACCTTTAATCCTTTCGTGTCGTCTAGCTACGATCTCCGGCGTTTAGTGAGACAACACACCCAGGTTTAGTGATTTCCAAACATTTAAGATTTTGTTTATGGAACAGCGTATAGGAGAAGAGATTTGGAGGAGCTATGTTCTACAGACAGCAGAATAAAGCGAATATTTCATTGGAAGCAAAATTAAGCGAAGTATTACGTGTGAGTCAAGCAATGGTAACTATTACCGAATAATATCGAACAAACGTTGCATTACAACAACTCTGAAGTATTTAAACTCAAACAAATCGGCAATTAAAATCATGTGATCCAAAAGTGCTTCAACTTGACAAATAAAAACGAAACCATTTGCAATAAAAAAGAGTCCGTAGAAGCTTCAATCCTTTGCAACCCTTTTGAAATGCTATTGACCGACACACCGTTAAGAGCTTGGTTCAATCCGGTGACATAAACGTCATTTTAGTACCGATGGAGGCGCCCACGGTTTGATGTGTCGATACCTTGCAACGACGGTTCGTCTTGAATGATTGCTATTTTTAGCATGCGTCTTAAATTTTCATGACAACAACTTAATTCACTGCTTCGATTTATTGCACCATGAAAATCGAATGCAAATATGTTGGTGTGGTTCGAGCAATCTTGCCACCACTGCTGATCACAAACAAAGAGAAGCACTCAGCACAACGGTTTTAATTCAAATTCAATGTTTGTTTATTCAGCTGTACTGTTTACTTTTACAATGGTATAGCAAAATTGTATTTTCCACTGGGTACAAAATGAAGCAATTCTCGACACACCCAAAAAAACCTCTTTCCTGCTACAGCTTTCAATCACACCTGTTGAATAGTGAAATTCAATAAAACCCCTTACCCGAATCAAAACTATAAAAATCGATCATCGCAAAACAATAGCAATCATTTGTCACCCTCTACGAACCGCCCCCCCCCCCCCCCCCCCCCCCCCCCCCCCCCCCCCCCCCCCTAGATTGCCGAAACAAATCACCCAATCACAAAGAACAGTAAATGTTCGATCACTACCTAAAAACCTCAATCGAGTTGATTTTAACTGTCCCAACCACTCAATATTGCAGCCAAAAACTATCAATCAACTATTTACAGAATGGCCTGGCCATTGAAACGGACACGTCCTTCTTCGGTACACAATTTATCGTGGCAATACCATCAAAATGCCACCCGCAGAGCTGGCTCGGTACGTGTAAGTTTTAATGCGTGGTGATCGGTAAGCTCAACACACTATTTATGCAGCAGCTGCCGAGCGGCGGAGACGTGCGAGTGTGAGCGGCTGCAACCCTTTTCTGCTGCGGCATTACAAGTCATTCGATACACAGGCATGGAGTATTTTTCCTTCCGGGTTAAAAGTCAATCAGTCCGCTTTTCCGGCTACTACTACTTCGATCCGGCTGCCACAGGAAATGGAAGCCAATGTACGGGGAGGAGTGCTTGCTTGCACATTCTAACCGTAGTGGCAGTAGTATTGGCAGTCGAGCAATTTTTACGATACTCCGAGCCTTAGCGCCGCAATACGACGTGGACGTGTTGGTAATACGTAGGAAGGAAGTAATACTAACACCCTTCGCACACTCCGTCTCCCTAACCCCTAACTGATGCCAAAAGGTCGACGTCATCGTTGACGCCCTACAGTTCGTCCGGCCTCCTCCATCATGCTGACCGTGTTAGATTGTTAGCAAACGGTACGGAAAGGGGGAGCCCAGCTCTCACACACACACACATACACCCACGTGCTAGCATAAACGAAACCATTCAATTTCATCTCGCCAAGAAGTTCTCTAATGTCAGCAGCAAACGACGAAACGATCCAACTACCCACTGCCGGACCGTCCCCCCCCCCGCAACGCAAACGACGACGTAACATAACACGCCGGACAACGAAGTGCACACTACACACAACACTCTCTGACCCTGACAAACGAAGCCAAGCCCCGGCAGGCCAAGAATAAGGAATCAAAGGATAACAAAGACCGGCCTGCACTGGGATGAGCACGGAACCGGTGCAATGGATAAAAGGGCCCACCCCCAACCGGCATGTTTATGCTCTGCGTCTCGGGCGTAACACATGCCTGGCCTGCCTGCCACGTCCACCCTAGCCTCCGGGCTACTTGTGCTTTAAAGATATGGTGCCAACATATCCTGCCTTCTTACGATGATTGCCACTGTCGTTTCTGCTTTATCGGGTGTCCAGGTTACTTTACTCCACTCACGTTCGAACCATTTCCCACACACCCATACACCTAGGCACTTCGAGAGCATATCAAACTTGTCCGGACCCGGTCTTCTTCGGGTGCGAAGGTAATCATAAGTGCTCGAACAAGTAAAAGCTCTTTTTCATCTCATTTTTCTCCCATCGGCTGCGCCCATCAATTTAATGTGCCGGGTAAAGGGCGGTTGTATGCATTTGCTCGCACTTACTTAGGCAACCCGGACAAAAGTTACGGCCCCGATAGCGAGTACGTAGTTATCATTTCGTCGCCTCAAGCGGGCTACTACGAAGGAAAGAAAGAGAGAGAAAGAGAGAGAAAGCCGAGCAAAAGATGCTAGAATTAGGAAAGTGGATCCCTCGTAAGAACTGTCCAATTGTTGCTACTCTGCTGACCAGCGATTCGGTCAGCAGTTCGACATAGCGTACAGGATCCTACGCTGGCTAGGGCAACTCCGATAGTGCACATACGGTTCTTTTATTTTATTCCTAGCAGAAACATCCCTCTAGCGCTCCCTAGCCTGTCTGGTGGCAGACGAGAACGAAGCAAAGTCACAGCTTCATTCGAATTCATTCGGTCAACTAGAACGCTTTGTGCGTCGGAAGGAAGATGCTTTGACAAAACTTAGCACCATCTATCCGTGTGCGACAAAACGTGCTGCACACGTCGAGTGAATTTGTCTTTCTACTTTACTGGCAAACGGTACAGTCTCTGGGACAGCAACTGAGCCATACGAACGCACACAATCCGGGAACGTTTTGTGTGTTCGTCGAGAAAATCTATGGAATTGAATAAGCTTAAAATGCTATAACTCAGTTCGCACTGTCAGCTGCAACTGTAGACGATGCGTTGCAGTATTTCGTAAACCACTTCTCGGAACAGCTCTAATTGAAGGTTTCTAATAGCATTAGCTCGCCTGGGGTTTGGTATGGAGCAAAGTGTTCGAGGAACAAAAAAAAACATCGTTCAGAAGATGGACTACTTTTATGACGATGTCTAGCACACCATTGGAGAGTGGAACAATTTTGTACAATCTTTTCGGATTAACACCACCGGGTGTCTTACGGTTGAGTCCCCCGTCCCAGGGGGATGTTTGGGGGCAACTAGTTAGTGAGGGCTATTATACAGTCTGCAAAGGATGCAGAATTTTGTGAAGAGTTATTACACTGACCACTTGTAAGCTTTTCAGAGGCTCTCTTTTATTCTTTCTCAAAAAAAACTAATATTACTGCCATAATACCAATAAGCTGTTATTCACTTACCTGCAAACACAAACTGTGCCATTCGCAGAAACTACACAACGTGACTCAATGGATGAACATGACAGCAAAACAGCCTTCCCTCAGTAAGAACAAAAAACACCTTTCCCTATGCAGCCTATCTTCTGCCACAGCAAATGTAAACCGATGTACTATAACCACAACTGCAGCAATTTCTGCACTGTTACCTCAAAACCATGCGACCATTCATTGGTATACACAACAACGGCAAAAACCTCTCCGAAAAAAAACCCAAATGGCGCACACTGCAGTTATGAGTTTATTAAATGTGTGGAGTTTCAGCTTTCAACGTGCCGAACTTGCCAACAGGAACACTTGCCCAAAACAAGGATTGCGCCCCAATATCATTGCATCCAGCCACAGCACAGGAACCCTCTCTCTCTCTCTCTCTGGGTGTGTGTGTGTTCACTCTCGACACATGGGTATGGTGCCGAACCATGTAGATAAAAAGGGAAAACGGTTTCATTTACGGTTCTTGCGGTTCGCTACCTGTGAGCAAATCTTTCTTTCATCAGTTAATTTTTTCATCTCCGCATCGAGGTGCACTACCACCAGCAATAAGGGCGAAGGATAGAGGAAAAAAACACCGCTACCAAGCTGCTGTTGTACTCTTTACATTTGTCCAATTTTGCTACCAGTTAGAGCGCGCAAATAGTGTGTTGAAAAACGTTTCATCTAAACGTAAAATGGGGTAGTAAAGTGTAGTTTTTGTTTTACCTAGTTTTTGCCAAAAACCAAAGGACTCTTTCACTGAGCTGTGCTGCTTCAGGTCAGGAAGGTAATGCGAGCGTTTTCCTATGACAATACTGTAACGGCGCAAACCAAATATCGGTGGACGCAAAAACGATGCAACGCTAGCAATATATCTCTCCTTAGTTGCACACTATGTGTATATGTGTGTATGTTTATGTTGACCCCTTTGGTTCTACGTTTGACCAAGATAGAACAAACTTGTGGTAAACCTTTAGTGTTTGGTGCCTCCTATCTGAGCATACTTTCAGCCAATAAAACAACACTCATTGGCGTGTAGTATACGCCAGGGGAAAACCCCAACTCAAAGGCAGACAGCAGCAAGGGACGATACAAAACCAAAAAAAAACAACTACTGTACACACTAACCAACGATTCGAGAGCATCGTTGTATGAAATTTAAATTTTTAATGAATTTTTATGAAGGCATTTTATCATCGTTGCTACACGTTCTTGCTGTAAGCTGTGCGAAGCATCCTGGAAGGCAAGAGATGCCACATAGACACACCCGTTTTGGCAGTAAAAACAACATCAATCGTGTTGCATTTGCCAATCTAATGCATGGGTTTGGTAAGAATGCCGATAATTTGCTATTTTACAATGAGGACATAGGGAGGGAAATTTGCAACCGATTTTGGGACATACCTTTCGTGGCATGTGCTAGGACTTCAAAGTGTATTGATAATATCCTTACTTAGAGCATGTTGAAGGTCTCCGTTACATTTGCAAAAGAAATGTAGTTGATGTAATATTTTAAAATCCGGCATGAAGATTTAAGAAATATTATAGGACAAATTTATCAAAAAAATAATTTAAACTTTTTACAATGTAGTTGCATTCATTTCAATTAAATATCCAAAGAATAATCCAAATAAAATGCATCACTGGTAAACACCAGGAAACTTACCAAACAACTTGATGATGACGAAACTTCCCAAACCAAAAAAAGGACTGTTCCAACACACATCCAAACTCACGGAATGTACAAACGGTTTTCGGTACTTATTCACATGAGCAGTTTTAATTAAGCCATCAGAAAAAGGGCAGAAAAACGAGTAGACATTTTTATAGCCTAAAAGTCCTTCTGGAAAACTCAAGCACGAACTAATTCTTAGCCGCCTTCCCTACCATGGCCCCGCTGCACTACAAACACGACGGAGTGTTATGAAAGCGATGAAATGTACCGGGCCCTATGAGACTCGGGGGGGGTTATTTCTTTTTTTACCCCATTATACTGTGTTCTAGTGTGAAGGGCACAATATTTCTTCCTGCAGTATTTTTTTTTCTCCACCGACTATCTTCAAATGTTTGCATACGTGTATGCAATATGTCTGCGACTCTCAAAGCGAGAGAGAGCGAGGAAGCGCAACAAAAAACCACCCATAGATAGGCCCACTTGGCTGATAGCCTATCCGTATCTTTTATCGTCCTTTCGCTGCAGTGTCCCATGTTTTATCCTTAGCCTTCATTGCCTTAGTGGTTAAGCCGATGTCATCCAAACGGTGAATGAAGAGAATGAACGCAAATCTCGCCAGACGATAGCATTCATAAACGCCCGAGCCCACCTAGAGCAGCTAGACTATTTTCATCGCACCGGGGGGAGGACCCACACACACACACACACACACACAACATGCTCGACCGAAAAAGCTCGGTACCACACTACAACGCATTGAGCGACAGAGACACCGTGAATGCAATGCAAGTGGGAAGCACTGCCCGCTAGGAAGTAGAGTTGGCTTAATTACAGGAATGTTTATTAAAATAGTTAATATTCGAGGGACTTACGAGCGAAACCAAATGAGATCAAGGTGAAAGAGAAAAACCGAGGGAAGAATGAAAGGGGAAGAGAACAGGGTTGAGTTGTGCATGAAATTTCACACACACACAAGCTTTGTTCAGCCCAACGACGAGAACGATGGACAAGCCCAAGCTCGAATGGGTCAAACGCATTGCTGGCGTACGGTTTAGTGGTGGGCGGTGCGGCCACAACAGCATTTTATTCGTTTTACCGGAGCCAAAAACTTTAGACTAAGCTTAGTGACGGTTGAGAAAAGCATTCGGAAAGTTTTTTTTTTGCTTCTCTTGTTGCATTCGGTACGTACATACCCTCGGGCAGGACCTCCAAACAGTGGGAACAAAAAGTTCAACTCATACAATAATATGAGTTGAAAATCATCTCTAAAACTACTGCCAATATTAATGTAAGCAAAAACTACGTTTTTCCAATGCCACCGTTCCGTTCTGTCTTAAAGATTGCTTAAAGCATGTTGGTCCGAACGATTCACTACGTTTAATTAAAGTTGTATGTCTGTGGTCGTCTATCGGTTGAAATGATCGCGCATAGACACACGGCAACAACAAAGCAACGTGCAATCGCAAACGGGGAAACCCCAGAGCTTACCACCCAATGTTGCCACCCACAAGCAAGTCAACTTCATAACATCACACTCAAGTCCCTGGCTGGAATTTAGTGCATTCTGGTTTACCCATAAGCCGCCCCCCACACCCCACAGCAAGATCATTGACAAACGGAAAGGGAAAGAAAACCCGAAGCAATTCGCACAGCAAATGTACCGACGACTTTTCGTTCCATTTCGAACTGAAACCGATTGGAAATTGTGGGTAAAAGTGGATTGCAAGCAAATAGAAATCGTTCGTACACTGGTTCTAAGTGGTACGAGACAGGTTGAGAATGTGTTAACCTACACGGTCGGTCGGTCGGTACTGCTAGTACTGTGTGTTTAGATTTAAAGAAAAATCGCATACATACACACCGTGCTCTGATGTCTGAAGATAATGGAAGTAGACTGATTGAGCTGTAATTTTCACTTACCGGTCGAACAAGTACAGTGCCTTGTACTGGCATCTTTCGAGTACGTTCTCTATGGTAGCATTTCTGTGAAGACTTTTAAAGGAGAGTATGTTTGCACTTACCTGAAATAAGTAAAGAAACAATATCATTTAAATGTATTTGGAGGCAGTAAATGTATAATAGAAAACTCTATAGTTAAAGCATCTACATTTAGAACAATGTACTAAAACTATTAGATCCTCATGAATGCTTAAAATTCAATACACCTGAAGTTCTTTGAATGCTCCCCGCAAACCAACTATTGCATTTAGTACGGATGTCTTTCAAACATTCTAACACCTTCGTTGAAATTCATTAGCTTTCCCAGCTCGCGCCCGGTTAAAGTGCACACAAAACCGCCGGTAGAGCAAAATAACCGTGCTCAATTTCGGAAACACGTTCCAGGGCGTGCTGGAAATAATTGGCTTTGGCAGAAGCGATCTGCTTTTAGTAGTCAAAGCGTCGTACAAGAATTCGGTAACCCAGTTTAAACACCGACTACGGCATGGGCGAACGGGAAACGTTCCTCGTTTGTCGCTATCGCACTGAACCATACGGGATGCGCAGTTAATTTATGAACATGGAAGGGATTTCACCAACACACACCGCTCTCATCTCACAGACGGTTGTTGATAAGGTGCAAGGAAGCAATTTTGCTTAATTATATTCGCATTTCCCTTCATGAGCAAGAAGCGCCAAAAGGAGGGACATATGTTTTCATTTCATTGATAATCTATTTTACTCGAGGAAATCATGTTCTGGTTCCAGCATGGTAGGTTCATACAAATTGTAAGGAATTTGGACACACAAAACACTTCTGGTTTTTTATTCTTATGAAATGTGTAATTGCTTAAACCAAAAAAGGGGATATGTTTTAACATAAATACAAAATGAATAAAGTAAAAAATATAATTAATACAATGAAAAGTATGAAACGTATTGATACATTTAAAACGAATATTCATAATACAATTACTAAATTAAGCAAATATTCACTTTGAATATCACTTCACGTCGTACAACAAAACGTCCTGCTTACTGGAAGCCATAACTTCTTCGCCCCAATTAACCTATCTACACCTCAAGCAAATCGCACGTTACCATTGGTGGGAAATAACTGATGCGCGATAAGATAAAGCCAGCACACACTTTTTCCACCGGGTGTAGCACAGCAACAAACGCTACCAAAAGCCACAGAAACCAACGCCGACCGACCAATCAAACCTTGCGGCAAACGCCAAACACAATAACGCTGTAGATAAAACGTCTAACAATCTAATTTGACCAGACATTGGCCTGATCAACCGACCTGGCCCCGAAATAGCTCACGATACCGCCCCGTGTCCGTCTATGTAACAACTGCACAGGAAACAACAACAAAGAATTGTCTCCCTCAAACGACAGCAAACCTTCAGCCGACCTGGAAAGCCCAAAATCGGAAGTAAAACGCTGTCCTTCTGGCTGCCTTCGTGCACAGCACGATAAACATCTTTATTGGTAAGTTCATATTCCTGCCGTGCGTACAATATTTGCCTACCGGTATTTGCGTAATCAGTAAAGAATCGTTCCCGTGCTCTGATGATCTCCCACTGGCAAGGAAGTCACCGTCAGGCCAGTCTCGGCTCGGTCCGGCTGTCGTCCAATTGGCGAAAGGAGTGACTTTTTCGACTAACATATTCATCAACGAAAGTTTTTCTTTCTGCTTGCTGGTACAGAGTTTCCGTACAATGTGTGCACCCGTCGTCTGTGTGCTAACAGTAGACAGGGTTAAGTTTTGAGGTTAATTTGTCATATCACGACCGTTCGGGTGATGTTGGTACAGCTGAAATGTCATTTCTTTTTTGTTCGTTAATTCGAAAGGCGAAAGGTAAATGTCACCAAATGGACAATGATGATAGAAGAACAAAGGAAAAAAACGATATTTGTTTTACATAAACAATGTGATTAATAATAATAAACTTATTCATTTTACAACAAAACTGCAAATGAGTACTATAGTGAAGTTATGAACAATAATAAATATGAAAACTTAAACTGTTATGCTTATTAAAAGATAAAAGATAAATTTTGAACATACGTATAAATAATAATTTGACTTACTCTCTTTACCAAAATGCTCCTTTGGAAATTAATATGGAAATGAAATGGTGAAGCAAACGCGGTCACGAATGAATACATTTCATTCATTTCACACCCTAACAAAACCGTGAATCCAAACATTGTAAAACATACTCTATGTGACACGGTACGGAGTAGCTCTAACAGGTACACACCCCAAGCACCCATCCATTTTTCCTATCAATTTATTCCCTCATTTAAATTTCCCCAACTTTATCCGCATTTTACACAAAAAAACACCCAAGGTAAAATAACCTGACAAAAGCGCAACCAACGAAATTAGTCTCCTTCCTTTTTTTGATTATGATTAATGCCTTTTTTATGCGACGTATCGCGCAGACAGGGCAAACACATAGAAAGCAGCCGCCCCCTAGTAGCTAACGGTTGACAAATTATTCCCGCAATGTGTGAACTTGGAATCTGTAAATGCGCGCAAAACGCCTGACAGCTCCCCTACGGTACATATGGTGTTTGTGTTTGGATGTTTTTTTCTATTTTTTTTTTTTTTTTTTTTTTTGTCGGCAAACATTGTGTGTCAGCAGTGTCCAGCCAGCCAGCAAACACATGCAAGCAAACACATTTGACAGCCAGTGCCAAAAGAGCCGATTATTAAGAAGAAGTTTAAATGTACCAGGCGTTAAGGAGGTAAACTCTTTTGCGCGCTCCTGCACATGTTGACAGAGATAAATTCAAACAATTTGGGTTGTCCCTTGGCAATTTGCCCACCACAAATTGTTGCACGGCGAATGTGCGAAAATGGCATCTCTGTTAAAAGGTGAAGGATTTACTCTTGCACGCAATGCTTGCATGTGGTACGATTATTTCTTCACATTTGCGACGTTAAAAAAACCGTCGGCCTCCCCGTCAATCCTCCTGTCCTGCACAGTCAATCACATCTTTGCAGTCGATCAATTCGCAAACACGTCGGTTTAAACGTTCATTTTATTCGTAACACAATTTTCACTCAGCAGGTTCATTTGCATACCGGAGAGCATCGTGTTGGATCGTGTGCAACGTTTGCTCTGGAAATAAGCAGAACCAATCGCACACATCCACATCCATCCAGCAAGCTTAAATAATCCGATTAGATTAACACAAATGCCCTTTGCGTTGCGTTTGGAAAACGGTCACCAGCAGCCATATGTGTGTGTGTGTGTGTGTGTGTGTGTGTGTGTGTGTGTGTGTGTATGAGTGCATCGACAAACACAGCCCCAGCCATCTAACAAACTATCACTAAATAAGGGCACGCAGACGACTGCAGTCGATGCAAAGGAATATGCCGCACCTTCGTCAATCAGGGCCACCGACCGGTCAGGCATCGCACGATCAGTGCGGGAAAACTGCAACCGAAACTGCATCTGCAACCGTGCGACGTCCACGGCGCAAAAGACCGACCGGTCCTCCGCAAGATGCCGTTGATAGATCACAACGAATCAACGATGGCAAACGGTCAAATATACTCGATGGCTTCCGAGCAGCGCGTACATACTGAAGCGTAAAGTAAATGTTAGTACGCGCTAACAAGATTAAGCCGCATAACGCACAGCCATGCGCCACCATGGAGCAAACGCATCGCACGGCGACCTGCGGGTTATCGATGCAAGCCAGCACTAACCCGTTCCGAGCAGCACGCACCAGTTTTGCAGTACACGTTTTTCTTTTCATGTCACTTTGCACTTCGATTGCGTTTTGGTGCTGGTTGCATGCGCCGACGGAGGGGGTCAGACACATATCTATGCTTTTTTTGCGATTTGCTATTTGCCGGACCATTCGACGGTCGTATATGGTCGTGATAGAGCTATCCTTCGCATCGGATCAACGCACGTGACCTTGGTTAGCCTCCCATGGCGGGCGACTGTCACTATTTAACCTAGAACTATTTGCACAGCAAAAGTTCAGCTTTTGCGCAACACTGCTGCAGTGTTTTTCATTAAAACATTTTGTGATCAGTTTTGCGGCATGCAGAGACAAAAAATACTGTTTTTAATGTATAGATAACAACCTCAATTTTTATTGAAATACATATTTTTATATCTATCCACTTTATTATGTATAAAACTGTTTATAATTTATGTATAATTTTGTATAATTTATACAAAACATTTTATATAAGACAAGTGGGTTTTTGGCGCATAATGATATAATTTTTAATTTCATCAAACCGCAACTAAAGAGGCTTTTTTATGATAAATTGTCTAGCATGCATAAATCTCCAGCCGCCAGCCTAACTTGTCTCATCCAGCCTTGCTTAACGCCTGAAAGTATGCAAATTAAGATACTTTTTTGCTACCCTTACCAAAACAAAATATGGTTGGGTAAATCTGATTCAGATTCATGAATCTAAATGAACCTTTGAAATGATTCAATGAATCTGAATCTCGATTGGTAAGATTCATGAATCTCAAAAGATTTGTGAATCTCAAAAGATTCTTATATCTCGAAAGATTACTATTTACTTTTACTATTCTACATGGTCATGCCAGCCTATACAGGCTTTAGAGGCTTCTTGGCGATACCACGTAGCCGGATAGTTTGTTTTGCTACGGGGAGACGGTTCAAGCGAGGATTGAACTCACGACGAGTATGTTTTTCAGTGGGACATCACTGAAGATTCATACGAATGAATTTCAACGAAAGATTCATGAAACCCAACTCTAAAAACAAAGCCCTTTTTTAGGATGGTACTTGTAGAACTTGTTTGAATCTTATCATTTCAAAATACATTTCATTTTCGTTTTCATTCAACATATAGTCCCCTCTATCATTTTGTCCTTCAGTGATTTTTCGATTACTCAAAGTAGGATAACCAGTCCTACGTATTGCGAGCACTGTCCGTAAGGTGTCTAAACCCATGTCGGGCAATAGCTTTTTTTAATACCCCACGCACAATTATTTGATTGTTCTGTTTCGAATTGCCGAAAAACTCATTATTGAAACATTCACTCAAAACAGTAATTCATAGTTTTTTTTTTTGCCATTCGAGTCTCTTTGCGATCAATTTATAGCAAATCTTCCACTTGAAATTAATTTCCCACTTACACCAAACAGAACCATTATTGCTGTAATGGCAAATGACATACTCATGCAACACAAAACCGTTTCAGAAGAATGTAAGTTCAACGACCGTACCACACATTCGCAATAAACCATTTAATAATTCATTCAATAAATAACACACTTTGCACCAAGAGGATGCTTGCAGTGCGTAGCTATTGGACAAACCTCCGGTCGCCAGCCGCCTGACATCAATCATGCACTCGTTAACGCTTCATACATAATTACGCTACGCATAACATAACGCACAAGTGGACAACAGTACAGCAGTTCTAGACAGCACGCGATGAAATAGAATCACTAATGCCAAAAGCCCCGGACACGCACATCCAGTCCCATGCGTAACTATTTTTCAAACACCTCCACCGGCGCCCGCTCCTTGTTGTAACTCTCTCACGCCCACCAGACTAGCCGTCCGCTCTAGTTGGTCCTGATCTTCCAGCCTGGAAGCTTGTTCACAGGTAAACACTATGTACTGAACCGTACACGAATGTGATTTTAATTGTTATACAACCCACCGATGCACTTTCATTTGTGATTGCATCTTTCCACCTCGGTGCATTCGAAGCGGCGGCAAAGCACCGTGTGATAGGTGTGATTTTCCGCAGAAAGCATCATTTTCCATACCCCGCTCCTTCTACTGTGCATGCCATAACACACCCACACACACACATGCATGATAACGCAACCGTACAATCGTGAAACATCCATCCCCCATTGCCGATAATATCTAACCCGACACAATGAATGGCAGCAAGCATCAAGGCCAATGCTTCAGTATTGAATGTATGGGTGCGTATACTACTGCAGCGATGCAGTGAGGGCAACAGCAAGGTGACAATTATGTAATTACGCATCGGTAAACAAACATTCGACTTTTCGTTCGGCACATTGACAACACGGCTCCGGGATGGATGACCACGGTGCGAACACCAGTTAATGTTCGTGTAATGGGAAATTTCGCACACAGCACACACAATGTGCACGACCCCTTAACAAACGGGGCACGCTAAGAGCCATGACAACAGGCACCGCAGGTCTGATGTATTGGAATGCTTATCATTACCTTCTTGATTAGCACTTCCGACTAGGTAAAAGCCGCCCGAAGCACAATGTTCTCGTGATTGATTTATAGTGCGTTAGTGCAAGCGCAGGCGACATAAAGACGACACACTGTGGTGCCTAATTGTACTGCGCTGAGCTGGTTCGTTAGTCACAACAATGTGTAACGTGCGTACGCTGCATTTCACTGCACAAAGGCAAGATTAATTGGACCATTTGCAAAACGAGCTGTTAATTTCTTGATGCTTAGCGGTACAAGTTATGCGAACGTTTCATGCCGTATTTTTTTCATTCCGTGAATGTTGCCACTACGCAAAGACATTTTCGACGTCATTAAGCAACCATTGGCGCAAAGAAAAATAGACTATACTCACAGTAAGGACCATTAATCTTCAACTATACTTTAACTGTGAAATAATTTAAAACAATACAAAAAGATTATTTTAATAATAATCACCGGAGAAATTAATGGAACTGGGTACTATCAATGAATTGTACATAAAACAGCAATCAAGCCTCCCATTGCCAAAAAAGAAAACGAGACTTACCTATTTAGAAATACCTATTTCTTCACACAAGACAATAAGACTAATGTCCGTTCCTTTGTACCATTTTTGAAATTTTCAATTTAACAAAAGTTATTGAAGTTTCAATATTAAAAAGTATAACGGTCGTAGAGATTAAGATGTAAATTTGATCTTTTATACAACGGTTAACGCGTCAGAAATTGCTATAAAAATTCTAATCATGTGACACCGCTGGTAACACACTACACTGTCTCTGTTGGTGATGGATAGGAATCTTCACGAAACATTTAACCGATTAAATCGAGCTTAATCGATCGAATGATGAAGCACAAATTACTTCTTAACTATCCGGTTTATCGCGCCTATTTAAATGCTCGATTCACTGTCAATACCATAATTCACCATCCGTTCACTTTGCTTGAGTCATGATCGGTGAATGGTGGCGAGTCATTAACACTATTAGTCCGATTAAGTGCATGAATAGAAGCGATACACAGCTACATTTATCATGCGACATAAAGAACTAGCGACATTCATTGCTTAATGGCAGTTATCGTGGAAGCTTCTTATTATTAATACTTTTGCGAGTGTAATTAAATTAGTTATTATAATTTCGAGTTATCTTTATAAAAATAATCACATTATTTTGATCTAAAACATTGCATTAAAACAATGTTTCATAATTAAATTACATATATTCCATAAATTACTTTATCTACGTTTTAGAGTAATCTAAGGAAATGTATAATCCTAAACGCATGAATATTAACGATCGTTACGTTAAAATACCTTACTTAAAACATACTTCAGTATCTCAAGTTTAGTGTACGAATACGGGGGAAACAAATAATCCTGTTGTCTGAATTCCAGAATTTAATGTTTGAATGAAATGATCAAAGGCCATAAATGAAATTTAAAGATAAACGTTTTTATTCATAAACAAATTCCAAGGTTATTCATATTAGCCCGATAAAAAAAAATATGTTTGGTGCATTGATCGATGAAGTCTTGCCTGTACCGCTAATATGCCGAATTAAACATAATTTTTAGATTGCGCATAGCAGGATAGTGTCAGTCTTACGTATGGTTTTCTCGGTCCTTATTGGGCTTGAACCCATGACGAGCATGTTGTTAAGTCGTGCGAGTTGGCGGACGAGGGCGGTGCATGAGAAATAATATTTAAAAAAAACCAACATTAAAATATGCATTGAGCTTTTATACGTCAAGAACGCCCTGACGCCATAGTTATTGCTAAAAACCAGTGAAGTAACTTCCAAGCGTATTACACAACCTTTCTTCAGCACAAACGAACGCATAGGTTATAATAGTACGAGCACACACTCATGCTTCTGTAGCCTTCAGTTGTGAGGGTCGCAAGGAAAAGACAAAAAAAGCGTTCCATTACCGGTTACGAGCTCAAAACTCAATCATTTGCACCCAACATGCAAATCCATCATTCAAACCAGCAGACATCACCCAGTCTGCTTGCATGTTTGCTGTCTTTTCGTTTTTCCTCCATCGCACCATATTCAATATTCGTTATTCTAATCCTGGCGCTACTGCTGCGGCAACAAGCCATCATGCAGGCAGTCCGAAAACGATGAGCCAATAGTGCACCCGCCGGCCACCCCGTGCCACTGGTCAAACATGCCCCACCACCCACAAATGCATTGCCGCATGCAAAAGAGCAATTTGCTGCTCTCGCCACGTTAAAGAAAAAGACAGATATTCATGCTTAGCTGTTTTTCAATTTTCTTTAATTTTGTAAAATGCTCGCTGATGTTCGGTTTCCGAAACGTTTATTCTAATCGTACCTTTCTTTCAAAACAAGGATCTTAACACACACAAAAATACGCCTTCTTACCCACACCTCTTGCAGGTAGAATAACACTTAACTGGGTCAATAGAGTACTTTTAGTAGCGTACCATTGCATTCATTATTCCCAACACGTCATGCAGCAAAAACAGTACCCAGCTGACTGTTAATGATACTTTCCGAGTGCTTCCATCCAATCAGGAGTACATTTGTCATGACATCAGCCGATCAATGGTGCACTGGGGAGCACACTACTTTCGTCGACCTACCGACCGACCGAACTACCAAGGCAAACTCCCGATTGCGACGACTCGACGTTGCGTGTAAGCACGCAAATAGGCGCCTGTCAGATGGTGCTTGTCTGCATGCCTTCGGGTGCAATGCCAAAACACAGGAAAAGGACACACCGAAAAGGAGTTGCGCCTGTTAAAAGTTCCATTATCGATCTAATTTCTCGCAAACATGTCAATCAATTCAAATTGATGGGAGGCCAGATTGCAGCTGCATGCAAGCATTTTCATTTGCTGAGTGAAGTTTCGCTTCTTTTCCCTGCACGAAAAATGTTGAGTGTTGTACTAAACGAGTTGTTGATTTAATAACGTAATATTTCCATTAGAATATGGAACCAACACTAACATCAACTTTAATTCAAAATCAACATTTTGCGTACCATTTCCCAAGTTCTTTTTGGATAGAAAACTTACCCGCTAATGATGTACAAAACGATAAAATCTTTCTTTATAATCTGTTTCCAAAAACCATGTCTAAGAAAATAAATTTAAATAATCCATTTTGCACATTCCTACTACGTGCACCGCGCGCTGTACATTCATTATCGTCACTCGCCAGCATCATTCCTTCGTCTGCCGAAAGCCAAACAAACTCGATCTGCCGGAGACGTATTCCACGACCACGTCACGAGTTGTTGCCAGCGGTGCCGATTGACGCGAACAAATCTGCATCATTTACCGGCATCCAACGGCATCCTTCCATATACTATAAACCGTAATACGCCACCGGCTCGAGCATCTAGAAGAAGTAATGCGGCACACAACAACCTTCGCTCGGTGTTGATGTGAGCGCTACCACAACAATCGGGGGAAATTGATATCCAGTTTCATTTTCACTCCAAAAACCCGCAGACGCGAAAACTAACGCAGCACAGAGCGAAATACCAAAGCGGAGAGCAACAATAAGAGAACACAACATGCCACAATTCCAGCTAAGCTACTTTAAAACTACCACCACCAAAGCCAAGCGCCTAGGTTTGCCAAATAACACCGTTTTAGTTGAGTGGACCGGCAGGTCGGAGGTGCTCTGCCCACCCGCGAGAGCAGCCACGACGAAGGTTAACAGAAATAAAATAATGTTTTCAAAATGTTTTCGTTCCATTCCCGGGGCGCACTGAAACACATTACTCAAGCTGAAACCCGTTCCCCCTTTTTGTATCTACCGTGCCCTTGCTGCACCCCCTTTGGTTGGATACTTTGCCTGTCCTGTCCCTTGTTCCAACAATCAAGTACCGTCTAATGCGACTCCGCCGTGTGACCCTTGTTCCATCCCGACGCCCGCCAAACCACAAAGCAGCCTCAATCATGCGAAACAAACCGGAGCCGGTGCCGCGAGTTGGACTTTCGAATAAAACCGAAAAGAATTCAATTTCCCCAGAGTTTGCATGATGATCCTGGCATGGCAGGGACTCGAGGCTTCTCGGGTTCAGGTTCTAACGTATCCTGCCGCAGCTCGCGTTTGCCGGTAGCCTGCCCGTGATGGACAACAGACGTGCTGGTGCTGCCATCAACGGCTCCAGCGGACCGGTACCAACCAGCATATGACCCTCGTGTGGTTTGCACCGAAACTGCCATCGAACCATCGCCATAAACCCCGCAGCAGGCGAAGCAGCGGCGGCGACGGGTATGGCGCAAAAAGTGAAACACACGCGGGCGAAACGCGAATAAACTCGCTTCCCAACTCCACAGAACGGGGAAAGGGGCGGAACCATTTCCGATGGTTAGCAGGCTATGATTTTCCGACCGGATTTGCACAGTTTTAGCGGTGGCGTACGATTTCGTCGAAGGAAATAGAAAATTGGCTTACCATCTTGGCAGTGTTACCTACCGCCCGCCCGCCAGTGTACCTCATATCTCGCCCAGTTCCCAGATTGCAGAAAGGACGACGATGTGCCGTTTTCTTTAGCTCAATCTCCCGGCCGTCCACCGCACTCCCCCCACCCCTCCCCCTTATATCCTGCCAAACTGGGTGTCCCTAATCGGAGACACGAGTATCCGGCAAACAGACTTCACGGCGTAGTACATGTTCGAATCAGAACGAATCAAATCAGCACTGGTTTCAGCGTGATTCTATTCGCTTAAACATTCGTCTGTCTTTTTTTATTTCGTCCTAACCTCTCCCTCCTACCCCCTTGATTTTCCTCACGACCGCAGAAGATAACGGCGAAAAATTTGCTATTCATAGAAAACTTTTCAATTCTGATAGTGGAAATGAGATCCAGTAATGTGCCATCAAGCAATGTGAAAGACAGCCGAAGCGATGATAATATCAATGTCATGAGCTAAAAAGTTCTTCGAATCGACGTGCCGTGGTGCGCGCGATGGGGAATATAGCGAAGGAAGCAAAACAGGTTAAAGAACCATTCCATTCGAACCGCTCCACAAGTGCTGGTTTATCTAGCTGTGTTTCGCCTGTTGTTACAATGTATAGTCTTGCACCAGTTGATGCTATCTCCCATTTGAATTATTCTTCGAAGGACTAAGCAGTTTGGTTTATAGAAAAAGCAAACATCCTGGATAGTGAAGCTCCAATAAGCGGACGAAGTATTGTTACAAAAAATTCACCAACATAAATGTTTGCATCATAACAAACAATGTGGAAATTCATGTAAGATTGAGCTCAATGATCCTTGAAACTAGACAAACAATCATTTTACCCAATGAATAATCAACTTGTCAAATGATTTGATACAAATGATTTCGAAAATTTCCCAAAACAACTTTTTAGAGTTCATACCCAAATGCTGTAAACACATCGTTCCAATAGGACATCTAGTGGTGTTTTAATCGTTTATTCCTGTTCAAATATGGACAGAACGAGCATTTATCACCCTTGCACAACAAATGACAATTGTTGGCGTGTTTGGCTAAAAAGCTCTAAAAAGTTCGTTAATTCCTTAAGAACTCTTTTAACTTCGAAATACCGACACAAAAGACATTTTTGACATTTAATATGTTCTTACTAATTCAATTTTAAATGGTGAATCCTCTGCACAACTCATTTTACTGTAGCACACCTTCTACATTGGCGAAAAAATAAAAGATTAGATTATTTTCACTCGAACCATTGCAAAAAATGTATAAAATTGCAACGATATTTTGACTCATATTCCGGACAGTTTCGAGCTCATGTTTCAAATTACGGACGTTTTGGATGGTTGAAATTCCGGGCAGCCTCAAAATATCTATAATCTTCAAATTCACACTCACACTACATCTTTTTAGTATATAACTTGTTTTATCATCTGGACACTTGATTCCGAATGTCGTTGTCATCCTAGACCGACAGAACGACGGTCTTAAAACAACAGGGTTTGAGTACTGTTTTTTCTCTTGTACTTGTAGATGAATAGAATCCAAGAAATGCTACGCATTCGCTACGGTCTGTCCAATCCAATCCAATGGTTATCATGTAAAATTGAAAAGCGGTATGACCAGGAACTCGATATGAAGAAATTCAATAAAAACAAACAAATGAATTATTGCAATTTATAAAGCACTTATCCTTAACTCATTAATATACAGTGAAATACATAAACAGTGAAATCACTCTAGCACTGCTTCAAGACGACCCAAAAAGTCTTCCGCAACAATTTTTGACGACACTTTCCATCTGTTTTAGCACAAAACTATGTCTAACTTCGATCGTTTCGTCGCAAAACGAGAGATCTGCGTGTATGTGGAAAACTCACAAACCTGTGACAATCACGATTGCCCTTGATTTTGTTCTAAAACCGAGAAAAAAAATTTGACCAAGAGTCCTCAGAAAATTTACAAATACAATGTTTGGAATATGTATGTACTTCTGCTCAATTTTCTTTACAAACACTCAATAGGTTAAAAAGTAAGAATAAATTACTCAGATATAACCGTTTACCGAACACAATTTCAAACCAAAATAGCACCTGTTTACCTGTAACAAACAAAAGTAAACATTTTTTAGCAACTTTGGAGCAGTTCTAATTCTACATATCAGTAACAGCGTGAGAAGTCAAATCCTCAATTTAATATGTCTCATAATTAAAACACATATTTAGGAACATTCCCATAGTAAACCTTCGTAAACATCAAACGATTAATTATCGCGCACAGCGCACGAGGTTTGTCGGAAAAAGTGTTACTGACATTTGCTGTTTGACGAGGCGGTAGCAACATAGCATACTTGTCTTGTTAAGAACATTTTGCAAATATCAGCATGATGCTAAAACGCTGCTCCAGATGCTGCACCAACTAATGGCAGCATGCGCGTAACCCGGGGAGAAAGCATCCACCGTATCGAGAATGCACAAATGATACGAATTAATTACACCGACATTATTTGCCAGTTTAGCAATCGCAGCGCAGTGTGCTCGCCCTCCCGTTTGCCTGGCAAAAAGTCCAGAATGGGCGCGCCACGTTCAATTTCAATTCCTTCAATCTTGCTCCATCATCTCTGTGGCGTCTGCTGTAGCTTAAGAGCGCTTAAGACATAAAAAATAAACCCCAAACACTGTAAAATTTATGATCCCCGACGGTGCGTTGAACTCGGCTTGGAAACGAGTTCTAGCACGCATAAAACGAGACACCTTTCAACTTGAAGACGAACCGGTCAGCCATATGTGATCGGAAAACGGTCATGAGAGCTGTACCTTCATTCGTTCGGAGCGTATGAAAATAAGCGCACACATTTCGGTGCTATTTATACGCAGCACGTGTTCATCACTCACGCGAGCAGCAATTTCAGGCCTAAAAGGCACGGACGGATCAGTGACATCGGTGACAACGTGAAATTAGATCTGTGTGCTGCACTTTTGTCGCATTCTGAAAGCCGTGCCCCGCTGCCGCCACCACCACTACCACCAACACCTTTATCACCATCGTTTCAAACAGTCTCTCAAGAGCCGTTTCGTCGACGGGCCACTCGGCTAAAGGCCATAAAATAGCCTGCAGTTGAGCTATTAATCTATGGAGGTTTATAACACCCCGCTGGTTTGGATAACAGGGCGAAACAAACGATCTTTGTGCGTGTGTTTCACGCCACGATCGGCCAGAATGCAATGGATTACTCTTCTAAATGCGTCTCCCTGCTTTTTGTTAACCAATTCACATCGGTTGAGAAACCTACCGGACAGGGATGGTTAGTTAAAACAGGCGATGTCACAAATCGAACGAATCTAATGTTTACGATTGAAATCTATAAATAACAACAATCGTCAGCATAATTTACGTAAAAAGACAAACTCAAAGAAAAGCAAAAGTGTTATGAAATAAAAGATACGCACTATTGGCACATAATATTGTCATAAATATTTAGTTTTATATCCTACTTACTGAGAAAATTCATATTTTTAGATCTGAATCTTGTAATACGCATTGAGAACAATGGTAAGTCTCACAGCTTAGATTAACGAAAAAGCTTAACACAATTCGGAATACAAATGAAATCAGCCAGTCAAACTAACGACATGACAGATATGTTATTGTTCGCTACCAAAGCTGAAACAACAAATGAAGAACAAGATTGTTTCAGCATAAATAAATATAATATTATAAATATAGGATCGATGTCCTAAAAGCTTTTCAACGTAATCTTACGCCTTGGCATTTA
The DNA here is from genome assembly GCA_000349065.1 of Anopheles quadriannulatus. Lineage (NCBI taxonomy): Eukaryota > Metazoa > Arthropoda > Insecta > Diptera > Culicidae > Anopheles > Anopheles quadriannulatus. Next base: position 218,916 of record KB668066.1, read on the forward strand.
CAAATCCTTGTAAGTAAATAAAAAAATATGCACTTTTTCCTTCAGTTAAACTTTACTAGCATCACTTCGTAACACTACCATTGCTTTTAGCTAACGTTTATACTGCGATACTTCAAAGGATGCTAATATTTTACACGCAGAACGTTCACATCAACACCCGCATATGAGATCTCACTCTTGCTCCGCAGCTGATTGAAACGCTGTACCTTTACCGAACCCACGCACACATACATACACAAGCCCTTTTTTTTGGGATCCTTTCACTGCTTGATCTAATTGATACGCATCTCCATCCGATTTGTAAGGAAAATTCTGCCAACCCCTGAAACACAATCAGCTTAATGGATGAAAGATTATACGTTCTTCCCCTGCAAACCATGTACCTTTCTCGAGCATTGGACATAATTATACACAACCGGCCCGACCTTTAACCCCTTTCACAGAGCAACCTTGTGTTCGGCACGAGATCGCTTCCTTCACAGCCCAATGCTACAGTCGCAACAGCTACGACAAACAAAAAAAACAGCAACCCTTTTTACAAAACTTCGCCAGAAAGCGAAGCCTTCAGCGACTTCTGAAGACGACCGCATTACCTTGCGAAGAGATGACAGTACAAAGTAGACCAAATACCCAGCGCCACTTTCTGCATCCGCATAGCAGGCCGTCTTACACAGTAAGAAACGATATCTTCTGACGAAGATTACCCTTCCACTGTCCAGGAGAAGGGCTCATGTTACTTCATTATCACTACGTTCCTTCTTCGAAAGATTCTGCCCACCAAAAAGGATCAAAAAGAACGACCCCCGGAAGGCCGATCGATCGGAGAACGGACGTTTTGCTATCGGGAGCGAGTTGTGGGAGCTTCTTTGACAACGATGGAGGTGCGATGGCCGGAGGAGGCGGGATATAAAACCAATTTCAATTAACCTTGCCTCATTATACACCAATCCGGGTAGATCCTTTGACCCGGTAATCCCGGCTTGCGTGCTTACCGAGTAGCACAGAAGTTTAACAGCTCAGTGTGCTCGCTCGTAGCATACCAATAGAGATCTCATATCATCGGCAGCCGCAATAAAACCTCCAATAAACACTCGCACACACCATCGATACTTTCCCACATGCGACATTGTTGCACTCGTCTCGTCATTTATGATTTTGGCACATAGCACTAGAGAATTAAATTACCCACCGCACCATCATCCATGGAAGAAGCAGCAAACTGCGCAGCACTAAAATTAGAATGACAATCAGACGGCTTCCCAAAACTCACACCACATCCATATCTCGGTTGTTCCTGAGCAGTTTATTTGCCACACTAAACTCACGGCGGCACTTGGCGTTGTATGTCGTATGTCGTATGTCGTGCACTTGCCCGGCCCGCGGGTCGTAATGCGGTCCTAGCGTTGTCTCGGCGGTGACCATAATCGTCACCAATCGGGCCGTCCGTAAACACAGCACGACAACATTGCGTTTAACGAGCGTTTGCAAGCGTCATTTATGCACTTTTTGTGATACTTAAGGGACGCTTGCATAGGTAATGCCAGCCGAAAATGGTGACGCCTCTCCCTTCCCGTGGGGCTTAATGCTACTACAAGTCCATCACAAATGCTACCGTACTGTTTCCCCGCACAGAAACACACATGCACTGCCATGGCATCAGCCATCCGCTTCAAGTACAGCTAAATTTAGATTGAACACTATTTCGTTTTCCATCGTTTGCACGCATTGATGTACCAGCGGCGGGACTTTCGCGGGATAGTTTGGACGAGCGAACCCGCCAGCGATTAATATGATCCACCGGTTGCTAACCGAACAGCCACCAACCCCCGCCACTGCACTGCACAGTGCAGTGCGATGTCTCCTCGTTCTTACTTCCTTATCGTTAGCAAACAGAAGAAACCTTACCATCGATGCGGTAAGTGTCTGAGATAGATGGGACCTGCTGGTGCTGCTGCTGGTGCTGCTGCTGCTGCTGCTACTAGTCACGATGCCAGACAGACAGCATCACAACAGGTGGAAGATGCACGGTTCGAAAGGGAAGATTTATTTACACTTCAAATTTGAGCTCACTCGCTGAACCTCGACGGGTTTCGCAACGGTTGATTATTATTGCATTATTTGTGGCGTTTGGAAGCATTCCCAAAATAATACAATTACTAGAGCAACCGGCTTTTTACGCTGGTACCGATGTGCTGATGGCACCCGGGACCGGTGCGCAGTTGCACCAAGAGGCATTAAAACTACACTGTAACGGCATCGCTCGCGTCATGTCTCTGGTGCGTTTGTCATAAATAATTCGGACCGCGTTGAAATGATTCGACCGAGCACGGGTTGAATAAATAACGATCGACACCACGAGAAGGCTGGCTTGATGTTCTGGTTTATTTGGAGAGGGCGCTTTTAATAATACTGTTTAAAATGTTAGCGTAACGGTTCGTCTTATAATCTCGTTCGCGTTCGCGAAATGGTAGCCATGGCGCGTCCCCACCGAAAGAGGTTAACCAAATCCTCCCATGAAAATAGTTTATTAAACTACCCCATACTGCTGCTAAAACAGACCGCACCGTGCACAGCAAATAATACCCGTCGCCGCAAAACCATTCTATAGCGAGCTTCAGAATTCGCTTCAGAAATTCGCTTGTTTCACACGGTTTCATGTGATTTATGTCAGTCAAAAGGAAAAGCCCTCCACCCGAACCATGTGTTTTCCGCACAGAGATAATCAGTACGAAATCCCTTTTAGCTTGTCCGCGGCATTATGCACTTGTTTGCGGAGAGAGTATCGCACTCCACCTAACATCGCGGCGTATTATTACGCCAAATTGTCATACTCGAGCGGGAAAATGCCGCCAGCAGCTGAGTTAACCGGCTCCCCGGCTCTCCGACACCATAGAACGCGAATAGAATGGGAGGAACCAGCCAAGAAAACATAACTTGGGACGGTACTTACAGTAAAGGGCGGCTTACTTAAGTCTAATGAGGCACCGGTGCCGTAGCTAAGGGCGTGTAGTTATACTAAGTACCGTACACCATGGTAGCCGCCGTCACCATGTAGAGCTGTGCTGCTAGCTAGTGCACCCGGTTACAATCACTGCCAGGATAAAAACTACTCACCTTTTCACTGGAAAACCGCGGCATTCAGCCGGGGAAACTAAGGCGCTGCTACCTTGACCACCTCTCACTTACGCTCTTTCGCGCGCTCTCTCTCTCACTCTGTGAGTAGTTTAGCATGAAAGAAAGGAGGAGGCTAAGCATCTTATGATTTCTTAAGAAAGTGTAACCTAATTAAAATTAATTGAAAAGTAATTTAAATTTGCGGTCGCGGTGAAGTAGTGTGCACACTGGATCCATATTCACACAACTACTATTTTAATTCTCTAATGCCACTGTATGTGTGTGTATGTATGTATGTGTGGGACGATTCAAACAAGGAGTAAGGAACAAATATTGATTTTTTGGTTGAAGCTCACGTGTTTCTACAGCAGCATTATGTGAAAATTAAACAGATGCTTACAAAACTTGGAAGCTGTGGTGTGGTGGGATTTGGGTAAGATTTAATATTTAAATTATCTTTGTAACAACTTCATTCTAAAAAGCGGTTTCTCTTGATTTGTAATGTTTGAAGCACTTTTAGGTAAGCTTTCTGTGACATAATTTGCCATCTGATTGTTTTTCTTATTCAATCTGCTCAAATACTCCATGAAGTAGATCTGACTAATAGTAATAATTGTTGGATGGTGTTGAAAAGTTTTGAAACAAACGTCTTCTTCTATTTGGCGTAACGTCCTACGCGGACATACCGGCCTATACAGGCTTTCGAGACTTAATTCATTACCACGTAGCCGGATAGTCAATCCTTGCTACGGGGGTACGGTTCATTCTGGGCTTGAACCCATGACGGGCATGTTATTGAATCGTTTGAGTTGACGACTGTACCACGGGACCACCCCCATGAAACAAACGTAACTTGTTTAATTATTGCAGGATTGATTTTGTTTTGCCATTTTGTATCTTTTTCTTCTTCATTGGCACAACAACCGTTGTCGGTCAAGGCCTGCCTGTACCCACTAGTGAAGTGAGTTTGGCTTTCAGTGACTCTTATTGTTACCATAGCAGGATAGTCAGTCCTACGTATGGGGGTACGGTCTATTTGGGACTTCAACCCATGACGGGCATGTTGTTAAGTCGTACGAGTTGACGACTGTACCACCCGACCGGCCCAATATAATTTTGTATAATTATTAAAATTGGCACAATAATGTTGATAGGTTTTTTGGCTAGTTTTACTACGAAATATAATTTAAAAAAAATCATTTAAGGTACTACCATTTTAGTTGGCGTTTTTAATCGTTTTTAACCCTTTTTCAGAGTGTTTTTGTTGTTTTTATGTTTAAGGAGGTTTTGAAACTCTTAGGATTACTTTCTCCCCTAACCCTGTTCCAGAATAACGCGTTGCTAATTAATCATAAATAATTGAATTATAGTGACAAATGTGTTTCTATATTGTTTGTCCTTGCGACATGCCCCCGTTCCAACAAATCTAGAAAGCTTTAGTCTTGAGTTACAAAGATAAACTATATAAAACTGTATTTTAACTTTCAACTTGGTGGACCGTCCCCCCGTAGCAAGGACTGACTGTCCGACTGGGTAGTTGTTAAAAACTGGCGCTCTAACCAAAAAAGAGAGAACAAAGTGAATTTGTTAGGTAAGCACTGAGGGTGCACCAAAAAATTAGTTTTTTTTATTTATTCTCCGTTATCTTCGCTCTTGGGTGTTTTTATCGCAATTATCCCATTTTGCGCGGTTTTCTCCCTTTTTATGCCTATGTCCATACACAAAACATCGCCTTAGCTGACAGTTTGTTGGAACCTTATAACAGTTTCCAACAGTAGTACTGAATAAGTCTCGAAAGCCGGTATCGAGCGGCATCTCCCCACAGGATATTAAGCCAAATAGAAGATTTTTTTTAGATTTCATACCTATTTGATTGAAACATCAAATTTTATTTTAAGCCCATATTTATAAAATTCGCCTGTAAATGAAGTAAATTAACGTTTACAAAAATATTACAACTAGTCGTTCAGCCTAAAAATTAACATCGCAATTCATGTTCTCACCTTTGATTCCTCCATAATCTAATGCTACATTTATTTATGAAAGGTTAGGAACATAGAGAATAAGTACAATTTAAGTATATGCGTAACCAACTTTTCCAGTTTTCAGTAACCAGTTTCCAGTAAACGGTACCTGTTATACGCGAATTCAGAGATACGTGGATATTGCAATTTAACTTGATTTATCTTAAAGATAATATGCCTATGTGCCTAAAAGTTGTATACTGCGCTATCGTTCGATCCATCCTGGGATATTGTTGTGTAGTCTGGTGCTCAGAAGAATATTTGGCCCCGTATGAGTGGAAGGACAATGGAGGGGCCGCTATAATAACGAGCTATATGAGATGTACGGAAACCTCACTGTCGTGCAGCCCGTAAAATCTTTTTAGGTCGTCCAGAAAGACAGAGGAGGCGTGATAGGCCCAAACTGAGGTGACAAGATGGCGTGGAAGGCCAAGATTGCAAACCGGTTGTAGCGCCGGATAAGTAAGTAAGTAAGTAAGTCTGGTGCAGCTTAGCAGCCTGCTCAATCCTGCGCGTGGAATGTATTCAGCGGAAGTTTACTAGGTACGCCTTACGACTCCCTCTTTGGTCTAACGGGATCTAACCTCCTTACTATCAATGGTGCCTATTGCTTGGTTTGGAGTCGCTTAATGTCAGGAGCGGTAGTTTTTAAGTATTAGTTAAGCTAATTGTGTAGACCTACGAAGGTCCGACAAATGTCTAAATAAATTAAATAAATTAAATCAAATCTTATTGGCATGTTCCTAGCTCTCGTTATTGTATTCGTCATCACTGCAATGAAAAAGCACCTAAAGCATACCAACAAAAATCCAACCCGGTTATTTGAAAGAATTAAATACCCCTAGAAAATATCCCATATGATCTCCGGTAATGTGGAAGACCCTGGTGTTACGACACACTTTTGATTGACAAGTTTATTTTGAATCCAATATCTCTCAATTCCCATTTTTTGGAAACACAATATAAATAAACAATAAAAACAAAGCACTATTTAACATTACAGCATCTTTAAAGCTCATTCACGTCCCACGGTACAAAGAACAATGATTTTCAGAATGCAATAAATCACATTTTAGTGAAAGAAGTCCTACAAAACACCACAAAATGTTAACATCTCAATATTTTCGACCGACAGCTTCAAAAACACATCCATGATGGGTTTGGAGAGTGGCAACAAAACATACCTTCGTTTCCGTTCATCAGCTACGACCGTTGCTTGTACGACCGTTGATTGTACGACCGTAGCCTATTCTCTGGATCAGCTATTTTTGCATTGGTTTCAGGACGTGCGTCCTTTGGGAGAACCGACATCATACTCCGTAGCCCGGTAACCATCCCGGGAACGGTAACCATTTATTTAAACACAACCTCTTGCATCACCAACCGACGAAAGGGACGTTCTCTATAAAGGCCTGACAGTTTTGCTATGAGCCAAAGGTAAACTTGGCATGCGAGAACTAACTCCCTGCACCGGCTAGAGTTGTAATCCGCGGTTGAACGCTTGTTAGCCATTTTGCTAAAGGCGTACCCAAAGCCATATCCCAACCATTGTCGGTAACGACCATCGTCAGCATGTGATAATACTGCCGCCGAACCTCGTTGCGTTTCTCGTTGGCCCCGATGGCGAAATAGTACACGTCAGCGATTTAACTTTTGGGCAGCTAAAAAGTGACTTCCTTCGATGAGGGTAAAAAATGGAACTTTCAACGCATACACACCCGACACTTACGATCAATATGCAGCATATAGAGACGCAAGAATGTACTAACAGGTTGACCATAACGCAGAAAATAACCACGCATAAGTGAGACACCATGTAAACTTGCGAGTAATTTTGTGTTCAAATTACAAATAACACTTAAACTCAAACATAAATAACAAAGAAATGAAGTAGATAGGACGGGGTTTAATGTGGCTACTTTTGCGTAGCAAAACTGTAATTAAACAGTTTTGAAAGCGATTGTTGTATAGAATCTAACTTTTCCACTCATTTGCGGACCAAGAATTATCTAAAAAAAATCATTCCAAATGCCCTACCATCAACGAAAACCATTCAAAATGATTGCCCACTGCCAATTGGGTGGGTAAGTAGAGGAGAGCCATTTTTATCACATTTCTACTGAATCCCTGAGAACCGCAACAGCAACATCCTATGTATAGAATCCAATCCACCGGCCAACTTCAACACAGCATCTCAAAAGTCAAGCTGTAGCGCTGTAAAGGGTTGGATGCAACCCCATTTACATAATTTCATTGCTACGGTCTGGCGAGTTGTTGGACCGATTGTCGGCCTGCCATGCGATGAGTTTGCATGGTTTGTCCGTGTGATACCGGGCCATCTAGAATACTAATCGAAAGCCGTTAGAAGCATTCCGTGACAAAAATGCTAACCGGCTTTCATACGCAACATAAAACATTAAATGATGTTTGATGGAGTAAGATTTCGTCCCTTCTAGCTCGATCGCACCGGGCGGTGGTTGTGATTCTTGCCGTGGTGGTAAGCTAATTATTGCATCATGAACTACCGGTTTGCTTTGCAGTATTTTACAGTATGTTAACAAATAGCAAAATTTATGAAAATTACGTTGGAAAATGACATAACGTGGAATAATCAATAGCAGAAAAAAACTACTCAATAAAGTTAACATATATTATCGTCATTCTAGTTTCTAGTTCCTACAACCACTACTGACCACACCACCAAAGAAAATCCTTGCCGTAAAATTTAAATTAAAGTGAAACACATCTTCAGGGAGTACAGATTGAAAGTGAGCTTCAACGGATCACCTACGGCTAACAGAGAGGGCGGAATTGGGATTGGTTTAGCATTGGAATTCGAACCAAAAGCTTATCCAAATTGCTTTCCACCCCTTGTTGCATGAGCCTTCTGTGCCACACAACGAAATGACTTTTTTCTTCTTCTTCCGGCCATATCCAAACGACAAAAGCACAGGAAAATACAAATACCCCCCCACACACACAACGTATGGTTTCACAGCAAAGCGTCATCGGGGGCACTTGGTGCTAGCCTGCCGGTTTGCTATTGCTGCTGCTACTGCTGCTGCTGCTGCTGCTGCTTTATTTATAGCCTTCTGGTGCACCGTCAACACTTTTAGCTACACCCGCACCCCGGGCATGCTACTGCAGCTGGAAAAAGGCCCGTGATGCCTTGGAGTTTTCACCAAAACACAGGTGACGACGACGACGACAACGGTGGCACCGGGAGAGGTTGCAACTGAAAACAACAAAAAAAATCTATTTTCACCAAACGAATGCCAGCGCTCTCCAAGGACGACGGTTTTGACATTCAATACCAGGCACTACCATATCCAGTGGGGACGTCCACGGTGCACGAATTTTCCCAACCTATGTACCATTTGCAAATACCGTGCCAATCGACTAACCGACTCCGAGCGATACCGGGCCGAATCAAAACCGTCGGGAATGAATTCATGACCGGGGGACCAGTGTCATCTAAGTCTTTTGTATCTTTCTCTCGTACCCGTAGAACATCCTGCAAGGCAATGTACCACCATCGTTGCCCCGCTGGCAACGGCGCTGGAGGGTTATTCAACCGAACAGGATTGCTTGAAAGAAGCGGATCTTTTGGCAGGCAAAGAGGTTGGTTGAGGGACATACGAAGTACAAAAAGGTACACAAAGGGATGATCTTTGCCCCGACAGTCAAGACGTTATTTTTGTGCAAATCAATTGTAGCACGCATGTAGGATGTTATAGAAAAATACAAAAAGGTAATAAAAGAATTAGCTTGGTGGGTTCAATTGCCTCCCGAAAAAAATGTATGCAAAATTACCAAATTTGACACATTTTTTCAAACCAACATGTAAAGTGTAATATCATCCAAAAGCATATTGAAAACGAAAAATTTTATAATAGAAAACACCTTAAAAAAACATTATAACATTAAAACATGACAACATTCGACACTGTATAGCAGTACCAGCGCACCCCTGAACAAGAATGATATGAAGGAACCAGCGAAATAAAAAAAAACATCACGCCAAAGCTTCCGGTTTCACCTAGAAGCAAATTTACCGCTTCCATCGATCACACTTCGAATGAATAGCGCAACACGATGCGACAGGGTTTCCAATGGCCGAACCGTACGGACTAACCGTCATCGTATCGAACCCGCTCCCGCAAAAACCATTTTCCCTGACACCTAGCCCTGGTGGCGTGTCGGATGTCCGTCGATTTTATGACTCCGACACAATCACACTCCAATGCATGACGGTGGGCAAGAACGGTTGTCTGTACAGTTGGTGCCTAGCGCTTGTTGCCTAAATTTCCCAACGCAAACCCAAACCAACTCTACAGCGCTAAATCTTTTTACTTGAAATAAGCGTCCCAGTACCGGGGTGCACTTTGTACTCTGCGCGCGCGCGCGCGTGTGTGTGTGTGTGAGTACTTCTGGTGTCTCTGGTTTACGATTGAACCTTAGCCGATCGATCTTCAGAGACTGCATTCCACCGATACGGGCCGTGCATGGCGGTCTATTCAAACCCGAAACGGTGATTGGAGAATTATTGCCGAAGAACTACGGCGTTCCCGTTGGACTTCCCCGGGCCGGCCGGACCGGCGGACCGGGATATTCGAGAGCTTCTATTTCGGAAGCAATCATCTCACAGTTGTTTGGTTCGCCGTTCCATGCATATACCACCACCAAGAGCTGCTTGTCCGCTCAAGCGTTCTTGAACCCGTTCCGTCGGGCACCCCGAGGGGATGGGGAAAGGAAGCGGTTCATTTTTCAAGGTCCATTGGGGTTAGTTTGATTGCTTTTTCTGTCTTCGGTTACATTGGGGTTGAGTGTGTGTTTTGCTGTGACTGCCGATAGCCGATAGGTAAAGATTGGATTTTTTAATGCACCGCCGTTGCCGAGCCGGCGCCGTACGCTGGCTGACAGCATGCCAGCAGCCCATCAAATTGATCCAGATCAGGGTTTTGATGTAATAAAATGTTTAAGATATCATCAAACGTGTCTTAACATAGCATCAATAATGTTTTACAGTCTCGAGTTTCCAGCATGCATTAGTAAATGAAGATGTTCATGCTTTTGCCTCTTCAATTCTCTCAATTGGTTGCGCTAAGTCTTTGTCTTAAAAATAACATAGTTTAGCTATAACATAGTTGGCTATACATTGATGAAACTCGTCGGTGGAGTAAGCGTGTTTACTAGAGATGGCCAAACATGATGTTACGGTCGAAATACACTCCGGCTAGTTTTGAATTTGGGCCGGTCTGGTGGTACAGTCGTCAACTCGTACGACTTAACAACATGCCCGTCATGAGTTCAAGTCCCGAATAGACCGTGCCCCCATACGTAGGATTGACTATCCTGCTATAGTAACAATAAGAGTCACTGAAAGCCAAACTCACTTCACAAGTGGGTACAGGCAGACCTTGACCGACAGCGGTTGTTGTGCCAAAGAAGAAGAAGTTTTGAATTTACCTGAAATCGTTCTGGGATCTATTCTGAATTCGGTTCTCAAATATAAATTGGTTCCGGAGCCCGAATTACATTATACATCCGAAGAACTTTTTCAAGAAACATTTCGAATGAGCCCAGATCAGTCCGAATGAGTCCGGATGAGTCCGGATCGGTCCAGATGAGGGTTTGGGTGAGTCTGAACGTATCCGGAAACGTCCGAGCAAGTAGTTTAGGTTGACGTTACAATTGCTTATTCCCAAAATGACTGTCTATCATCGTTCAGACAATTCTTGATGAGTTCGTTTACCTGCATGTAAGAAATCGAATATGTACACAGTCTAACAATTTTCTTTGTTATATAACATTCAAATAGCCTTACTGTTTTTGCACCGCCAACCTAAATTACTAACTCGGACTCGACTAGACTCGTTCAGACGCTTCCAGACCCATTTGGACTCATCTGGACTGATCCGGATTGATTTGTAGTCGGATTCGATGAGTCCGGAGTTTTTCCCGTGCACACCCTTCTCCTCCCCTCTGCTAAAACAGTCCGGAATAACTCCGAGTCCGATTCTGATGAGTACCGGATCCGAAGGATATCAATCTGATTCCAGAAAATAATGATATTTACCCATCACTGCTTTGAAATTGTTTTCAACATTAATCATTCCGAAAATATAATATATTCCAGAATCACTATAAGATTTGGGCTAACATTACTACGCTAAATTTATTCGCAAATTCCTAGGCTACACGCATACTGCCGCATGGTTAATTGACCCGCGGAATTAATTAGTAGATCGAAGCAGGAACTGTGTCGGTTCCAGGACCGGAACAGGATCACGTTTCGTTCCGCATTCTTATCAGGTCCGGTTTCAAGAAAGAATAAATTTGGTTACTGTTTCAGAACCAGTATGCGTTCATGATCAGTTTAAGGTCAGGTATCGATTCAGTATCAGTTCCAGGACCAGTTTGTTTACAATATCAGTACCTAGACCACTATGAATTCTGCATCAGTTTCTAACGGGTATGAGTTCGTGATCCGTTCGTGGACTGGTATGAATTTAGTATCACTGCCAGAACCGGTTTGGGTTCAGTATCAATTCCAGAACGAGTATGGGTTTGTGATTCTTTATACTTTGGCTTCAGTTGTAGGTTAAATTATGGGTCGTCATAAGTTTCTAACATGGCGCATTAATCGGACCAAATTAACTAGTTTGAATCCAATCCTATACAAAATTCGAAACCGATTCCAGAATCTGCCCGAGAATTGAATCCGGATTCAACTACATAATCGATTCCAAAATCGGTACAATATTTTCAAATGAATTCCATTCCAGAAGCATAGTTAGAATTGGAATCAAATCCGAAAACGGAATCAGAACCAGGTAGTTCCGAATCTGAGGGTTTACCAGTACTGCCCATCCACTTCTATTCTAGCATTGCAACACTTGACATTGAAGTTAAACGTAACGATATACCGGTACAGCTATAAATCATTTCAATGAAAGCAACATAAACCGCTTCCCACTTTCAACACCTCCGCAGTAGTTTAGCATATCACAATAAAAGCTTCCTGCTCTTCGCAATAGCGACCCGCACTAAACCAGACTAATTTTCCTGTAAAAGTCCATTAACCATCCTTAATGTTTTAGCTGCTGGACACCTCCTGGTGTTCCCATTATGTTCCCCATCCAGCACAAACAATATGCATTATGCGCTTAGACACTGGCCACCCATTCGTAACGCGCGGGTAAAGGGCCGGTCGGCTAAACTGACGAAATGCCTATTTAAACATTACGGCACCGAGACGCATTCAGCACGAAATGGATTCCGTTTAATTAGTCTCCATTTCTTAATTACACGTGCGGTTGACCCTTGCCACCCTGCGCTAATCTCTACCCTCCATCGCGCTGTAAATGTATGCGTAACACGGTCTCTTTAATTCTTCCCTGTTCTATGCTCTCTCTCTCTCTCACTCGCCCTTGCTAGAAGTTTATTAAAAGTTACACGGACCAGGACGGAGCTCCCAAATTACGCTCCAAACCGTCTGCATCTTGCCCCAGTTTGCGAGCTACCTTTGCACCGGCGGCAAACAACGTTGCGCAGTCCTAAGCAACCAAACGTCACGCAAACAAGCAGCAGCAACAGCAACCTCACCCCGCACTTGTCTATTGGGATCGGATTTAAACGATCAATTAAATAAATTTTCCACTCGTGCGAAACGGACCGAATGAAGAAGGAATGAGTGTGTGTGTGAGAGTGGGGCTGAGCAACCGGCGCTCCCAAATACGGGACCGAATTCATCTCAAGGAATCGTACAGAGCAAACTCCAACCGACCGACCAGGACCCGCCGGTTTACCGCCGGTCCCATCGGTCACAGCCGATGCGAAATGCTTTCACTGAACCGTTCCTAATCAAATGCGGTTACCCGGGATTTGCCTCACGTATCGTACCGGACGGACCTTCCTGGTAAAGAAAATGAAACTTTCTTATTAAAACAATCTCAACAGCTTCCTCCTCCCGCCGCGCTCTTGTTCCCCCGACCCGAACCCCTCTGCAAGGTAGCAACGCTCCACACCCGTCGTTTACCGCCGAACGCGCACACAAGCACTTACATACTCGATCTGTGCGATTGTCTGAAAAGCATTAATCCACTTGAGAAACCATTTCCACCAGCCCTTATTTCCTGCACAACGTCGAACCACACTTGTCTAGGCTGGCCTATTGTGCATGCTCTGCGTATGAAAGGAGGTACTGACTGCTTTTACAATTTAATGATCGGTACCAGGTACAGAAGTGGTCCTAGGAGTATTTTAATTAAATGCAACAATGCGTATAACCTTTGGTAGCCCTCATCACGTGTTGTATTTAAAAAAGGTGAAAAATATCGTGTCAGGTTGTATTTAAACATCTTCCAGAAAAAGGACAACATCAAATAGAGCCAAATTTCCAATAGGTTACATACAAAAATACTGTTTCATAGAAAGTTGATCAAGCCTAATTAACTGTTTTTTTTTATTGTATAAAACTAGCAGTCTTTCGGTAACATAAACTAAATAGCATTTGTTTAAAAAAGTTGCCATTGTGTAGCCCTTACTTATTTTATTTCAATATATCCCCAATACGACCATAGTCATTAGCCCATCGTGCAAATCTGCTTACGTGTACGGTTTCAATTTGAAATTAAAATGCTAATTATACCATTCCCACAATGTTCGTACGTTCAAGTACGGGTTCAACATGAAACAAACGCCATTAACGACAAGACATCGAGGGCATTGCTGACGGCAGTCCAGTCATTTTCAAGAGAAAATGTACTTAAAGTGCTGTTTAAGATGCAATTCTAGGATAACTAAATTTCATTGTAAATCAAGCCTGTGTTAGCAACCGTATGTGTTGCTAACAGAATAATGGTGGAAATTAAACGTATATTTCTATATTTCTAACAACAAAAGTCTACAGTTCTATAACACAAATAAAATATGCCTCGGCGTAAGCATAACAGGCTGGTGTTGGATAATTCTGTTATTTTTAGTACCATTAATCATCCTATCGAGCCTACCCTTTCTAGTCTGCTGCCAGCGAGGATCATGGCACATCTAGGTTTGCAAATCCTTTTCTTGGAACGATAAAAGCTAAATGGGCCCTTTTTCAGCCTCGCAGTACGGTGGCCGCTGTCAACCCGCTGGTACGAAACGAGCAGTAAGCCAACATATGCCTTGCACATACGCGCCGACGTCCACTGGCGGGCCGGGCGGGGTACGACGTTATCTGATGAAATATGGGATCAAGGCTGTAAATTAATTGTAAACAATCTCGTCAGCAGATGTTGCTAACAGTCGGACCTCCAAACCGGAGCCAGCTCAGGGACCGATCCGAGTACCGAGTCCAGGGAAACAATGGTGCCTGCTCAGCACTGACAACAGACAACAGACACTTGCTGAAAGACGGAACACACGACAGCTTGCGTCAACACGATAGAACTTTGTCACGCCTCGTTGAGTGGCGAAAAGGATAATTGCATCGTCTGGTGCTGTGCAGGCAGACATCAGCCCTCATCAGCAGGGGCCGAGACTGCTCGAGGAGATACAAACCCGCAAAAAAAACAACTGTGTACATATCGGCTACAGTTGAATGATGTTAATTTCCGACCTATTATGTCCGGTATGTGTTATCACAGGTCCTGTAACTGGTGTGGCAATGGTGTGGGAAAACATTCACTGCTTAGAGTGTGGCACATGTTCTGAGCTTTCACGTAAAGGAAAAAGCACAATATTCGCCGGCACGGATCAACAAACTTTTTTATTATTTTTTTTATATTATTATTATTTGACATTACAACCGTAATCGGTCTTGGCGGCCTACCTAAAGTCACCAAAAGTATATGCTTGGCTATCTGTCGAGGACAGAAACAGGGCTTGAAAAATTGACGGCTGTACGACTTAGCAGGGGGTACAGAGAGAATTTTTAACTCCATATGTTTCATACCTTTGTTCGTGACACTAAGCCACGAGGATTGTGTTACGAACAGACATTATTTAAAACATTTTATAAATATTTAACCTTTAATCCATTTCTCGTGTAGTGGAAGAAAGCACATACGAAAATAATTTCAACTTTGGTTTGTTTAACCGAACAATGAAAACCTTAGATTATCATAGAAGGAAAACTGAAACGTGGCACCACTTACCTCGGATATCATGACCTCCTCGAACCACACCACTTCTTTGGCTGCCTCCTCTTCCAGCGGCGGTGGCGTGAAGCATCGCTGCAAAACGACAATGTTCTCTTCGTCCACCGTGCTATAATGGCCATGCTGCGTTTGTGCATGCCTTAAACGAGCGTCGACTCCAGCCGGCTGCTTGGCCACACCATCACCTTCCATTCTGGCTTGAACTTGAAACACCGGTACACACAATGCTACACAGTTGATATGTTTTCACAGTTAATTTTCACTTTTACTCTCACTTTTCTTATTGAACAACACTTGTATTTGCTGAGAAACTGCAAAATGTACTCGTTACGAGTGAAAAATCACTACAATTTTGATAATAAACTTGGTAAAATCGCAATTGAACACGCCGCTTGTAAAACCACACCGCAATGTTTGTAAACAAAACGCCATTGAAGAACCGCGTGAGTTTGACAGCTCGCTCTCGCTCTCCGCATGTTGCTTTGAGCGAGAGAAGTCGACTGCGTTTGACATTAGCGTTGGCATATTACAGCATTCTGTCGAAAACATCTCGATCGATACTTAACGTAGCGTACAATTTCTCTCAGGCGTCCGTGTTTTCGACAGAAAATCTTAATACAATAGTTGTCTGGTTCTTTTCAGTTCTATTAATGCTCTAATTACTTATTTTGAGAATATTATTGTGGTATAATAGTAAGATAAGAAGATAAATGTTTAAATTCGATGCTTAAAAACATTTCTACATACATTAACGATCAGACAAACGCCTGGAGGTAGGCAATACGATGTTAAATTCTTAAAATGTTCACGCTCGGTAATCCGCACTTTACTAAGTTGTGCTTCTTATTTTTGTCTCGTTCCATGAGTTATTTGCTATTAGACCCAGTTTTTTTTTTAATTTTACTCATTCTGGAGACCTTTGTGATACGACCACCTTGAGTTATCGCAGATATGACGATTTTGGCTTTGACAGTTAAAATTCGTTTTAAAGTAAATTTTTTAGTATTTTTTAAATTTCTTATTTTTAAAATGTTACATACACATTTATAAAGAATACACGACAACTTAAACTTGAATATTTAGATCGTGTAAACGATTTCTCGTATAAAATTAATACATCATCGATACACGTTAAAATATGCTACAGTAAGTGTTCGCAAACTGGATACTTTTTAACTGGTATGTTTTTTAACTGGATTTTCGCTAACTAGGATAGATCGCAGTTAAAAATCACTTAAACGTCAAACGTACAACATCTGGCACCCTACGCATGCGAATGGAAAAAGATAAACCATGGGAATGGTTTTAATTTGGTTGCTTTGATGGTTATGATTTTCATTTCAGTTAACGAACATCGTCCCCTAACTAGAAAGTAAAAATATTCCAGTTAGCGAACACTTACTTTCGACGGATACTTTCGACTCTTCAACTTAGGTTATAAATTATGTATAGTCAGATAATCAACATGCGATTATTTAGACTTACACCTTGCTGTGAAACATTTTTTCGGTCCCAAATATAGTCGTATCTTAGGTATCACCTGTATTCCATTGTCTTTTAAGAAAAACTCAGGATTTTATGCGTTGTTGGCAGCCAATCGTGGTTCAACTAGTGAGCAAAGACTGGAATTAATTTTATGTTTAACTACTACTACATTTTTTTCTACTTCTAAAACACTAGTACCGCCGATGGGACTTTTTTGTCCCATTGCACTCGAAAAAGGTGTGTTATTCCGCTTGCCGCCGTGACAAACCATTGAAGATTTCTGACTTTTATTTATTTTGAAGGATCTTTCGAATGCGCTCATAAAAATAATTGTATCCCATATTTATTTATTTATTTATTTATTTATTTATTTTACATAACTGCTGTCTGAATTGAATTCTTAACAACATACCTATTAACTAAATTTATTAAATATTTGCTCGGAGGATGGATCGGAAGGATGGTAAGGAGAGGTGATGGTCAAACAGGTGTGCGCAGGAATTAAACAATCTCACAGCACGTAATAAAGGGTCAT
>KB668066.1:236398-248271 GCA_000349065.1 Anopheles quadriannulatus
GGCAAAATACGTAGTGGTGGCTGGTATATCTGCTGTCAACGAGTGACGGATGTGCTTCTGCAAGTTTGCCAGCACTGGGTAGAAAGTATGCGTGGACAGTACTCTGTGAAAAGTGCAAGTAGAAGATGGCCTGTTCATTCATTTTTTTTTATAACATTTTGGATTTGGCGGGAATCAAAGATTGGGTTTTGTGCAAAGAACTTACAACAGAAAAGATATCTAGACGCGATTTTCTTTTCCAGCTAGGCAAATAACTTTCATGTTTCATGTGAGCCAGGTTCTGATGAAACAAAGATGTGTTTTAGATGCTTGAAATAATTAATCTAGAGGTTCCTTTTGCTTCCGAAAAAAGCCTTGTCCTCTTCTTTTGACCATTTAGAGCTGTGTTGACGTTTGCCATAGACGTTTGCCTATACCCAAAAAACTTTGAACATTAGACTTGTTTCATTATCATAAAAACCCTACTTATCAGTAGATTGTTTAAATAATTTGTAGCTATAAGCCTAGATTTACTGTCGTTCTACCCTGTAAGCAATAATTATCTATAATATAATTATCATAAGGAGTTTATCACTAGAGGCTCTGTAATGTTATATTACTCTACAGAAAACTGGCTTTGATATCTTTGGTATGCGGTTCATATGATCACAATTCGATTTTTTCATCGATTGAGTTGCTAATAAAGCTTGACTATACCTAATTGTAATGTTAATTAATTATCTATCCACAAGAAACCCTTAGGTAATAATAAACATGTCTAAATATTTACAAATAACTAATCGGACAAAATTGTCCCATCTTGCGGTTCTAGTGAGGTTGAAAAGCCCGGCGGTTCTAGTGTTAAGCAATACCTCCCTTATTACAATAAGTATGAGATTATCTCCGGTCCGGTTATTGCCGGTCTCGTGGCACAATCGTCAACTCATACAACTGAATAACATGCCCGTCATGGGTTCAACCCCAAATGGACCACTGTGCCGCCATTCGTAGGAAAAAAACTCAAAATAACGTCATATTTAATCAAACTCTGGCAAAGTCATCGTGGGCCGCATTATAAGCTCTTGAGGGCGGTATGCGGCCCGCGTGCCGTAGTTTGGAGATATCTGGTTTAGATAAAAGATATAAACATTGATCATAGAACAACTCAAAAACTAGTATTAGACCACTTATAATACGGCTAGCCGTCCCTTCTGCGGAATAAAATAAATGTGCAATGAATACTTTTTTTAACTAAAATAGTACCGCAAGATCAGGTGATGGATAATTTTTAAATATTGTACAGTAATGTATAAATAAAATTCTCGTAGTAAGCATTCTTCAGCAAGGTGAATAGTTAGCAAGTCATCTTAAAATATAAAATGCAATGAAACCTTATTACTAGATGGCAGTCTTTCTGAGTATTTTATACGAAAATTAAGTAAAACATCGGTGTCATGGCATTTTCTTTCACAATTATCCATTTTTCTTATTTTTATATATTTATTTCCATTGATTTATATTTTATACTTATCCATTTTTTATCATCATCATTCTCCTTCTTCTTTGGCACAGCAACTATTGTCGATCAAGGCCTGCCTGTACCACAAGGGGCTTGGCTTTCAGTGATTTATTAATTACCATAGTCGGATAGTCAGTCCTACGTATGGGGGTCGGTCCATTCGGAGCTTGAACCCATGACAGACATGTTGTTAAGTCGTACTAGTTGACGACTATACCACGAGATCGGATCATGATCATCTCAATCGAATATTCATAATAATCATATCGAATGTTTAGTATAAAAAATTGATTTTAGTCTCTTTTTCTCTTGGGCGCAACAATCGCCGTCAATCAAGGCTTAGTGGCACAGATGAACCGGGCTATCAGTGACATATTGATTAGCCATAGCTGGACAGTCAGTCCTATGTATCGGAAGCACGATCCATACCGGGGCTTGAACCCATGATCGTCATGTTGTTAAGTCATATGAGTTAATGATTGTTCCACGGGATCTACCGGGAAGTGTAGGGAGGGAGTCTGTAAAATATTGTAAATAACACTAGTTTAAGTTATTTGTAATTGTTTAGCATCTAGCCTAGCAAACGACATTGATTTTTGGAACATTAGCAGAACAATAAAATATTCTTTATCAAAACAAGAACTTCCTGATGCTTCATTACATTTCATAGCATTAAACAGCAATAGGATGGGAAAAAACCGCTATGCAATCATTACAAGAAACAGTAAGTATTGCTGTAATCTATTGAGATGGTTTGTATAGAGAACAAAAAAACACGCTCAATCAACCAACCAGAAACTCATCCGAAAAGCGCCTCTCATTTGGTACAAGAATCTGCATTCACCGTGCACGGGTTAATACGTGTACGGTTTGTGCTTGTGCGCTAAAACACTGGCCTTACATTTCGCGTCCAAATTCGAACGCTGCATGTAAATAAAGTTTCCCAAAGTTATATTGTACAGCCCGTCCGATTTATCGCACCGTACACCGCAATAAATACTTGGGCTAAAACCGCCAAAACTCCATCAAGCAGCCGTAGCTTCGTTGTGTAAGCCGCAGCTGGAATTTCGTTTACCGACATCATGAGGAAATGTGCATCAGCTTCGCTGCTGGCTTTCCGTTTGGCATTTTATATGTACCACTTTTATGGGAAATTTACGATACAGAGGAAAACAAAAGTAAAACAACATTCCTTCGGAAAATGAGTATGCGGCAGCGAGAGCTACCATGGACAAAAAATCCCGACAAAAAATCCCGACAAAAACATACCTATGGCAACCAACCATACGGGGAGAGAGTTATAGAGCTCATGTTTTGGGTGAATAATTAGTTTCAAGAAAAAGGTGGAGAACTTCTATCGTGGTACGGTGGAAATCGAAACTGAGTTGCTCTATAACATACGCAAACAAATTGTCAGTTGTACTTCAGCAAACGACACATTTAGGGAACGAAAATATGAGACTTTTTTGAAATTTAAAATGATTATTATTGTATCCAAAATTCAAAATCCCTTCGATAAACATATGACATGGCATGCTTTCCTATGATAGTCCCATGTAATGAAATAAAGTACTGATGGGTCCTGTACTAACACTGCCAACGAGCAACATTTCAGCCACAATTATCACAAAATATTGAAACAAGCTTGAGGACACAAATCGGACACTTTAGACATCATTAATTCAGTGCCAGCGAAAACGAGCATCTCCTTTTCTCATTTCTCGTTTCTAACGATACGTCCCAACTGTAACCTTGCCTTACAGCGTCCACGTTCCTTCCTTTTCCCTAAGGCAACCGCCGGTTGCGAATTTCATGTAACCGCACTCGCAAGCAGTTTGCTTTCACAATAATGGCACATCCGCTAGGTCAGCGGAGCGTCTTCGATGATGCCACCGGTCAACAACAATACGGCTAGTGTGTTATCACACGCCCACCACACGCCGGACACTCAGTGCTCGGCCAGAAAACAGCTCATCCTTTGTTTGCTGTCGTCTCGTGGGCATCCCAAAATCGGATGCATCCATTGCGAATGGAAACCATCGCCATCAGCAATTCAAGAGCCATCCTCCCCGAAGCTAAAACCCCGATCCAATGCAGCACAACCAAGCTGCCCGTTTACTACTTTATGCAGATTAAGACGATACATGGTACCGCCGACGGGTAGCGCAACTCGTTACTAAGATGCTGCTGTTTTGTCCGGAACCGGTGGTCCAAAATGAACAACCGAAACCTATGTCCCACCAGCAACTTGGTATGCATTGGATGGACCCTTTGCAAGTCGCCAGTAACTGCACCATCGAGACGTCTTGCTGTAACTGTACTAGCCTAGATGGTGGACGGGCTGTTCTGCTGCTGCTGCTTAATGAATATGTGAATACTGTTGACAATATGTGCGGGCTGTGCGTTGGAGTAGATAACATTAATTGATATGTGATTCAAATTAAATTATTTGTACAACCAATATCGCTGTCAGAAGTGGTTTTGCAGCAATTGATGGCACACCCGTGCTAATTCATTTCATTTTCTTGTAATTACTGTAGTCCCTTTGTTTTAATGTGTAGTCGTTGTTTATTGTTTTTGCTGAACTATGGTTTTTACAGCATTGCCTTCGTCGCAATTTGTTTTTTATCCTTATTGATTGATTTTTTCAATATATTTTTGAATATTTTTTAAGTCTTTTGGACTTATTTTGGGAAAACTTGATAAGGTGCTTGATGTTGCTTCAATTTGTTTTCATTAATTATTATTTTTTCTATTTTTCCAGACCTTCTGTAACTATTTTTATATTTGTTAGTTGTTTGTTTGTTTGTTTGTTTGTTTGTTTCAGTTTGATTAGTTCTGATACAGTTTAAAATATTGATATAATCATTGTCTATTCGACTTCATTAATAACAACCGTAATCTATTTCGGTTTGATAGTTTGTATGTTTAAATGAAAAAATCAACTAATTAGTTTTTATTTCATCATTTACTTAAATCTGACTTAGAAATCTTTTTCTTAACAACACGAAAAAAAAATCAATAATATCCATATTGAGTCTAAATGTTACCTAATTTGTATTTATACATCAGAATAGTCAGCTTTGGGATAATCTGTGACGGGAATCGAACCACGCCAGGCTTTTATATGAGCTCGCGTGTTTATTCCTTAGAACGATCGGAACGTTCCATACAATTAATTGTGTGTTAAACCATGCAGAAGATTAAAAAACACGCTTCATACCACGCGCTATAAAGCCTGCGAAATAACAACAAAGTTAGCACACGGCCCTACGCACGGGGACTTCAAAGGGACTCTCTTTTAGCCAATGGCCTTTGCCGACTATCGGGTCTCGCACGTGCATCCATAAATCACGTAATACGCAATCCTAACTGGCCACCGTCTTCTGATAATCACTGCGAAATCAGTTTCTTCAGCAATTTCACCCAGCGCATGCATTGGCGGCCATACTTCCCGACCAGTACGCTAAAGGCACACATGTGTGCTGGTAGTACGTCGGAAGCTACAGGAGACTTCACTCCACAGAGAGTAGGCAGAGGACAAAGAACCTACGCAACCCTGCGAGTGGAATTTAGAGCTGACCCACATGAGCATTTGTGTATGTGTGTGTGTGTGTGTGTGTGTGTGTGTGTGTGTGTGTGTGTGTGTGTGTGTGTGTGTGTGTGTAGTGTACTGCAACCGAGGGCACCGGAAAGATTCGTCCGACCGGCAATGCTCACCAGGTGCATAACTCCCTTTAGCAGATGGTTACGGCTATTCGGTATGCGCTTAATGCGTTTCCCTGCTGGCACGAAGGAGCCATCCCTTCGTACCGGAAGGTACATTTTATTGGATGTCATTGTTACTAATTTTCAAGAAGCTATCACACACCCGGCGGAAACAAGACACGCCGTAGCTGCACGGTTGGCCCTCGGTGAACTGCGGCGGTTCGTATTATTCTCGGCCCGGTTCGGACCCGTCTTCTGGGGCTAGTTTGCTAATGCCACTTTGGATCGGCTTTCCCTTCCTTCCCTGCCCCCTTTCGCCTTCCGGAGGCAGTTCCGGGTAGTTCTGCACTCTGGCAAAGAAGCGAACCGTTTGCGAATGGACCGTGCTAGAATTCTGATTTATTGCACCGGGTGAGATAAATTAGCTTCGAGCAGATTAATGCACTGACTTGTTTGCAGATTTTCGCACGCATAAGCGCCATAAGTGGTAGCGAACGGTAGCGAACACGTACACACACACACACGGCTTAGAGTGTTCGCAGCACAAATCCGGAATGCAAAGAAAAACGCCTGGAGCGGCTCGGGCCTATCCCGGCACTGCACCACTGACGCATCCGGAGGTTCCACTGCACACAACGAAAACGGGGGAAAAAACGAAACCGCAACCACGAAGAATGCACACTGCAAAAAGGATGTGATTCACTGCCAGTTCCCCTATTGTTTCGTGTTTCTAATTATTCCGTTTCTTGGTGCAGCCAGATTTTATCAGCACTTGTCAGTACGCTTATCCTAACGAATCCTCACCTTCGTTCCTACGGTATCGATCCAGGTGCTGAGTACGGCTTCCGGGTGACGACGTGTAACTTACGCCCTTTCAAAATATTCTTAAGCATTGCTCGCTTGCCGCACACTTCGTGCCCATTTTTCCATGCCAAAGCACACCCATGCGAAGGATCGATTCGTCTCCACCGTTCACTCTAGCCTCTAGCCAGCCAAATACCCGAAATTCCCTTTGTCCGCAGTCGAGTCTGACATTTTGCTATTCTGTGCACGCACCTGCACGACGGTAAGGAATTTTGCGTTCACGCTTTCATAGGTCGCCCACTCATCTCATGCCACCATCTTCGTCGCTCGTAAGCGGATGAATTTTCACAGTGTAAGCTTTAGCTCGGCAAAAGTGCTCGCACCTTCGCACGGTCAGCAAGATTCGGGCAAGCTCTCCGGCAAGAATGGATAAAAGGATAAGAACTGCAAGTGCGAGTTGGGTGTTTTGCCCAAGCGCAGAGTTGTATAATATTTGGGTTAATGTTGCTTCATCAGAATAAATTTAAGCCCCGTGCAGTAGATTTTCATACAAAACGCTCCTTCTCACCGGCACTGCTATCGAGCTAGCGCTTTTCTCCTTCACCTTGTGCAACGCAAACATCATTTCTGCAGACGCTCTAATGACGGAGAGCTTTTATTCGGAGGCTTTCCAAATCCAGCCACTCACTTCACCGTAAGAACAACACAAAACAGAGCCGTGCCATAGTACTACACCGCAGTTGACTGGTACTGATTTTTGCGGGGAACGCATTCCGAATGCAAAACTCACACGCACGCCCGCTTTATCTTGCCACACAATGGTAGGTACCCGCGATTTTCACGCGTAAAGCGAGCGCTGTACATGCCCAAAAACCTATTACATTTCTCTTTAAACGTTTACCACGGCAACTGCGGCTTGGTACACCGTGGTACCAATAAAGTGTAACACTTTCTAACGCGTGCCAGCAGCGTGAAATGGAGATTTAAAATTCGCATGAGTTATGGGCTGGTGGGTGTGGCGCGCAGTGCCGCGCAGGATTTGTTTCGCTGGAGAGCATTTCATTTTAATGGCACAATAAAAGTTGTTCTGCTGAGCAAATTAATTCATTTAAATAATTACGTCGCTCGCATGTACGTGTGTTTTTTCGTGTGTCGCTTTGTGAAGTGTTCCCGATGATGTGCTGCTTGCAGTAGTATTAGAAGCATTTAGAAGCTGTATAATAAAGGAATACTATTGTAGCACAATTTTGTTTCAGTTTGATTAGCCGTATTTTGGACAATTGATTTTTGAACAATTTTTTTTGTTTATTATTTGGTGGAAAAAATCATTTGAAAAATGACGATACTACGTTTCGGTAATAATCAGTACACATTTTATGACCTCGTCAACTATATGTGATACACACAAACAATTTACGAAAAAATACATATTTTTGTGACTGCTTCGTTCTACCTATAATAGTGGTATGGTTCCTATAGTCGTCGTATTGTGTTCCTATAGTGGTGGTAAACAAAGATGCCTCAAAACAGTGTAAAATATCAATATAACTTAGTGTAGAAGCTGTTTTCGTATGAATAGCATGGATTACTGCCATAATATTGATTTCTTGCGTAATTTGATCGTAAAAAAGTATAGATTTGATTGATGAAAATATTGACTAAAGCACTGTACAACACATGTCGTCAATTCACAACCGAAAGAGTGTTCTTGATTCGAAGTCGATTTTTGCTCAGCCTGAAATGCGAATCTTGGCATTTTGGTTGGTAAATTACTTACAGAAATGTGCTCATTTAGAGCGTTTACAAACATATGGATTTCGTTCTGAAATCCTAAGAATTTTGGAAAAATGTTTACACATCTCACAAAATAATTTTTCGGTTTCTAAGTAACGAAATAGCGCTACTATTGGTACTACCACCACTATAGGTACTTTTACTCTATCCCGTAGCAAGGATTGACTATCCGGCTACGTGGTAATGAATTAAGTCTCGAAAGCCTGTATAGGCCGGCACATCCACGCAGGACGTTACGCCAAATAAATAATAACAATAATAACGTTATAGAGTAACTTTTATTTGTATTCCTTTAATATCTTTAAAATATGTTACTCTTTTACATGGGTTTTCAGGGGTTCTCATTAATTGGAATACTTTCTATACTCTTTCTTTTGCTGTTTGATAGAACTTCAAGAACAAACTTTATGTGATGGGACTTGTTGTCTTTAACATCATTCCTCCTTCCTTCCTTCTGAAAATTCCTTCTGCGTATCGTAGTGTCCACTTCTCGTGATAAAAAGTTCATTTTCCATAAGAAGTGTTTAAGAAAGTGTGCCAAAATTATGAGAACCCATCTTGTGCGGTTCCTAGCCCAAAAAGAGTCTACACACTTCGCTAGCCAACATGTTGAAATATTATCAAAATAGGTCTTATGGTTGGAAGTGAACATTAACAAAATGTTCATACATTAAAAGTAACAAACATTAATAGATATTAAACAAACGAGATGGAGATGGGGATTTTAAGCATTGTATAAGATCGATTGCAAGCTTAAGATCTATTGCAACAATTCGCACTCAATGCCATGACAGAACTAGGAATATTCAATAAAACAAATACAACGACCATCAGGAGCTAACGGACACGGGCATAAGATAACCTTGTCATTAACAAATTTGTACCTTTGAATCAACACTCTTCATAAAATATGCTTTCATTTAATTGCTATCCCTTATCCTGGAAATTTTCAGTTAATATCCATATGAAAATAAGCTCAGGAAGAAAAAGGTGTTAAGCATTCATACAATCTCGAGCTATTGCCAATTGTTTGTGAACGTTTAATTCTGAATGTTAATGTAAAAACACGCGCATTTTCTGTATCAAACTAAATCAAAAATATATTTACATGTCTACTATCATTTTAAGACACTTCTAAAACACAAGTCCTCAAATAGCATAGCTATATAGCTCCCAAAAAGATCAACATCTGGATACTTTAGTAAATAAATACATATATTTGAAATTAATATACAGGACATATGGCTACAATATAAGTGACCCTGATCTACAGCCCTAATACTTACCCAAACATGTTTGTGTCAAATCAGTTGACAATGAGGAATGTTTAACGAACGGAGCATTTCAAGACTAAATTAATTCAACTCAACTTCAACTTACTGCCACCTTTAACCAAACGGCAAACGAAGTTTCAAAGTTTGCCTCATAATTCCGTACCCCTCAGGACATCGATGTTCAATTAGGTGTCAGTTTTGACACAAGTCAATTCAACCGTCCAAACTTCCCGAACGGGTAGGGAAAGGAAATTTTTATATCCAAATGAAAATGTTTTTTTTTCCAAGTTTCGCTCTTGCTCATAAATTAGCCACCCATCGGCGACAACTGGTTTCCCTGGAAGTCTTTCGGAAACTACGGCAAGAAACGGCACCGTCTCCACCCTAAATGCGAACCTAACCCCGTACCAAAAATGCCTACTGCCAGTTGGACGACATTTTACGACTGGTATAGAAACACGGAGGCAAAAAAAACCCAGAAAGAAGCTCGATGGACTGATAGATGAGGTGATCGCTATAATATGTTGATTAAAATGACAACGGCCCCCCTTGCTCGCTTATCCTAAGATATGGACATTGACTGGCGTAAGGTGACATCGGCAAAAATGACAGGATTATAAAAGATAAAACAAAGGGGCAGGCAAAAGGGCAAACTTTTCCAAGTAGCAATAGCATGGCGGTTAAAGGGGAAAAAACGGACAGTATATATAAAATTGTCCAAATAACCGTTTCTTTGCTCAAGGGATCGGACACGAGCGCACCGGACGCCATTGTTTACTCGGTGTAAAACTTTTCCAAGCATCCTTGACGAATGGTTTGCTGTTAGGGTAAAACGGCAGTAGCTGGAGGTGTGATGGACGGACGTTTGGTTGTTATTTTGAGTGCTTTCGCTTTTTGTTTCTTGGCCTGTCGTTTTTTTTCCATCTCACTCCATCTGAGCGTGTTTTTTATATGTTTGGCTTTGAAAATTGTCTATCGAAAGGATATTAAATCCAGCGTAATTTACGTCGCCTGGCCGGAGCAGTGGAAATGGTTCGACGAAACAATGATCAATTAAATGGAATTAGAAGGATTAAAAGCAATTAATTATTCTTTAAAGCATTTCAACAAATGGACAACATAAGAAATCATTATTTTTACAAATTGTGTGTTAGAAATATTACCAGACATTTTGTAATAAATATCCTCTTGAACTTCAGCAAGATGTGATGTACCACCGAGAAGATATAACCTAAAAATTTCCTAAAAGCTTCTAAGGGAAAATTCCTTTTTTATTATCACCTCGCAACTCTCCCATTCGCAGACCCCTTTCGCACCGCATGCGTCTGTTTCCCAACTGTAGCATCCTTTTGCAATTTGAAACTTTTACTTGACTGATTCTAATCTCAGAAACGGACGGAAGCCACACGACAGATTAGCAACCAATTTATAACCTTAATGATGATGATGATGATGATGATGCCTTTCTAGACATTTGACATTTGATCACACACCAACCCTCCCAACCAAACACACCAGACCCGTTTTTAGCGCAGAAAGGGCACACCAGCTAACCGTCTGGCGGATGAGTGTCAGTGTGCCGGAATCATTTCGGTGGCTTTCGGGTCAACCGCTTTGGGGCTTGATAAAAGATTAATAAATACCGTAGAATCGGATGAAGTAGGAAGTTTGTCCAGTCCGGGGGCCTTTGCCAGGCCGGAACAAACTCATTGCCAGCGGAAGTCGAGATCCCGAGACGGCGCGGGCCCGACGTGGAACGATCCGTCGGGAAATAGATAAGTATATTGCGGAAGGCGGTGTTTATGGAAGGCGATACAGGAAGCGTGGGGGAGTGGCGGGGGGGAGGGGGAAAGCAAAAAAAGTTCCAGCGCAAACAACTCCATGATGAGAAAGGGCCCGTGTTCTTGTGAACCCTGTTTTATTTATTTGCTTGGTTGATTATTTATTTCACTCACTCGCTCATTCTGGCTGAAAGGTTCTAGATGTGTGTGTGCCGATGTGTATGTTTGCGAGTGTGTGCTTGTGTACGTTTTAACACTGCTTTGTTCTCGCTGTTGGTGAGAAGCTAAATTGTTTTTCGGAAATAAATAATGGTAGCGTGCACCACCAGTACACACGGGGAAGGACGAAAAAGTTTTGCTACGTCGTATCTGCTACGGTCCGTTAATTGTTGACACCAGGCGTTTCTACGTGGTTTTGAGTTTTGGTTCGTTGGCATGGAGTCCTGAAAAATGAGCAACAATAAAAACTATTCAAGAAAGAGGGAGAGAGATAAAGAGAAACTGAGAAATAGAGAGAAAGGGCGAACAAAAACAACCGGTCTGCGGACTACGGATGATTAAGGGTCCACTTGTGGCTTTTAAGTGTCACCGCAGACAAGCAGATTATGCAAAACCGAGCTAATTAACTGGGATGGAAAATATAGAACAAATAAACCAGTTTGCTACGTAAATCGATTTGCTTGTTGTGTGTTTATTTATCTTTTTTCGCACTATGCCGACCTATCTGTCTGCAGTAAGTTGCTGTTACTTGCTCAAATTTGAAGAACTCAAATATTTCTTGAATTCAGTAGTAACATAACAGTTATAAAACTCTCATAACGTTATCACCGTTTTCTTACTAAGACGTATTTTGTCGCACCTACACGCAGCCTTTTGAGTATAAGGGGGAAACGTAGTACTCCTACTTTTACTCTTACTCCTACTCCTACTCCTACTCCTACTCCTACTCCTACTCCTACTCCTACTCCTACTCCTACTCCTACTCCTACTCCTACTCCTACTCCTACTCCTACT
>KB668066.1:272445-292713 GCA_000349065.1 Anopheles quadriannulatus
GTTTGACATGAATACGGCCGTTTGCAATACGACACAGTTCACTATTCATACAGGTTGGCGAATGTCAAATGAATGTATCTTGAAAATGTCTTCATGTCAAATGACATTTTTTTACGGGAATGTCAAATGACAGAGAGAGATGGGAATGGGAAGCTTCAAATCGAATGAATGTTTACAATTTTATGTCGATGAACGTCGTTCGCAACACTGGACGGAACTAGTGGTTCCCATTTTACCGGAGTCGGAATCGGACTAACAACAGCCGGAATTGGATCAGAGACGTTGGTGCGCTCCAGAGAGCACATCACAAGTCTGATCAGCTTACAGTGATGGGTATTCAAAATCGGACACTTTTACGAAATTCACATTGAAGCCCAGCCGCTCTTCCTACTTTGCGTTCCATATATCTTTGCTAGAATTATAAATCGTCATTAAAGCTGTGCGGTTGGCTTCTTTTATTACCTTTCTACACGGGAATGTGGAATAAGAATCAAAAATAAACTATTATACGGGAATAATAGGGGCAACATAATGACATTCTTCATGGTACAAAGAGCGTCCGAATTGGAAGTGTCCGATATTGAATACCCACCACGGTATATACAGGTGTCCCCCGAGATACGACATAAAAAATGTCCCAAATCAAGGCGTAAGTCGAAATAGTCGTATGTCGAATATCTGTGAATATAAAGTTTATAACCGAAATTGAAGAGTCGGAATCTATGAAATCGTGTATTTTATTTAAAATTATATACGATAATGTATTAATTTTCCTCCAAAAGCCGTTTATACGATATAGAAATTCAAGGCCGGGGAGTTGTGGAATCTGTGGAAATGTGTTTGTAACGATTATCAGCACAGACATTTAAAAAAATACATCAATTTCGTCTCAATGACAACTTTTGATTGTCAAAATCAAAATCGTCGTATCTGCGAATCGTCGTAACTCGAGGAGGTCGTAACTCGGGGGACTCCTGTATATTTAAGGTTATAAGAATTGTATATAAAAGTCAGTTGAAATACTGAATTATTTAACTAAACTTATCATCGGTATTAAAAACAAACAGTGCATAAAAGTTGCGAAAATTGACATATTTGTGCAAAGAGAGGTAGCATTGAAAGTAAAAAATGAAAATTACAAAAGGTCAACCAATTTGTAATACGTAAGAATATGTAAGAAATCCGTTCATTCATTCAATTCATTGAGTTTTATAACTTCAATTTTCACTCCTGCATAATTTAACGTAAATTAACGTGGAGAAATAATGAAATATAAATAAAGTGAACTAGTTTAATCTATATGTAAATTATGTATATCTGAGAGAGAACAAAATTATAGGAAAAAAGGGCATTGAGGGTATTGTTGTATCTGTGTTTGTTATTCTCCACCAAACTTAAGAATTATTTTATTATATATTGGTTCTTCTATTTATCCATGAATTATAATTCTTTCAAGATCCATCGCATTAATATTCAAAACATATCTATTAATTAATAAATTTTGTACAGAGTGCCCCTACTTATAGTTGCATGTTATAATTGAGTTCTAGTTTCATAGTTTTATGTCATAATCGTCATGATTCAGTTCGTTTTGTAGAAAATGTGACATGAAAAGGACATCTTAATATCGTTTTCACGCTACCATATAATCATTGCTTCACGTGGAAACCTCATTTACACGTAAAAAATAACTTTATCAAATGCCTTTGAACCGAAATAATCACTCAAGAAAAGAAAAGTTTTTACTTAAAAGTTATTAAAAAAAGATTGTTGATCCTCTCCTACATTACGAGTACATATTTTAGAACGGTCTTGTAAATTGTCGGTAAAATTCGTTTGCCCGTATTGAAATCGTGCAAACAATATTATTATTATTATTATTATTATTATTTATTTATTTAAATTTGTTGGCCTCTAGGGTTTTACAAATGTGTTCTTATAATCTAGGGAAACATAAGGGATGAGGATTCACGAAGACGGGAGCGGAATTGGGAAACTGGGACGTTGAAGTCGAATAGGAGATATGAATCGTTGAAGGCAGAAAGAGCGCGCAAGAAAGGGTCATTCTGGCCATGACGAGTTTGGCGGGAAGGAATAAGGAGCGGGGGTCGGTCACGAAGACGACGTGAGGGGGCATAGATAGGAATCGAGGATAGGAGGGCGGGAACATCCAAGTCAATATACGTGCCAACGTTTATAGCGCACATTGGTTTGTGACGCCACATCTCGAAATCTATAGCCTTGTTCTCATTGTAATAAAACAAAATGTTTCTCATTACATGGCCAGTTGGTCCTTCACCATCGGTTAGAAAAGATCGACACCTAGACCCAGACGTCGGAGAAGAATGCTTAAAAAAAATCAACAAAAACATTGTTAACGCTTTACGCCCGATACCTCAAAGATTTAAAACCTCAACGAAGCGAAGAAAATCGACCAAAGCCGAACCGAAATCATATCACAACCCCAAAATAAATGCATATTTCACCCCAACCAAAAAGAAAAACAATGTAGTTTAAAACCCGCGGCCCTGGTATAGGTTGCCAGACGTTAGGAAGAAACCAAAACAAAAACAAAAAAAGATCACCATGACCAAAAGACACAACCCGGACCAGAAACATAAAATCGCCAGTAAAACTTTAATGCAAATTGAATTTTATGCTCAGCCCACAGCAACACACTGCTACCCCCACGAGCGTAAGCGATACTTTTTCTTCCGCTGGCTAAGTTTTGTTGTGGTGGTTAAATTTGTTTCACCGTCTTCCACCGTAACCTCTGGGTTCGACCGTGCAGGCCAAAAACTGTCTTTCGTTTAAAATTATTCTGCTTTCGCCGACCGTAAACATTTGTTACCGTACACCCACGATTCGCGAATGGTGGCGCACAAGGAAGCAACGACCTTGCACAGACGATTCTTCCGGCTAGGCAAAGTTTAGAATGGTGTCACATCGCTGGTATTTGGTGATCTTCTTTTTTGTTGTGTTGAGCCGTAAGATCGATGCTGGTTGGGTTGAACCATTAGTGTGAAAAGTGGGTTTGAAAATTATGAGACTTTGTAAAAAAGAAGAAGAAAAGTGTAATGACTAAGTGTATCAAACGTTCGAATTCAAGCACACATAAGCCTTATTAAGATGCTATTAGAGCTAAATTGAATACAGCAAATAAACTACAATTAAATAACAATTTATTTTAGATTCTAGTTAAATCGTTCAATATATTTTTTAGTTACAAATACCACAGTTTTGATAGTTCCATTAGACCGTCTCTGATCTCAAAAAAATCAAATTCCCATCACTCCATTATTGTGTAGCGTATTTATTTCGAGCATTGTATTCGTGTATGTGTGTAGTGCAAATTAGCATCCATGTCTTAGACAGGGACAAACACATGCTGGAACGATGGAATCAAAAGGGAAAGTGAATAAATGCACGAACGCTGAATGTAGTTATTTATAACAACTAAACAACCCATGGGCCCGGATAGCTCAGTCGGTAGAGCGTTGGACTTTTAATCCAACGGTCTAGGGTTCAAGTCCCTATTCGGGCGGCGATGAAAACACTTTTATAAATCGTACTATCTTTACAGTTTCCATTTAGTTGTTGGAGAATATTTCCAGTGTGTTCTTGTTGTCTATCTGTGTCTATCTGCTGTGTACGTACGTGTGTACTCCCTTTGTATCACAATAATATTATAATGACACTGTCTACACACATTTCTCTACTTCTGATGGAAAAAAACTTAAAAAACTAACGAAACTTGGTCAATGTTGTGTTTTTGTAAGCGTAAGTAATATTAGCTCGCCTCTCGTATTTTATTAAAATTTAACAAAAACCATATTAAATTAACCTTCATTGCATCAAAGATTTTTTGTTTTACTACGGATTATTATCAGGACATGCACTATATTCTACACTATCTGACAATCCCAGTACGATCGGTTTTGAATATCAGTTGTAGAATACGGGTAATAGAGAAGACACACGATAACGAGCTCATGTAGATTACATCTCCTTACGTCTTTATCACAAATCATCGAATAATTTGTGAAGCAACGTCCTTTAATTTTGTAATTAATATTTAAACGGACAATTGCAGTAAAATCCACGAAAATTTAAATTAAATAATAGTATGCGAAAATTAAAAAAAAAACACGTCAATGCATCAATTCTTTAAACGATGAAATTGTTTGTAAATTATTTGTACGTCAAATCGGGATGTTGATTTGTTTCTTAAGTTTTGAAATTACTTTTCTTTCCATATTTATCAATTTGGAATTTCTGGTGGAGGCCACGCCACTTCGTTTGATTAATTTTTTTTTTGCAATTATTCAGAGAATAGACAAATTTTCTTGTCGAAGGCCAGCATTCTCTTTTTTGGTCAATCATGCGCTATTTATTTTTGTATTAAATACGATAAACTAAAAAAGCACTAATATTCCAGCAACAGAATAACTTTATGTATTGTTGCTAATATTTCACTGAACTTATCTCGGCAACAAAAACTAGAAGTTAACATAACTCTCTTCCATAAATTAATTTTAACGCAGCCTTAGAATATGCAGTAAGATAGTTTCGTTATCTTCAGTTTTAGGAAGAACAATCCAGGGTAGTTGTTTATTTGTTAAATAAATAAAGAATAAAACCGATTCAAAAATTAGTTAGAAGTCAATATACTTACCTCTTTCAGTAAGTTTATTTGTTGCTGAAAAGGGTAAATTTGGTGGTTGAACAATAAAAAATAATAGATTCTCAAAAAAAAAGTTGAACAAGTAATAAAATAAGTAGAATAAGTAGCACAACCAAATTAATGATTTTTACAAACATTTTTATTTCCACTCATAAACTGACTTTTGTGTTATTTTTATAAATATTATTTTCCTCTTAAGGATACACTTCCGGATGAAGTACGATAAATATTACACTGTTTTATCGCCAGATGCCACACAGCATTTGAATGTAGTTTACACGATCCGTTGCATGGTCATCTTATCACGCGCTATTGGTTGGTTGTTATTGTAATTATGTAATTCATGGAGTTACATGATTCGATTTAAGGTCATTTTTGAATCCTAATTGTAGTTCGACTTCAGAATAGTTTTTTTTTAATTTATTTAAGCTAAAATGTATGCATTAGCATACGAGCAAGCACTGCTGGTGATGGTTTGTTTGATGTATTTAAGAGAGGAATTTATTTTTTTTAGTTTTTTTTTTAAGTAGCAAATGTTAGGATGCTGGGTGATTGCAATTTATAATTTTCAATATTCGATTTTGAACAAACTAATTCCTAACTAGCATTTGTTGAACCAAATGCAGAGCAAGGATATAGCAAAGAGAGGATGTATTTTAGCGAGCTTTAAAAATGCTTGTAAATTGAGCGGCATAAATTGAATAAAATTAATCAAATACTGCTACAATAAGGCTATATTGTGTTTTATGAATAATCTGCCCGAAATCCTGTTAAGCCATTTATTCACTTCATGTTCTATGAACGATGTTCCATGATGTGCCATAACACTTATGACGTTACTTCAACACTATTAAAAAAAAACAAAATTCAAAGAATCAGATGAAATCAAATCAAATGTATCGGAACGCCATGCTCAAACAACTGCTTTCCAAACATTATGTTGTACTCTCCTACATCTGATTTCAATGTGCTTCTTTAAAAAACAACATATTGTATCTGATTATATAGCAACATGGCAATCTTTGGTTTAAAATTAATTCAAAACATTACGTCTATTACAAGCCTCTCGATCCCATTGCGAGTGTAAGAGTTCTGTCGCTAAAAGAAGACTAAGCGCAACACGTCATTGACAAGAACAACTTTTCAATGCACATTATGCAATGTAAAGGTAAAATTTTAAACCATCGCTCAATTAACCGATAATGTGTAGCGGGTAAAGGCATTCACTATTCTCTATGAAGGCATTTGTGTTCCTAATGGAAACCTAACCAATTCGGCTACACAGGTAGCGCAGATCTGTAGCATTGACTTGTTATAATATTAGTAGCTTTCAAATTTTTAGATTTAGTGAAATTTTGACATTACAATTGAAGTTGAAGTGCTCTATAGTGGGTAACAAGATGACCAATAAATGCGACAATTTTGTGTGTTGAGAGGGGGGAAAATCCAGCCATAAGGCTACAGATTAACACTAATTTATCATTACGAAACGCTGTAGCGTTGCCTGGGTAATTAAACAGAAATAAACATCACAGTTTCAAATCAACTAACAAATAAATCTTAGAATAATAACATCGTAAGGATCATCCCATTCTGAAACTCGTCACTTGGTACTAGGGGGAGAGGTGAGGGGCAAACATATACAAACAAAGCAAAACGATTACAAAGCTGCAAACCTAACTTCTAACCAAACAATTTAAATTCACTCACTGCTAGTAGCCAATCTTTTAAGTAAGTCTTAAGGCATTTTGTTGTTTGTTGAAAGCATGGTAGTAATTTAAGAAACTTTTTTTTTATCACACATATTTAAAACACGCTCAAACTAGCACAATATCATGCTTCTCGTATTCTAATTTTGTTTTGCTCGATGCAACTTTTGTTTTCTACGATCACGATCAATGATATCGTACATACAGGTGTTATCTTTATCTGGTTGAAATCAAACGTTTACCACACTGAAACACTTATTCAAAAATCGTGCTAAATCTGTAACAGTGCGCAAAACATTCACTGCAATCGAGTTGCCTAAAATTATGTTCCTCTCGCTCCTTCTATGCTTACGACCTATCAAACAGCGTCTTGTTGTCTTTTGTGGCACTTTTACAATCTTGTTGCTTTTCAAACATAATTTTTCAGGCACCGGTTAAGGGGCAAAAGCTTATACCGCACGCATTGTCCCGTATCAAAGTAAATAGTTAGTATATCTTTTGCAAATATTTTGCGCTCATTTTAAAGAAAATTCTTTCATTTCTTTAAGGCATTGCTCGGCAAATTTTTACAGCGTATAAAGTAAAGAAATTACAATTGGATAAGTGCCGTTCTCCCACTGAAGCAGTCTTTTTTTATGAACCTACACTCTTGTTTTGTTAGGGGTTATCATTTTGTCATGTGATTTTTGTTCCGAATAAGCTTATCGATGATGTTCCTACGAACATTGAAGGAACTGGTATTTTGTTTTCTTGCTGCACCGCTAGCTGCCTACAACGTGTTGCCGGGATGCTGGCAACTCTTCTTCCATTTTTTAAGTCCAGTATTACATAAATTTGACTAAAAGCAATCGATTGCTTGATTAAAACAGAAGTTTTATAATGCTAATGCAAGGAACAATTCATAAAGTGGTTACATATGCGCATAATGTCACTCAATCGATCAAGGCTAACGTATGTAATGAACTACATGCTCACGCCTCTTGTTGATGCAAATTTTACAACGTAAAATTAGCAACGTTTTCTTACGAATAAATTTGGAATGAATGGTAGAAGGCACCCAAAGATACTAATAAATTATTAAATTCGCTGATCATTGTGCTCACTACGATCACCATTCCACACGCACACACGCTCACACACACACACACTCACGCGCACACCGTTAAGAAGTTTACGTAATGAAGTAATAATTTTGAGCAGTATCGGTTTGGATAGGAGCGAAACGTTATCAGCTAGTGTAGGATTGTAATAATCACTGGATAATAAATATTGACGTTTCTCGCGAATCAGCAGACCAGCTGCTTTAAACGGTACATTCTTCGTAGGGAAATACAATCATTAAGGAGAGTGTCTACAGGTCGACCTTTCACGGTCTTTTATAGCAGATGGAACTGCGGATGAAGCTCTACCGTTTCACTTTCCGTCTAGCGTCCGTCACCATCCTCGACGATAGCTGGCGTTGCTCGCTGGGAAACTCGCCATTCATCGTACTGCCGTTGCTACTTCCCGTGCCAATGCCACTGCTGGCTGAAGCAGGACGAACGTCCATGTCGTGACACTGGTCCATCGATTTTGTTCTATATTTGGCCGGCTTTTCCACCAAGCGAGGGTTTTCCAGCAGCAATTGATACAGCTGATTTACCTGTATCTGCTGCTGTGGCGGTGCTGGCTTTTTTGGCGGAAGCATTGGATCGGCCGACGCTTCCAGCGAGGATGTTCGTAGTGCCGATTCCGTTACCGAGCTGCTGGTGGGTTGCGTGAACACGGGGAAGGTTTGTGAGTTTGGCATGCGAGTTGCTATGTGTGCCGCACGTGCGGGTAAGCGATCGTCCCGCTGTATCGCCTCCGCCCCGGGTGCATTATTATCGACTGACCCAACCATCAGCACAGCAGTAGTCACATTGACTGGCGGTATCGGCGGCGGAGGCTCCAATCGTGGATCGTCGTCCGGATCGCTGTGCGCCCCGGGTAAAACGAGTGCTTCCGATCGCCTCGAAAGCTGGTACGGCGGCTTCTGGTGACTTAACTCCTGCTCGCTAGTGTGCTTTCGGTTCAGCGAATGTAGCAGCAAACACTTTAGATCCTCCTGGCTGCCGCGATGGGCAGCATTTGTCGAACCGGTAGCCGAAGCACAGTCACCACCAGTGCCCGAATCCTTCGACGACAGGTCATCGTCCAGATCGTCCAGATCAAGCTCGGTGGAGCGTACATTCGTTTTTGAAACGGCCGTATAGAAGCCCTCGTGTTTGCGCCCGATCGTACCACCGTCGGCACTCTCACCGTCGTCATCCACGTTGCTCGTTGCCTCGCCGCTGCGTACCATGGGAATCAAATACTCGAAATAGCCAGCGGGCGTAGTGGAGGTACCGACACCGCTGCGCACAATTAGGTTTGGCTGATTTATCTCCATACCAGTGGCAAGATCGAGTTCCGTATCCTTCGGGCAACCGCTACCACCTCGGCGAATGCGTTTCTGCATACGATACAAACAGCACATCCAGATGCACGAAGTCAGCACGATGCAGCCGATGAGAGCAAACCCTATTGCCACCCAAGAATGGAGCATTTTTGCATGCAGTTGCACGTCCTCCAACACACCACCACCACCAGCAGCAGCACCGTACGTCCCTGTTTCGCCCAACACAGAGCCATGCATATCCTCCGGTCCGTCGACCACGGTCAGGCGGGTGGAGCCACCTTCGCTAATGATTTCATTCTCGAACCGACATTCGTACAGTCCAGCATCGGTCTGCTCCGTGTCGACGATCACCAGCAGTTGACCCTCGCCCGTAATGAAGTGCCGTTCCGTCAGCCCTATTGGCTCTCCGTCCTTCAGCCAAAATATTACCGGTTTCGGCGAGGCACTCACCTTACACTCGATCACACTGGCTTTACCGATTGCCGTCTCCAGATTGGTGACGGGCCGTACTGCCGTTTCGCTTTCCAGCACAATCACGGAAGCATTGGCGCGTATAACACCGGCCGGATTTTCTGCCGTACAGCTGTACACGCCCATGTCGACCAGCTGCACGTTTAGTATGAGAAACGCGTCCTCGTTCGGTATGACGTGCATTCGGCGCTCCTTGGCCGCGGGGAAATCATTCCCGCCATCCTTTTCCCAGTAAATCTGTGGCTTCGGATCGCCCATCGCGGCACAGTTCAGCCGGGCCACCTTTCCCGGCTCGACGCTCACGTCCGACGGCGTCTTGCGAAACTTGGGATACGTTCCGACGGTCACCTTCACCTTCGGCGAGTACACCACACCGTAGTTGTTCGTGATGATGCACTGATACTTGCCGGCACCCGCCTGCTGTATGTTCGGTATGATCAGCTCCGTTGTGCCGATCGTGCCGTTTTCGTTGTTTATTTGATGCGTCGTGTACTGGTCGGTGGAAAGCTCCGCATTGTCTTGCTTCCACTTGAATGACATCGGATCCGCTGCTGTTGATGTGGCCGTGCACACCAGCGACACATTAGTGCCCCGGATACCGAGCTGGGACTCTGGTTCCTCGATCAGGTGAGGTTTGGGCGAATCATCTGTAAATAAGTAAAGCACAGTGTAAATTGTAGATCGCCACCACGCTCGCCAAAATCTCAATGTGTCCCCGCTACTTACAGCACGTAAAGTTTGACGAGTGCAGTTCTCGAATCAACCGATTCCGCAACCATATCGGATAGATACATTCAGCATCGATCTGAAACACGTTGCTCCTATCCCTTATCCAGCGATAAAACCATCTTAAATTACAGTCACAAATCAAATTTGTCGAATTCATTATCAGGTTCTGTAATAAAAAAAGACATTCATAAAGAACCATTGTATAATTAGCAAAGTACAGGACAGCCAATCACATTACCTTTAGCTGCGGTGTATCTCGGAAGGAATTGCTCTGTATCGAGGAGAT
This sequence comes from Anopheles quadriannulatus, assembly GCA_000349065.1. Lineage (NCBI taxonomy): Eukaryota > Metazoa > Arthropoda > Insecta > Diptera > Culicidae > Anopheles > Anopheles quadriannulatus. The sequence continues at coordinate 282,744 of KB668066.1, forward strand.
GTTGTTTTGACTCAGCTCCAACAGTGTCAACGATTTCAGGCCCAGAAATGCATTCCGGCTGACCGATTTGATCTGGTTCGCGTTCAAGTACAGCCGTTCAAGCTTGCCGAGCCCGGTGAACGGTCCGGACATGTCCTCTATCGTCTCCGAGATGCGATTTCCACTCAAATACAGCGTTTTCAGCGATGTTGTCTCATTGAACGTACCCTCGCCAATCTCCGCGATGCGATTGCCTTGCAGGTTGAGCGTCTGCAGATCCGACAGTTCCTCGAACGTGGAACGATCCAGCGATTCCAGCTGGTTGTACGACAGATCCAAACTGATCAGCTTCGGCGTAAATTCCCACCCGGACTGCTCAATTTCCTCTATCCGATTGTGCGCCAGGCCGAGGTTGGTGAGGCTGGTCAGATTAAAGAATCCGCCCTTATGTATCGTGCTGATGCTGTTGTTGTTCAGCTCCAGCGTGCCTATCGCAATCAGCCCATGAAATACGCCATCCAGCAGCGCTGGAATGCGATTGTTGTTCAGCTTCAGATTTTTCAGCTGGTTCAAATTTTGAAAGGTGAGACTTTGTACTTCCTCCAAACCGTTACTGCTGATTTCACTGCAAGAAAAAATAAACAAAGGAGCGTAAATAATATGTAGGCATAATTGTATCTGGCATTCACACAACACTTACAGTCTTTTCAGTGATTGCAGCCGATTGAATGTCCCTTTCGTTAGAACAACCAGCTTGTTGAAGTTCAAGTTCAAATACTGTAGATTGTTTTTCACCGGAAACGAGCTGTACTGCACCTCCTGTATGGCGTTGCGCGATAGGTCGAGAAACTTCAACGCCGGCAGGCCCGCTAACGCTTCGGCGTCGATCGTTTCGATAAGATTGTTGCTCGCGATCAGCTTGGTAAGATTTCGAACGCCCAGCAACACGGGCAAGCGATGTAGCCGATTGTTGTTTAAGTTCCTGGAAAAGGGAGTTTGTTGCAAAACGAATGCAATGTAAAAAGGGTTTTTCTTTAAGCACCAGCAAATCTTGGTTTGTACTTACAGCTCCTGTAACTTCCCAAGGTCTCGCAATTGCGTCGAAATCGTTTCGTGGCTCAGACGGTTGGACGCCAGATCGCTGTAATAAAACCCAACAAAAAAAATCGTCAGTAAGAAGATTATAAAAATGCTAGATAACGGCTCTAATGACGGTCATTATAAATCAATCATACGTGCTTTCAAACGGGTTAAAAATGGGGTTTGGCTGAGGTGAGTTGCGGTTTAACGATAATTGGCTTCGCAACAGACAATACAATCATCACTTGGAAAGTAAGTATGTTGCATAATTTCGTGACTTTGCATACTGACGCAAAACAGAAATCAACTTAAAAAAAAACAACATTTACATAGACACATGTTTGGATTTACGCGAAGATTATGGATGGATTGGCAAAAAACAACAACTGTAGTCAGTATAATCACACACCGGTAACGTAACAAATTCACCGATAAGATAAGAGCCAGAAAAAAGGTGTGTTCTATTAATGGTGCCAAAACATCGCGCTAGGTACGCGACCGAAAAAGCCAAGCATCATTTGTACTGGGCAGAGCAACGCACACAAATATTATGTTTCAAATCTTAAAAAATATTTTTTTTAATTCCAGACGTTTAAGCGTTACAATTAAAACAAATTACAAAAAGTCTTTAAGAATATGAAATATTCTATGCATTATAATCGTACGTAATCAACTTGAACGTGAAACTTTTAGCTTCACTGATACTGGTTCATGTTTTTTTTTTACTTTTTTGTGAGACACAGTCACAACAAGACAGTAATTTTGGATGATAACAAAAGTCTAAAAGTGTTGTGTTATCATGGGAAATAGTAATCATCAACCCAAAAAAGAATGCTATTCGGCTTTAAAAAGAGTCCCATGATTTATGGCCGTGGGAACAGATAGACGACAGGGGAAGCTATGACAAAATGTTACCCCCGTATCGTCCGGTTCCGGTTCTGCATATAATCAATGAACATGCGCGTTCAAATTTGATGAATGAAGTACCACATTAATCAATCGCATCAGCATCAGGTTGTCAGGTTTATTGATTATTATTTCTCGCATGATAATGAACACAGTTCCAGTTAGTCAGTGAAGCATCGTTTTAAGCTACAAAACGACATAAAAATGGGCAGTCATTTAGTAGAATGAAACGTAGCTTTGAAGGATAAAGAGCTAAAATGATATGAAATTAGTTGCTGTACGTAATATCATGCTATCACAGCGTAACTTGATGAGCTGCGTGACGAGAGAGTGTGCTGATTGCAACCACAAACATCACCACCAACATACAGCGCCACAACAGCGTTCCTTTACTTGGCACCAAGCTGGCTAATCCGTTGTTCCGTCAGCAGCTAGGTTAGCGCACACACATCAACATCGGCAGTGTGCAATGCAATGTAAACTGCATCATATGACCCACCCCCTCTCGTCAGCTCTGTTTGCAGCATTCATGAATGGTCGAAGTACACCTCCACACACTCCCAGTCAAAGCTTCAGCTACATCCACCGAGAGTCGATAATCAACTTGCGGAATACAGAGATAGAGACACACACACACGTGTGTGTAGGCGGTAGTATATTGGCAACCCCCAGGGCACAAAGAATGCACATGCGCGGGAGGGTCACAATATTATTATTATTCATTTGCCATTGGGGATTTCCTCAACATTCTCCACACGCCGGGGCGAAAACGTGTTTCGCTAGACCTTTTGCCAGTGACGGACCACGCCGCGGGAGACGCTCAGTCTAATCAATCCACAGGTGGGATAGTTTAATGAGCAAGTCCGCATTTCCGCAATTACCTTACACTGGAGAGTGGGGAATTGAATTTAGAAATAAAACCCAACACATGCCAACGGATACGCGTACGGATGGGAGATGATATTTATGGAATGATGATTGCACATCCGGTCACATTATTTGGTGACTCAGCTGAAACCTGCAGAATGTATTGTACGTGGCAGGGGTTTATAGGCAGATAAAATGATTACAATTTTGTTACATCTTTTTCAAAAAATAGTGTAATTTTCAATCATTTAATTTTTAAGTACAAAAAATTTCTTTATTTACAACATTTTAAGATCAACTAGTTCAGTGCCATGTGGTTTAATACTACACCGTCACGCACGCAAATGCAATCTATTCCCTTTTTGCAATATCATACTCGTTTGTACACACCCACATTCCATTCTATTTCTCTCTCTCTCTCTCTCTAGGGTTGATTGAATTTAGATTTTAAAAGCTTATGCAAAAACAGAGCGAAACTTCACCAGCCGACCACCAACGCGACCATCACCATCATGTCGTCGGATGCGGGGTGTGGTAAGATCAATTTTAAAAACTGACACACACACACGCTTAGCAAACGCGCAAAAGCAAGGCTGTTACCCTGGTTGTAAGTCGTTTGCGATTAGTCACCCCGCCCGGCCCTCTTTGCCCTTGCACCAAACCACCAGCAGCGAAACTCAAGCCGGTTCTGCTGTATCTTGCTAAGGGGTTCACAGCTCTAGCCCCACATTGATAACCGTTAGATGGTTGGCGGCGTAGGGGGGGGGGGGGGGGGGGGGGGGGTGCTGCTACCTACTAAATGGACAATTTGCAAAATCGTATGCGACATGGCCGACGGAGGGCCCGCGATCGGGTTTCTTGCCCGTGTGAGGGTTGCACAACGAACGAGCGAGCCCTGCACAGATCCATGGCCCATGCACAGCACAGCTGATGCATATGGAACGAGACGTCAGACATACCACAGACCATATCAGTCGGGAAAGGGTAGCATTGGTTCGAGATATGGTTCGACTTCCATGATAGTCGTCATTTGAATTTTAAAGATTGCATCGATTCTGGGTGAATTTCAGTGCACCAAATGCAGTTTTGGGTGGTTGTTATCATTTGTTTTATAGGATGCCAAACGAGTTTTGCTTTAGAAGATCCACGTCTTAATTCCGTGCCTGCGATAATGACTAATATTTTGTCATATCTGTTCTGTTTCTAATCATTGCTTTTTAAATTATTTTTCTATTATAATGCTTGGGTTCTCATACCCTTTGCTTACCGCCCAATCTATTTTGTAGCCTAGTTGGCAAGCACTGTCCAATTCATACACAACAAAATATTCTGATAGCACGCTTGAGTAAAGCGCTTCCATGACAATGGGTCCTACCTCTTAATGGATTGAGAAGATCGAATTTATCACTAGGATATTAATATAACTCGTTTAAAAATAACAAGTTATTTGGCAAAATCAGGGATCTACAGTCTCATCCATAATAGGTGAAAACAGTTTACTGCCTACAACATAGTTGGTCTCTTTAGGTCTGTCCATCTCAAAACCCAACATATGAGTCCATGACGATCTGATCCTCGCGCATATGTCTCAATTGATTGTCGTCTCTTTATTTTCTTATTCTATATATTCTTAGTGTTTTACAAAACAAACAAAAAATAAAATCTCATCATCATCACTCACACAATCAATGACTGTACAATGTAGCTAAATAAAACGAGATACAACGGTCAACAGTTAATAACAAACAGATTCCTGCATTAGACGAAAACATTCTAGGGAGCCTGGGCACATGTGCTCTGCGTGTTCCATATGTATATACATCGTAACCCCAGATCATCCTTTCCCCCAAGTACTCAGGGACATGTCCATTTAGTATTTTGTAGATGAACACCATGGTTAGGTAGGTTATTCTCCTACCTCTGTTCGGAATCTTCTGAAGTTGCGACAACTCGGAATCTTCTGAAGTTGAGAAAAGCCAGAAAAAATATACTAGGACAGAAATTAATGCACAACCTGATTAATGTTTTGTACAGTTCAATCTGTCCTTCCAAATTAATATCATTTCTAAGCCTTGTAAGAACGCCACATTTGCTGGCTATTTTTTAATCATATCATCAATATAAGAATCAAAAACGCAATCTATCATCTACGATTACCCCAAGATATTTCATTGCTGATGCAACAGCAATTATTTCCCCGTCTATTTTTATTTCTGGCTGTGCATCTAACAGTCTATTTGAAATATTCAACATTTTAGTTTTACTCATAATCATTTTTGATTTCTTGTACTTCAGCCATCTACTGATGAAGGAAAGATCATAATTAAAGTTTCCAACAATATTGCTAACTTTCTTTGCGGATATAAAAATTACTGTGTCACTTGAATATGAAAACATTTTGAAAACTAACTATTCATCAAGAGAATATATCTTTTGTTAAAGTTTTTCATACTGAAAATCAACTTATTGTAAATAAATTTAACATGAACACTTGTTCTAAAGCTTATAATATACAGGTGTTTTCAGGGGTTCTCATAGCTGTGGGACACTTTATTGACTCTTTCTTTCGTGAAACGAACCTAATGTAATGGGAATTGGACTCTATAGCACCCTTGTTGGATAAATCCAATAGGAAATGCCAATGTACAAGTCCCAAAAGGGTTCCGTAGAGTCAAATGTCCATTCTATGTAGTTTATTTCCCTTTAGAAAGAGTCAAGGAAGTGTCCCAAAACTATAAGAACCTAAAAAACTAACTATAAGAAAAAAACTAAAGGCTATGTTTGCTCCCCGTTTTAGACATATTGCGAAAGAAGTGATCGCACTATGTTTTGACCCTGCATAGAGGGGATGCGCAAATGTCACACCTCTTATCTATTCAAATTGCAGAAAATTATGATAAATCGAACACAATTGGTTCCATTTTTTTGCTACCTACACACTCGCACGCACACGCTAGACGATAGAAGATAGATTATCTAAATCGCTCGCTGCAAAATGTAACCTCTCCCGTTGCCTATGTCAATCGAAAACGCGATAGAAGCGCTGAAAATATTGCTTTTTTCTACTTTTGCCAACAAACCATGGTCGTGATAAGGAAAATGGGAAACGTCGATTCGTAGAATTCTAGTGTCGAAATGTTCCGATCGTGAGAGTGGCGGCCGGCAGTTTATCGAAACACCTAGATAAAAACGCATCAATCAAAAGATTTCGCACTACGCGCCAAACGTGCTGGGCGGACTTTGAACGTGAAGGTGAACTAGTTTAAAACATACATACAAGTTTTAATATAGCTTTCGATGTGTTTTTTAGCACATAAAAAGTAAAAAGTATCAAGAGTATAGGGTGATTAGTTTCTTCCCGGAACACCGCACCGCGGGATTGCTAACACACAATCGAAAGGGCAATAATTCACGAGCAATAAAACTGTTTCATGTTTTGCCTTTGATCTTGATTTTTATGCTACCGCACCGGTTCGCCCCCTTATCGAACACCTATCGGTGCAGCTTGCCTGGGACCACACCATGCCGCGGTGTCGCTAGCACATTGATAGGCGAAGGTCTGCGAAGGGTTTGTGTGGTAAGGCCAAATAAATACTCGCCACCTATCTTATCGAACTTATCAACCCGACCACACCAATAGAGCGATAATAAGTAAATCAAATGTTACTGTATCGTCGTACGTACGGTCTATTTGATGCTACGAAAACATAAATAGAAAACATGTCAACATTTCCTAGAAATTATCCTACCTTTTAAGAATTCTGCGCATGGGAGCGAAATCATAGAAATCAAACATAATAATAAAGAGGCAAAAACCTGCTACACGAGTGGTTCGAATATGTTTCCAAACTGTGTGTTAAAAGCGTGTTTAAAACGCCACCTTTTTACCACACAATTCATTACCGAGCTTTGCTCCAATAAACCGTTACCCGGTACAGCTTTCCCTAATCGTAAATGATTGATGGGTAAACATTGGAGCTTCTTTTGATTGCATGGCAATTGAATTGATGCTATTCAATTTGATTGTTATAACTCTCCGGCAAATAGTAGAGATAGCAAATGGGAATGGCGCATCCCGCAGTGGTGATAGTTCACTTGACACTCGTCTATGTGGCCCCTTCAATGGCTCTCCTTCATGGCTCCTCCTGGCTCCACAAAACTATCGAAGCACGCGCATTGCACGCCTTAATGTGGGCTCTCTTATCACACTTCTCGGAGCAACAAACGACGACACCAACCCATTATCGATCATCACACAGCATAAACAGACAACTATAAAACAGTGACCAAAGAAAAGTAAGAAGGAAAAAAGGCCAAGATTATGCCAGCCAGCCCTTTTTCCAAATCGAATGTAAACACACAAACGCGATCGATCGATTGATGACGGACCCCGTCGTGTGTCTTCGCTGTCTAAGAGGGGGAGGGGCGGCAGGCAAGTCATATTAGAGATACAGCAACCACACAGAAAATGGTGTAAAGAAACCTATTTCTCGGAAAGCCGCCTGTTCAAACACGCATCGTAGAACTCCCATGCGATAAGAGAGCCAGCCAGCCAGGGCATGATTTTTTTCGGGAAGTATCACCCATTACACTGGTTGGCATATTAGCTATCGAAAACTAGAAAATTCAATGCCCCATGTCGCTCAAAATTTCGCTGATAAGCAATCCTATCGATAGTTGAGGGCCGTTTAATGCTCAGCAAGGTACACACACACACACATCAGCCCTTTTTCCTTGGCAGCTATAGAGGTGAGCCCAACTTCTTTCTACTGTCAAAATGAAAAACAAACAAAAAGTACTTTGTTAGAAAACGCTTGCCTTTTTTTGTTGTTAAAAAACCTCCAAACCCCATCGAATGATCTCATCTTTAGAAGGAAAATCGTGTCAGTGTACATGGAAACATTACGTAGAGTGTAAAGGGAAACGACAAGCCACGACAACAACAACAACAAGGGCCCTTATGACGTACCGCCCCGTACGTACATGGACAAAATGCGCGTTCTAGTTAAACACCGCTGGTCCGTGATCGTTTCGCTTTGAGCTCCACATATGCGCATGTTGCCGTCGCAAAAGGAGCACACTCCAACCCGCCCTACTCTCTTCCACTCCTAGGTACAACAGCAATTGCGCACGAGTTTGCGGCGATACAAGAGGAAAAGCTAAAGTGTCAACAGCAATTCTCTGCAGCAGCTGAAAAACCTTCCGATAGGCAATAATCGAAGCCATATACGCGTTTGTTTCTGTGTCGTTCTCCTCTCCACCATATCTCCTCTCACACGCGGGGGTTCTGGGTTTTAGTTTTGCCTTTACGCGTGTGTATTTTACCGCGCGGTTGGCTGAAAACACAGGCGGGAGAGTGTACAAATACGTGCCCGAGAGTGGGTGGTGTTCGAGAACCGAACACGATAAGCCTTACAACACAGCTAGAACGAACGCCATTTGGTGTGTCAAGGAGAGTGTCAGCGACATACATGTATATGGGGACGATTGAAGTATCTTCAAAATATAAATAATATTGCTTGATTTAACATCAACAAATTCCAATTATCGACTGGATATATCTCTCTATCTCAGCATCATCAAAATTGGATATCTTTACATCTAAGTTTTCCGGAAGTGTGTTCCATTTTAGAACGAGCAGCTCGTTCCAATCACCTGCAGTGCGCAGCGTGCATTTGTGTGAAGGATGCGATGGTCTGGCTTGGCACGTCACACACAACACCGTAAGCCCGAAATACACGAACCATCAAGCGCAGCGTGCCATCTCCAACAGTTTACCATCGACTCCCGCACACTCCCGCACACACCAAAGTGCTGATTGATCGATCTGTGTGATGTGAACGATCGATTGATGCTCGACGAGATGTGCAAGTGCATATCCCCCCGCAGCCAGCGCATGTTTACAATAATGTGGATCATGTGTAATCAACGGCGAGGGAAAGGTGTGTGTGTGATGATAGTAGGGAAGAAAATCGGCCTGTGCTTGTGCATTGTATCACGTAAGTCGTGTCAACTGGACGTGAAAAAAGGCTGTGCTGTGCTGATAGGCGGACGTGAGGCATCCGATAAGATGAGCAACAGACACAGCAGAGGATGGAGTTCTTTGTTTGCCGAGCTCTTGCTAACAAGTGCATTTATCGGTAAGGTGCAACAATGTTACAATAAATGCAGCGAAATCATTGATTTTTGTAATGGAATTTTCCTGCATTGTTTATTTCCTTATTTTATTTCCCAATTAATACTGATATTGTTGCTGGGCTTATTATTATATTCTATTGAACGATATGTTGAGTGTTTAAATATTATCGTATTCTATTTGATTGATGGTCCTACATATCCTTGTTTCCTATAACAGGCTAATAGCAACTGTTATCCACATGTACAGAGTCTCACAAAAATGATGGTATACTTAACTTTGTAGCATGTTTTTTGGAAATATCGTAGCTAGTTATCATGCTACACATAAACATGTTGATACCATCCGATAGATAATCTTTCTATAATCATCAATATGATTTCAAAATTCATAGCTATCATTCTTTGACCCTTACACTTGAGCCCGACTTAAAAAAATGCGTTAATTTGAAGTCGAACAATTGACCTGTATACCCTATTATTACAAAGACGAATGTGTCAATTTTGATGCCATTATCTCAAAGTAATTATCTCAAGTAATGAAAAGTGTCTGGTCAATTTGATTCCTGTAAAAATCAAAAGGAACGAATAATAATTGTACAAAGTCGTACACTTGGGCACATATTTAACATATTTACATAACATTTACATATTTTGATGTACGAGCAATTTGTGGTCATCCTTAACGTGACATAGACAAAACGTGCAGTGCAATAAATCATTTCAAATCGTTCTCTAATTTGACATTTTAACATGAAATTTTGTGATTTCGTTACCATCTTGATTTTATGCATTTTTGAATAAAAAATTATCAAATTTTTGCGTAGGCACCTATTTTGAATGGAGTGAATCATGAAGTCCATTAGCAAAGGCAATCTAAATATCTAAATATCTTAACTAACTTTACAAATTATATGCAGCTGTACCACCGACAAACCGACGTGACACTGGCGTTACAAAAGTGTCCCACACGAAAATACTGACATTTACCAGTGAGGCGATC
>KB668066.1:300129-312061 GCA_000349065.1 Anopheles quadriannulatus
TCAATTTTAAAGTTGTGAGAAGTACATAAAACAATACGCATTGGAATTTGCGAAGAAAAACAAAAAGGGGATTTTGCAGTTTCCTCTCTGTGTCAGTGTAGTAAGCGAATCATTCTAGAGATGGCGCTAGTGTTTAACGTATTTTCATTTGAAATAAGGAGACAACTTTTGAAGCTCATTTTGTTCGAAGTGTCACGTCGGTTTGTCGGTGGCTGTACCATCACTTTAGTCAGCCACTGTATCTCCTTGAAGTGATAAAGAGATTTCAAACAATATGCTTACTGCTTACTGGTATAACTAACACATAGTTAGTTTCAATTACAACTTCAATTACGCAAATAAAAATACAGGAAAAAACTGGGCCTAATAGTTCCTTGACTGAGATAGATACTCTTCAACTCGACATAAACGTCCTACTCGAACAGGCCGGTCTATACAGGCTTTCCAGTCTTTATTCAATACCAAGCAGCCGGATAGTCAGTCCTAGCTACGGTGGTTAGCCGGTCTCGTGATACAGTCGTCAACTCGTGCGACTTAACAACATGCCCGTCATGGGTTCAAGCCCCGAATAGACCGTGCCACCATACGTAGGACTGACAATCCTGCTATGGGAGGTAATCTAAAAGTCACTGAAAGCCAAGCCCACAAGTGGTTCAGGCAGGCCTTGACCGACAACGGTTGTTGAGCCATAAGAAGAAGAAGAAGAAGCCACGGTGGAAGGTCCATTCTTGGCTTGCCTCATGACTCATGTTAAGTCATGCAGGTTCTGTTTTTAGTCCAGAATAAAAAAGGCTGAAGTTTCAGGGAGGAATGTTGTCTGGATCTGTTCAAGAAATGGCAAGGTTCTGAAACACTTACAAAAGCGATATACAAACGAAATCAATGCCAGAACCAGTATAGGCGCGGCATTTGTTCCAGGACTGGTGTGAGTTCAGTTAAAGATATAGGTTCCAGGACCAGTATAGGATCAGTTTCAGTATCGATAAGATGTTCCAAAAAATAAATGGAACCAGGATCTGTAGCAGGACCGATATGGTGTCAGGATCAATTCCAGGCCCTGTGTAGTTTTAAACCCAACTTTAGGACCTGGAATTATATTCAGTTCCAGTACGGGTTATGTAAAAGCTCCTGGAACTAATTGGTCTTAATATATCTTTTGGATTTAAGACCTGGGAATTGTGTTATCTTTAACGCTTCCTGATAACCCCACAAATGTATTCCATAGCCCTGTAACCGGGCCAAATAAACTTGTACAAGTTCAATTCAGCCGAAACATACGTTAAATCAAGGACAACTTTTCTTCCATCTCCGACATGTTTGATATTATAATTAAAAAGTTTAAAAAAATAAATATTTGCATCATCAACTCTTTCTCCGTGTAAATATGAACAGAAAAAGTCCATAAGATTGTATGCCAAACATAAAAAAAACAAGCGATTATCATCACTTAATGTTACATCAACAACACCAACCCGCTGCAAAAGCGTCCCCCCGGTGAGATATCGATCGTTGCCAAAGCTTCTTTGTTTCGTATCACTGTTCTGTAATTTGCATACAATTTCGTTTGCCCTCTACCGAGACCGAGACCACCCTCAATCGACCAAACATTCGGTTCGCACGGTGGTCAGACGAGCAGCAACTCCACCGAAAGGCTTGCTTTCTCGTTTGCCATTTCCAGGCCATCATCGGTTCGATTAAAACGATCCTATTCTGCATCGCCCCCAAAATAGAAGAGTTATGCTTTTCGCACACGACTCCGCCATCATTGCAGAAGTGATCAGACTCAGCTGCAAACAGTTCCCACTTCCTGCTTTTCGAATGTCCCAAAGCAGAAGGCAAGGGTGCGTAAGGGACTCCTCGGTCGAAGACCTTTTCATTAATGAGAAAATGATGCTCGCCCCGGCCGATTAACCATTTCCGAAACAGAATTTTAAAGTTTTTCCCCCACCACCACGACCGAGTGCACGACCTTTACATCGCACCCGTGATGGATTGCACTTTGCCGGAACGAACGGCACACCAGTCGCGAAAATGGACTCCGGGTTTTCCCCGTGCCGGAAATGTCAACGCACCGGCGATGGTGCGGTCCATCCATTAATTTTTCCATGCTTATTGGCATTCCGTTGCATGGCATGGGAAAAGGTGCATCGCCACACATCTCGCCGACTGCACTTTTGGCACGGAGTGTCTCCGTCATCGTGAGCGTGGTGTATGTGTGTGTGACGACACTTCTGCTCCCTGCCGTGACCGCGCTTGTCGGTGGCCTTTTAAGGGGTTCGGAGTGGCGACGTCTTCGTCGGGTTGTGTGTATGTTATATTAATAAATCAAAAACCTTCCAACCGTAGGGAGCTCTGGGATCGCTCCGGGTCCGTGCTTGTCATAAAGGCGGACACGGTACGGCCCTCTGAGGGACCAAGAGCAATTCAAAACACGGTGACGCGTGATGATCATGAGGATAATGATGACGGTGATGATGGTGGTTGGTAAGCCGCATTCGCGCCGACTAATGGATGTGTTTAAAAACGGAGATTCCGTCGTACACGAATCTACCACCTTCCCCTTCCCCACTGTACTTGCACGAGGATGACAGCATCGCGCGTATACTTACAGATTGTCTACCCAGCTCGGCATCGGCACGGCCAGCGTCTTGAGGTTCTTCTTCGAGCAATCGATGGCATTTCCCAGGCAGGGGCAGTGCCGCTGGCAGAAGTTGCCACCGGACGGCCCGGCCTGGGGCAGTATTGGCAACGTGTCACCGTCGTCCGAACGAACGCCGCCGTGCGCGGCTTGCGGCAACCAAATGCCAACGACGGCAAGGATGGTGGCAATTAATCGGAGCATTTTTATTTTTACACACTACCGCTGCTCTCCTTCCCGGCGTGTCACTTCTACTCTCCCCACTCCGGTATCGTCTAGATCGCGTGATCGCGTGGTCGCACCGCAATCTTAGGGTTTCGGCGCACGATCGATTCCCAAAACCACCACCCACTTTTCCTCCCCCAACTCTTTTTTGTGCACCTTTTTTCTTTTTGTTTTATTACAAAATCGTTCTCTCCGCGGAACGACTCAGCAGCTCAGTCGTTTGTAAGGCAACTGTGGCGTTTGGTTTGACAATTTGCAGCATTCATCGACACGGGGGTATAGAGACGCGCGCACACACCCATACCCTCTTCATTCCCCTTCCTGCTCGTTGTAACTGAACGCAAATTTTCGCGAGAGTTTTCGCCTTTTCCGCACACTACTGCTCTGTCGCCCTCAAAACCATTCACTGCAACACATCACGACGGCTGTCTCGCTCTCGCTGCCTCCGGTGTCTTCGTCCTGCTGCTGATGCAGATCGCGTTCACGGCGTTCGGTGGTCGGTAGGGATGCGGCTGCTGCTGCGCCTACTGCCATCGTTGGGAGAGGTGTTTTCTTCACCACCACCCCAACACCATACCAGCGGGGGGATGAAGGTGCTGGTTAAATCCTGTGGCACAGATGGATGCTTTGATTTGTCAGGTATTTTCGCCTCTTCCACCGAGGCGTACTCACACACACAGAAGACTTCTAGCTTCTAGGAAAATCGTGTGCTTACATAAAACGACGTCACGCGAAGAACAAGCATTTGCAATGCCCTCTCCCTGTGTAATTGGAACTTTTCCCGGAAAACTCCCGGACCGTGAAAAACCACCCGTTGTCGGTAGAGCGCTGTTGCTTCTTCTCCTTTCCTCCTCCTTCAAGGCAAGCAGGGGCCAACAAACTGTTTTTGTTTTGTTTGCTGCCTCGGGACGGACCGGGGGAACCCTACAGTCTCGCTTTCTCGAGAGGATGCGCACACGATCGGATGCTGTGAATCTTCGTCGCACTACACAGCCACGCGCAACACGAGACCAAAACACTCAACACCCACAACGGAACGGCACAGCCACCCACGCCTGTGTGTGCTATAGCACCCGTGCACACACACACGTAGAAACACACAGCGGACGTACGCGTCACAACGGGGGAGACACACACACACACGAGCGCGAACGGTGCAACCCACGGAGTTTGATTAATTTTACTGCGTTGGGGCCTGGCGGCGAAGGGATGCTTTTGTTATTGTTGCGTCCCTTTTAGGGGGGTGGTGGTTCGGCACTCACACCAACTCACCAACGACTCGCACACAGTACCATGCTGAGTGTATTTCCTCTTTCTGTCTGCTGCTGCGGCTGCTGCTCTGTTTTTCTTGCGTTACGAAAGCAAAGCAACCCGTTCTATTTTTCTTCCCACACAGATGTTATGGTAACGCACACACACACGCGCACAGATGGGGGGATTCCGTCCGTTTTGCTAATTATTACCTCCCGTACCACTCGCCTACCCAGAAACCACAACAAAACGGGAAACACTTCACTTGGGGTTTTCTAATGGTTGCCGCTTTACCCTGCACGCACCGACTACCGTTTGGTACAATTTTCCTTCACACCAATCGTTTGCGCTACTTTTCTAATCCGGTCGGTGAACAATTGGTGGTGAAAAATCAATTCAAAAAGTCACACTTTTCGCGCAAAACCAAGCGCACGGGCGAGAGCAACAGAAGAAAAAAAAACTACAACAGCGAACGACGATATAACCAGTACAACACACACCACCGACCCGTCGACCCGTTTGTACGTTTATTTTTCTGCCCGTCGTTCGATATATCTTTCCTCTCGCGCACTTGCGTTAACACGGCTATTCGCTCTTTCCGTCTCACACCCACGGCAAACTCAACTGTCAAAATACAAGTCGTTTCTCGGAGCGAGCGCACGCTCTCTCTCTCTCTCTCGGGCGCTCTCTGCTTCAAAAGGCACACACAGTGCGCGGTTCCGCGCAGTGGAAGAAAACTGAACCGCACCACGGCAGCGTCAAGAACGAAGTGAATATCTCGAATGCTGCGTCGTTGTGTTGTGCCCCCGGTTCGTTCTTCGCGTCGGTGGCGTAGTGCGTGCGTTGTTTTCTTTGCCGGATATACATGTGTGTGCTACAGTGTGCTGAGCGCGAGTGTGGACGTAATGCGTGATAGCCGCTATTGTAACAAGTTTATCTTATTGCTGCATGATTTGTACAAACTTTATGATCTCTTTTATGCGCTAACATTGTTAACAGTTTTCCATAAGTTAAAATCAATGGAAAAATATAATTCAACTTTTCAGCTGGCAATCACTTGTACTCCATTATAGGCCCAAAACAAAATATTTTATATTCGTCAAGTCTTTACGATTAATACCAGCAGCTGTGATACCATCAATCAAAACAAGTATAGTTCTTACTAATAGCACCGTCTAACTGCTGTATATATCGCCGTTCGTATGTAATGAAAAAACTCTCATTAAAAAAAAGTATTTTGGGGAAGTTTTTTTTTATTCAGAATAAAATAGAAATTAAGAATGTAAGTATCAAATAAAAAAAACTAGCCTGATTGTAACAGCCTCTTAGACTATTGTTCATAATTCAAACATATGTGATTCATATTCAAATTTGGTGATCTTCACAGAGACAAACAACTGACCTCCAAATTTGAATGTTTTTTTTATTCAGGAGGAAAATTTGAATGTTATTATTATACAAACAACAGATAAAAGTTGAAGAAAGACTCTCAACATTAACTAATACTGATACAAAAATCAAAACATAACAGATTTGCAGTTACTTCTTCTTGCTCGACTACTTAAACTGTATAGCGCAATAAAAAAAGAAGATAATTTAAAGATTTAAGTTTGAATTGAACGTCAACATAGATTATCAATTTGTACGTCCCAAGTAGAAATTTAAGAAACAGACAATATTCATACATTTACCATCGTTCGCGCTTGTATTGTTCTAGGGATTCTTTACTTTTGATGTTCAAAACGTTTAGTGACTGCTCGAGTGTAATTGACTTGTCCTTTAATGTTATCAACTGTTTGCGATCCTTAAAAGAACATATAGCACTACTTTATAGAAACGTTTAGTAATAGATCCATAAGTATTTAAATGATGTATGTAGGCCACGGAGGCCAGTTTTTCCAGATTTTGAAGAAATAAATAAATAAAATGATAATTATCGTTATTTACTCAGATGGAAAAGTACGAAAATCTTTTTTTTTTTTTTCTTCATTTTCATCCGTTTTCTTTTCTTAAAGGTTCACGCTAAACCGTAGTAGAATAGTATACCCTAACAGCTATCCCTAACATCAGCTATCCCTAACATCCATGATGCTGGCTAGCCAATGTCCTAGATTGGGAGACACAAGTAACACATTTACTGAGTACGATGGCAACATTTGTAAAATGTGTGTTAGAACAAGAGATAATGACAATGTAAAGAAAAATTAATGGTATGAAGAAGTCAAAACATCATTTAACATTTGTAAATTGGTAATATGCTATAATATATATGAACGATTCACAGTACAATATCCTCAACTTGTCGCTGTGCAATGCTACGCTTAACACACTGTACCGGGCATCCGCAATGGGCAGAAGCGGGAAGGCAAGGTGACGACCGAACAAACGAACGAGACACACCACGTTTCTACGGCCCACTCTTTTCGCCCCCTCGAGTACAGAGTTGGGTTCTCCGCGTGCGCACATGTGTGTTGTATTTTTTTTTTTCATTCCCTTTTCCTCTTTGCCCTTTTACTCCTTCTTTGCGTACTCTCCTACGCATAGAGGAACGAACCGTTTGGCTGTGTTTTCTCTGCGCACACACACACACGCATGCACACAACGTCTCGTACAGCTTCCCCTACCAATCCCTGCACCTCCCGTCTAACGACCAAACTAACGACGCATTTCTAGACATCTTGGCACTGCTGTTGGGTTTGCCTGTTTTTAGGTCTGAGGAGAGCACGACCGGCAGACAGAAAAGGGAAAGGGTATCGTGTTCTCTTGCGGCAGGGAAGGAAGTGACGGTGTAATCCCAACCCACGAGCAATCGACGCTGGGGAGGGTGTACGGGTGGAGAGAGTAGTGGAAGAACAGGAGATCCACACCAACGCATTAGGAAAATACCTCCGCACCGTCCGACCCCGCCGCAACATACCGTTCTCGAGGCACAGCAACGGAGGGGGGTGCTGTAAATGGAGGAAGCAAGTAAAAAAAAAGTGACGTTCAAACACGCTTGAAGTGAGGTCGGTTTGTCAACCGTTGCTATACCGTTTGGCTCGGCCTACTTGAGTCGTTCAGATGCGAGCGAGTACGATACACACCAATTCGAGACCATCATCTCTCTGTCGCACACCCACGCACATCTTCCCATTGCGCGTAGAAAGATCATCTTCCCTCGTGTCTTAGGTTGCGAGCCTATCCGATTTTATGCGGCTTGATTTATTAGATAAATTCCCCTCATCTCTCTTTCTCTTTAACTCTCTTTCTCGCTTTCCCGTGTGCGAGTATTATGATGAGATTTTTCATCACGCTGCTGATACAGCATCATCAATTACGGTAACTAACGGGTGGACATTTGATATAACGATCAATAGATTCTGAAGATTCACGCTCCCCCTTCGGCTGACTCATGGGATGAATCCAAGATGGCCGGGTCATCGATGCGGCCGGGGGTTGACGCGGGGATTAGACTTTTACGACGAAACTAACCGCAGAACGGCTGTCGAAACCCTTGCCACTTCCCACGACTTCCCAACATGAGCAGATGTAAATGTTCTTTCGTAGGCCATAAAATGAGTTCAAATTTAACCGAACGGATAGACGGAAGGCCCAAAAAGGCTAATCCGATTCCAGGCAAGATGATAGTACAGGGTATAGGATAGACATAGGCACTTTTGGAAATGAAACTTATTAAATTACCCAAGAAGGGTTTTTGGTGCTTCAAGTTTTCGTATATGAGGAAGAGGAGCACCTAATCATATTAATCTGGATTAATGCATTTTCCTTCGATCCTATTCGATACTGACATTAATGTAATTTCAGTGTGCGTTTGTAATAAATTTGATAATCTAACGTAACGAAATTATATTCTCTAAACAGTCCCTGAGTTACGCTACACTCGAGATATGCGAATTTTTAGTTTTGACAGTTTATTTGACGGATTCATAGCATTGTATCATAAAATTGTCAAATACAAAACAAATTACAATTTTGAAAAAAGTGGAATTCGATAAATACTTAGAAATAACACAGTTTCATATACGATTTTCTATGAAATAAGTAAAAAATGTGCATAAAAGTACTAAATTTAATCATAAAAAAGTATTCATCATCCATATTTTGGCTGAAGAACATAATATTCGACACACGTGAAAATCTGTAAAATATCAAATATTAAATAATTAAATAAATAACATCGAATGTTCCAAGAAGGCCTTATTCGCGTAACTCGAGGAAAGATTGTATTCATAATGAAGAAAACAATCATCTCAGCTCGACATATAGACTTAAAAAACTGACTACAATATGACTCAAGAACAGCCAGCGAATGAAGCCAATCGTAATGTAAAGATCTAAAAATAAAATTATAAAGCAAGTAAGTGAGCAATAATTTTCTCACCAAAATAAAATAAACAAGTGAAATGTAAACTGATTTAGAAAAGATGTGGAGTAGCTAAACAACATTGATAAAAGTGATTACAATAACAAGGATATAAAAACCAACATACAAACCGAGGAAGTAAGAAATAATTGTCTCAGCAAAATACCACAAACAAGTGAAGAGGATAATATAGAAAAGATGTGGAGTATTTGAAAAGAACTTTTATAAAAATGATGACACTAAAAAACAGAGTAAACAAAATTGGTTCGAAATCGTAACAATAAGGAAATCATAAAAGATACAAATATAAAAACAAAATGTTTAATATTAGAGAATTTTTATGAAATATAGTAAAACTTAAATCAGTAAATGAGTAAAATAAACAATTAAATAAAGAAGTTGCTCATCAACAATATATGAAAGAATTTGTCTCCTTAAACAACCTTCACCACAATCAATGAATTGCGAAACTGACCGGCAAATGGGCATCCCTGCATGTAGTACAATAAAGTATGATGTCCTTTTCGCTGTAATAAGCATGTTTTTCTCACACGGCATGAGTATAATTGCATCGGAAAACTATCAAAGCATCGTCCAATAAATCACCTCGAGGGAATAAAAATAAAAGAAAACACTCCAGTCAAAAGACGAAACTCAAGGGCAAAGGAGATTCCTTTAGAATCTGAAGAGACGAAAAGAATTGAAGGGAATTCTACGCAAAGAGCAACAATACAGCCGAACGAAAAAGCCCTGCACACGCTCGCCCATGCCCTTGCCCCGGTGTTGTCCGGGTGAGTTGCTTTGCCGCGTCTATCGCTTATCTTATCACACTAACCGGCTACCGGCTTCCGAGTGAGCGGGATGCCATATCACACCTTTTTCGGAATTTCTTTATTCCTTTATTCCGCTCTATGGTCTTCTCCAGTTTCTTGGGCTCTTTTTTTGTGTGGCTATCGGCATTCGCCTTACCAATGTGTCTGAGCATCTTTCTTTCTTTACACTTTCGCATCGTTCTTATGGTGCTGCTGGTCAACATCATTTTTCTTTCCCGATCCCGACCATGTGTGCTAACGTTACTGTGTGTCTCTCAGCTCTCCGTGTGTATGGGTGTTTGAGGCTCAAAGGCACACAAAGGAAGCATAAATCCATGCTTGCAGAAGGGCCACGAAGGACAACGAAACGTTGTCAAACTGAAATTTCAAGAAGAGAGAGAAAAAAAAACACCAACACCAACACCAACTGATCATCTTACAAACAGTTGGGTTGACGCTTTGAAGCCATCTTCTTGCAAGGCATTCAATTGCTTGCGTCTTCGCACCATGGTCTGTTCCTGCACGTACACATTTTTATGTGTGCCCTCAAGCATTTTTCCCGCATTGAAAATCCAACTGAAATCCTTCCGTTTCGATACGATTCATTTCATTCTCGGTCGCTCGGTGCACGTTCCGTTAATATTCGGTGTGTATGTGGCTTCCCTTTTGACACTTGCTTCTTGCTTCTCGATTCTTTAGCCCTCATGCGCATGTGGATGGTATGGCAGCCCTCCAAATAAAAAAAAAGGAAAGAAAACCCCGCAAACCGTTTTAAATGCATCTTGACTTCATTGGCAGCATAAGCATGCACCAGCTACACACCGCACCACCAGCCACATGCATGAATTGATGCACATCGGCCGTTGATGCACAAGTATTCGTAGTGTTCGTAAACGAACAAAAGAAAAAGAAACCTGAAAAAGCAATGAATAAAGTTCTTTCATTTCGGTTCCATCGCTGGAAGAGACAAACAATTTAACAAAAAAAAAAAAAAAAACAACGAAAATCCATTTTTACGACACCTTTCGGGTATTTGGGTTTTTGGCGAGCAGAAGAGCAGAACAACAGCTAAAGAATTAAGCAAATGTATACAACATTCTAAACCAATTCACAGCGAAACGTACTTAGCGGAAAGAATCAAACGGGCACAATAAGAATGTTAATATTCACGCACACACACACACTCTCCAAAACCTATAAAGTGTGATGTAAAAGGAGCGAAACCCTAAAAGTGTAAACCGCGAAACGAACGTGAACAAATGTACAAAAAAGGAAGAGCATAGACCGATTGCCAGCACGCCTGCCAGTGAGAAGAAGAATGTTCTCCAAAAATGCATCCTACAGCGTTTTATATTCTTATTGGACAGTTTATTTAATGGAAATGAATACACCAACAATCTAATAGGTTATGCACCGAAAAGAGAACCTGAAATGGAAAATGAAGCAAACGAATTTCAAACGCTCCTTCACGCCGCACCAAAAACGAATGTCGCGCACAAAGAATAATATTCCAGGGGCATGGGAGTAAGAATGGGAGACGTGGTATGGGATGGAACGTGAGAAGCTGGAAGCGAAACGAAACGCGCTTTCGAAAGTGACAAAAAGACAAATGTCTGCCAGAATGTTTGGATGCAGGGAATTCCTCCACCTCCGGAACGATTGTGAAGCAGATAGGGCGATTCCGAGATGCTCTTTTCCGATAGCTTTGGAAGTGTGTGCGTGTGCCCAAATAAGGTGGTGTGTGGGGGAGATTCCCGACGCTGAATCGATTACAGTGCTGGCCGTGTTTTGATGCTGGCATTATAGAATGATATTATTTTTTATTGTTTTATTTGAGGTTAAGACTCCTGTCAATTTTATTTTTATAATCTACAAGTTGCAATCTTGAATTTAAATACTGACTTGACTCCTGACTCATGCAAATGTCGTTTATAATTTAAAAATTTCAATAATTCTCAAAGATATCAAATCATTGTTATGAAATGGAAAATGCCTTCATTACATTAATAAACTTGATACATAATTATCAAAACAATAAATATAACATCCAAGTATTTTAAATCGGAAGCAACAGAAGCTTATCCATTACCAAATTCTTATGAAAAATTTATACTTTCCAAAGTAATACAAAGAAACTTTATAATTATGAATCCACAATCTGTTCTTAATATTAATATCTAGTGACGACCCTGGGGCGTTCTGGTGGTACAGTCGTCAACTCGTATGACTTAACAACCCATGCCGGTCATGGGTTCAAGCCCCGAATAGACCCCCCATACGTAAGACTGACAATTCTGCTATGGGTAATCCATAAGTCACTGAAAGTTAAGCCCATTTGTGGTACAGGCAGCCCTTGACCGACAACGGTTGTTATGCCAAAATAAGAAGAAGAAGAAGTGACGATCCGAAGAGTTCGATTTTCGTCTCTGTAACCATAATACAATTTCTACATCACATCAATCTTCTTTGGAAAAAGGATAATACATCTTTAATGTGTACTTTCTAGTAAATGGGGTCCTTTCCGTTTTAAGTCCGTAGGCTGAAATTTCAGCCTGTCAGCTGTTTGCATTGTATAGCAGTTTTCGAGCAGCTATCTAAGTGAGTATAATATACAGGTGGGCTTATCCCAAGGTGTATGAATTT
>KB668066.1:312223-350739 GCA_000349065.1 Anopheles quadriannulatus
TGTTTACATGATTTCAGCCTCCAACTGTCAAACTCCATACAAAAAACTAACTAGAATCGTGAAGGGCCCCAATATCAGAATTTTATATCACTAAAATTAAAATTAATTTGTTTGTTGCCACGTGAGTTGCGAGGCTTGCATACGCAGGTTTATTCTGAGGTCCTTACGAATTGGCTACATGATATTAAAGAAAAATATAGAAAAAAAAAAATCCTTACGTTTATGTATTGCATGGCCATTCATTGAAATGAATAATCCTTACGTACTTGGATCGGATACGAACTTGGAGATATTTCATTGTATGCTTTCATTTGATTCGCAAAGTTTGGAACGAAAAACGCATTTATAATTGTAAAAAAAATGGTAAAAAAATCATCAAAATATTTGAAAGTTCAATCAAACACATGAAAGGAACAGAACAAAGGGCTCGCGAACCGTACTTTGCCAATCACTGTCCTAGTCCAATGTTTTTCGCCATTTTGTCAAATACTTCACCCTTCTAAACATTTAATATATTTATCGTTGATTTTAGGAATTTATTAAAGTTTAAATAAGTCAATTGTTCTATGTTCGTTGAATTTTTTTTAATTACTGTAAGTTGAAATAGCAGTATTTATTTGACATATATTACACATGGAACATGTATAAGAGCACGACAATGCATTACTTTACAGCATGAATAAAAATTTGATATTGAAAATTTACATAAATTGAAATTGCACTGCAACAATAATTAAAAAAATACATCTAGTAATATTAAAATTATAATTCTTTTGCAGATGATCAACTTACACTAATGTCTTCAAAACGCACAGCCATCGTATTGCAGGAACAGAGTATAATTTTATTACAAAACACCTCTGCCGACTAAAATCGATACCGACTGTCCATCCACAGCACACGGCTGCCTCCGTACGGTGCACGTGGGAGACGAAAGACGAACCGAGCGTGCTGGCCATAACAACCATCCACGCACGGTTCCATCAATCACCGAGAGAAGAGAAGATCATTCAAAGCAGAGCCCATCGAGCCGGGGGAATATATAAGCAGCCAGCAGTAGCAGGGGAACGGCGCGGTAACGGCACGAGCAAGAACGACGAACCGCAAAATGAACCGGGATAGTGTAGAAAGACGATCGATCGATGAACGCGTCTTTCAGTGCTTCAGCACGGAACAAAACTCAGATGGGTAATTATGTGATTACGGAGCAACAATTTGGAATCGCTTTAGAGGAAACCCTTCTAATCAACGTTTTGTTGTAGTAATTTTGATTCCATGGGGTTGGGATTCCCGTGGACTTATCGAATCGCAAATCGCCGGGTTTAGATTTTGTTTCGATTCTTCCTTTCTATCCCAGATGCGATGTGCGGCGGCACGAGATTCTAGGGCAATTATTTCGTAGCTTCCGAAGTACCTCCCTCCAGAGCTGAAGACTAATAGCATCCTTTGGGCGTGCACGCTTGAACGCTTAAAGCTTCATTGCTTTGCGCGGGCGATTTGGGCTTTGGATATCATTTTCAAACGACCCAAACACACACACACATTCAGAGCTTTCTTTCGGGTGGTTAAGAATCTATTTCAGCTTAATTGCTCAGGCACGGGCATTATAATGAGGGCGGAAGCGCTTACGGCTGGTTATGGAAATGATCGTTTTCTTAAACATCTGTGCAATCAATTGGAGGCTTTTAAAATGCTACCGGATTGTGCACACGTTTACTCTCTCCCATTACTTTGCTTCCGCTGCGAGTGCATTGATTGCGGGAAAGGTTAATTCAAGAATATTTGCGAAGAAATATTCATAGTTTGGTAATTATAGCGATTGGGAGTTTTGTCAAAAACAAAATTTTATTTTGCACTTAAAGGAGTTTGATGTCATTCATTTCCTGCCAAACATAAAACAGGTCACGTTTTAAATCTAACTACCTGAATGGAGCGGTTAAGAAAAACTTCATTACAGTCGGACAACATCCAATTCCAAGAACACTTCATTTCTGCAAAATTATGTGCATTCGGCATTACAAGCAATAACTACGACGAGCTTAAAAAAAACAGCTTTCGGGAAGGATAAAAATAAGGACTGGCAATTTAGCACCCCGAAACGAATTCGCGTCGGTTTGGCACGCAACGAGTTCAGGTCGAATTTTTAAGTTGCCCAAACTCCACACGTCAGGATGCGGATGCTTCATCCTCTCGAACTGTTCCAGCGCTCTTATTGCTCTCCATTTTCCTTTGGTGTCGTCGTTCCGTGCGTCGTCCTACTTGCCGAAACCGGCAGCCCTGAGAGTGGGTGATACATCAGCCGAATGACATCAGAATGGGAGCCGCATCAAGCCGCACACCTTTTTGGGGAAGGGTGCCAATGGCCAATGCGCAAACAGCGAGCGCGCATAACCATCCGGTCGCGCTGCGATCGATATACATCGATTAGCAATTTTATGTGTTCGACCCAGGGCCATCGAAGGTGTTGGATGCTTGTTGTTCTTGAACACCAACAATCAAAATAATACAAAAAAATAAAACCATTCGAAGCTCCAACAGATGCACAAAGGAAGCATAAATTGGAGTAACTGATGCATTCCCGCCTTTGGTGCAGGGATCTCATTTCCCGATTCGCTCGAAAAGGTCGTGGCATGGCATGGTATGGCATGAGTTCGGGATGAAATTGATCTCCATGCCACATCGCTGAATATAGAATGCGAATAAGAATTACCCGTGAATGGATTCCGTACAGTACACGGGAGATTTCCTAATAGGGAAGACGCACAGTCTTCACTCGTCGGCCCCGTTGTGGGGACGAATTATTTCCCGAGAAATGGAAACCAGTTTGAAGAAGATGGTAAGCAAGCGAAAGGGGAAAAAAGCATTTAACAGGAGGAAAACAAATTAGGCAAACCTCGACCAACCATCCCACGCGGCTGTACGTATCACGTCCACGTGCAATCATAGGCTTGCGAGCAAAGGGTGTGAAATCGTACCTAAAATCCCTCGCATCTTCCGCCCATTTCCCCACACCCGCTGATGTCCACAATCGCCGTGGGTCGAAACACACGGATGGACGGACCACCGGTGGAAAACGGCGCGGCAATTTCCATCCTTCGCGCATCCTTCGCGTGTCTTATTATTCTGGTGTGCAATGCATATGGATTTGGTATGGCGGTGGTTTGGCGTGCAGAAGCTCAGTAGAGTTCAATGCGCGAACGGGCGGCAAACCCTCCTCTCGCACGTACCGCAATGTTTGCCGCAATGTCGACGAAGAACTAGCAAAGGGCTGACGCGACCAGCCGGTACATGAGATTTTTATGTAAAAACATTGTTTTCCTGGCACATCCGTGGCACCAGCTTGCGGAGGGTGTTGATATCTGGAGGGCTCGGAAGAAGTACGCTCATACTGCGCACAGTGAAGGAAGGAAATGGGGTTTGGTGGTCAAACTAAATGCATGTTTAATGCTCTTTGCAAGCTTTTGGATTCTGTTCTGCTGCAATATATCTCGATTTATTGTTAATCCGTTTTTTGTATTGTTCATTTTACTCCTAATTTTCATTTTATCGTATTGTGCTACACAAGGTATTTAATTAGGCCAAATGAGCCGTCAAGTAATTAGGCGTCATTCATCAATTACATAACGCAAAAATCCTTCTAACGCATCTTCCTGCTCCTCCATAAATATATCAATCTTTCCAGAAATGTTTCTGGCTTTTTTATAATTGGCTTAATTTTCTAATTGGCTTTAGATATGAATGATCACCAAATTGATTATTCTATTTCACATACCATTTGATGCTTAGAAGGTTATGCATGTCTTACAATTTACGAACAAAATCGGTACTGTTTGCAGGAGTTTCGGCTGCATTTTCGATGTATGTATCCATAAAATTACGACCAATGATCAAATCTGGCGAAAAAGGACGAAAACTGTATTAAATTAATCTTTAGTTTGTTTGAAAGGAATTGGATTGGTATTACATCTGTTTCCTGCGTTACAGTTAAATCTTGTACCATTTACTTCAAATTGCGTGTCGTCACCTGCCGTCAATCGAAAGTCACTAGCAACAAATGCGTGCCTTTACAATCGAATGCGTGCCACTGCAGTCGACTCAGTCACGGAATGCAACGTTACTGCGTCGATCCTTTGGTAAGTTTTTGCGTCATTCCG
The DNA here is from genome assembly GCA_000349065.1 of Anopheles quadriannulatus. Classification (NCBI taxonomy): domain Eukaryota; kingdom Metazoa; phylum Arthropoda; class Insecta; order Diptera; family Culicidae; genus Anopheles; species Anopheles quadriannulatus. The sequence continues at coordinate 316,378 of KB668066.1, forward strand.
TCCATGGTAATCAAATTTCGTCGTAGGTTTAATCCTCCTATGAACCAGTACTCTAGCAATGACGACCTATTAGGCTGCGTGTTACATAAAAAGTAGCGAAATCCGTTTTAGGCCGGCATAACCTCGAAGGTTGTTAAGTCACGAAGAAGAATCATCGTTTGACTCTCCCTCAGCCCCATGTAACAGATCGTAATGTTTGATGACACCCCCTCTCCCTCATATCAGCGTTACGTAATTGATGGATGACGCCTTACTTTTAATGAATAATGTTTTTTTTATTGATGTGTTATTTGATCATGATTAAGCAATGTTTATTTAACATTGCTTTTTTTGTTTTTTTTTATCCTGTTGAGTGTATAAAATAAATGTTTTTCATTATTATTTTATTCAGTATTTATCTATCAGCTAATTTTACTTTCCATATTCTTTGCTCCTATAACACTAATAGCTACGATCTTACCTTACATAAATTTATACTTTTTTACAAATCAAAAAAGCTCATAGTGCCTCGAGTATGGTGTGATTCTGGCGAGTAAAATACGATGTAAAAACGTGACCAACAACATCGAACCTTCGAACCGTAACACCAACCGAAGGGGGATGCTGTGCATTGGACAATCGGGAACAATGGAGTACACACTCACCGCGGTACACACACTGGCAGGAGGTTCTGCGATCGCTGTCGTTCGAACGGATCGAACGGTTCCACTCGAGCACTCCAGCACAAGCCAATTCCAGCCGTAGAAGAACGTAGAAAAGCGCAAAGCAAGCAAAAAGCGCAAAACAAGAACAGCATCCTGAAGGATGCTGAAGCATTCGATCCAGTCGTAACGGCCGATCAGTTTAGAGCGGCAATGAAAACGAAGCACTGAATAGCGCACTAACGAACCCCGAACGTACAAAGGCGAAGAACGCTAGAACAGAGCCACGACGACGACGGCACGCTGAGGCACAGAACGCGGAAAAACCGGTTTCCTTTCATTTCACACTAGCTCTTATTCAATTTGGTCGAGGTGTCGTTTTTAACAGATTTCAAACGATTAATTCTCGCTCTTTCCCACTTCACACGCGCACGCTGGGATGAGGTGGGCCGCTTTTCTCCACCCTTGGCGGCCTTCCACCCTTTCCTTTTTGCCTTTTTTTTTTGTTTTGTTTTTTTGGTTCAGTGACGGTGTTCCCGCGGGCTGGACGCTGATCTTTTCGCCTTTTTCCGGCGCATCACGCACACTCAAGCTGGAGAGGCTACAACCCCATCGGTTTGCACCGTTCTCTCCGTGCCGCGTGCGTGCGTGACTCGCCAGAGGTTCCTTTCAGCGATGTATGGCTATTTTAAAGGTTCTGGACGTTGCCTTACCGGGGCTGCCACGGTTGATTCGTTCCGTGGAGATTGGACGCGATTGGCTCCAGCAGGGGGGAAAACATTCGCTACGGGCTTATCGAGCTTATTCCGTCTGTAACGTCTTACGCGAGCTAAAGGGTGTAGTGTATACTTTGGCTCAGTAATGAAAAATCAAAATAAATATTAACAAAATCTAAAAAATAACAATACAAGCTACGAAAATCGAATTGCAATATTTGATACTACTGTAAACAATCCAATGATGTTGGGTGTAATATTGTAATGAAAAAAAATGGAAAATATCACAATATTCAATGTGTAACGACAGTACAAAAACATTCATAATAGGTAGCATAAACAACATACCGACATGAAGTTATAAAATAAAAAAACTGAAAAATACCGAAATTGTCTATTTGTCAATTGTAAAATCGACATAGATACTTATAAAATTAATTAAAAAAATATTAAAACAATAAATAAACAAATATATTAGGCAAAACTTTATAAATCTACTGAATTCTGACTAAAGAATAAGTAAGGCAAACAACACATATAAGATGAGAGTGAAAAACACGGAAAATACACAAGAAACAATATCAAGATCAAGATAAAAAAATCTTATTCAAATATAATAAATATGTAAAGAAATATAAACAAAACTTCGATTAATAAGCAATTATAATTGATGAAACAAGGTTATAGATAAAAAAAGGAAAAAACATTATTGAAAACACAAACAAAATGTTGAAAACACAAAAGAAAACAAAACAAAAAAACAAATAAGGAAATAAAAATCTATTGATAAGAAAAGATGGAATTTGTATAAATGTTTAAAAACTAAATACCTAAAGAAAATACCTTTATACTGATGCACATCCACCCTGTGCTTAGAGGGGATATCGATTTAAAAGGAGAAAGAACCCATTCGCATTGAGAGAAGCTTCCCCAATCCCCTTCCCTTTCTTTATCCTCGCTTCTCCAACCCGTAGCATGATTATTCACCTGAGAATCAGTTAAGCAGCATCATCAACGCCCTTGTGGTTCCGGAGGAGGGTATCGCTGCAAACGGTTTGCTGTCTGTCGCCGGGCAGAAGAACAACACTCTCACCGCGCGAACGCTTCGAGCACGAAAGAACTTGAAGCAGGCGCGAAGAAGGCCCACGGAATAATTTATACCGAAAAGAAATTAAATTTATCTTCGCTTATTCCACCGCACGTCCGCGTGAGGTGAGCTTTCAGGCTGGACATGCCGGGAACTCCCGCGCTGCCACCCGAAACACTTCCCGTTCCCCCAAAAAGGCCAATGAAAAAGTGTTTTCGGAGGTATTATTCGTCCGAGATTTAAAGGTCTATTATGTTTTACGTCCGCTGTCGCTCTCGCATTTGGTACAAAGGTAAAGGCATGCCCGAGCACTTGTGGTTTTTGATTTTGTGTAGCGAATCAGCCGAATCAACCCCGAAGGTGGAATGAAAAGGGGATGATGGTTTTGTATGACGTCCGGGGGTTTGCTGCTGACCGCAAACGATTCAAGATTAAGCACATTTAGTGGCCAACGGACGACACAAAAGGTGTGACGAACCCCACATGAACCCACGAATCTTTAGACTCGATCTTGCGGGTGATCATTTCCGTCATTCTTTGGACATCTTTAAGAATATGGAGCCGACCAATGTCCGACAGATTGTCTCATTCTTCAATCATACCCAAAGTTGTTCCTTTTATACATTGAAACGTGTCGGATCGAAAGAAGAAAGCTTCTTGAAGAGTTCTTACTGATCATAAATGAATTATTGCTTTATATTGTATCGTGACTTTTCCCCCCTAAACTTTATGATTTGAATTTTGAAACATCAATCTTGGGAAGGAATCTTATTACCACGCTCGTTTTATAAAAACCTCTCTTTTCAGATTATTATTTTAATATGGACAGAGTTTTTGTGTGGTGGGTATCTTAAATTGAGTATTTGTAACAAAACAATCGAGTAAAACTTCGATATATCATGTTTGTCACCCTCGGGGGTCGAACATCAATCAATAGATCAAGGATTTTAGAGCATTCAATGATATAAAAGATCTTATCTGTATGGTAAGTATTATGAAGATCTTGTGAATGACGTCTTATTTTTTTCAGTTTAGTCCTGCTGTAGGATTATTATTTCATGCTTATCAAACAGACCTACTATCATTTTTTTCATCTCCTTTATTATAGATTCTTAATCTATTATCCGTATAGAGGATCTTAATTCTGATCTAACTATACCGAACAAAAATCAAATTCCTGCTTAATTTTCATCAAATTTTCCTAGTGCCCACAAAAATGCAAGATTATTTCATACGCATAGCCATTTCATACGCGTAGCGTGATATCCTGGCGCCCTTGGCAAAAATACATAAATGTATTAAAATATCAAAATACTAAAATATTTTCAAGAAACACATATAGTTGTTAAATTCAGACGATTCGCGTACTGCAAATTTGCATATAATCAATATTGCGTACTGCAGACGATTGCTGTAATTTCAGAAATTATATTATTATTTTTAAATATTTTTTGTATTAATATTTTGTTTAATACAAATTTCAATAAATGATTAACTCTGATACACTTGCCAATTATCTTCTTTTACATCGTACAAATTTTACGCATGCATCCCATACATCAGAATGCTATAAATTTCGGTTAGATTATTTACGAATTTTATTTTATTATTTGCTTTTAAATTGAACAGCCAACTACCAAAAATTTCCTAAAAAATCAAATTACAGGCTTTCACGTAGTGTTAGAAACTTACTTACTTCCTTACTTACTTTCTTACATACTTACAACCACTTAGCGATGTTGGTTTGCCTCAGAAGTGTCCGAAAGCGCTCATAGTCTCGCGCCTTCGTCCGTTATAACGTTTGCAGTAAAAAAAAAAGACAAACATTGTCGATTTTCATGGGTTTATCTTAACCCGCACTATCGAATCGTTAATTGCACTGTCAATAATAGTATACCATGAGTCAGTAGACAAAATATGACAGCTCTATCACTCGAACTCTAACCGTGATGGCCAAACAGTAAACAATCAAACAACGGCACCCCGTAGCGTCTGAAACAGACAGCGTGCGGCAGTTTGTGGACGTTGTATAAGCCTGTTTCGGCATCTACAACATCTTAGCACTATTAGACGTGAAAGAGGCGAAAGAACTCCGTTGGAGCAAAAGCCTAAACTATTCAAACAAACAACAAACAGCACTATTAGACAACAATCACAGCATCGAAAGAACGCCCGGTGGTGACCCTGACTTGAGGTTCGAAAGGAAGCTGAAAATGAACACCGAGGGACATGTGGCTACATTGCTGCGTTAGCTTGGCCAGAAGACCAGGATGCAATCGGCAAAACAGTGAAATAGTGCTTGGGGAACATGAACAAATAGTATCCACTGGCTTCGCAGCGGCAAGCAATATCGCCAACACCAACACCAGCTGCGTCCCATCGAAATTTTCTATACCAATATTTTGGAAAAGCTCTAATCCAACTATTTTGTCGCGAAAACTGAGGAGGAATTGATAAAAATCGAAGTATGTATTAAAAACATGCCTGCACACATGTCTTCGTCTGCCTTGGCGAAAATTCCGGATAACTGACGAAAGGCATCTCGGAAAGTCATACAACTATTTTAGCAAGTAATGTTTCAAAGGATGCTCATGGAAGAAATTATCTATCTCAGTTTTTCCACAGTCAGTTGAAAAAAATCCATTTTTTAATACAAACGATACCGGCCTTAATGGCGGATGCCTCCACGCCATTCTGCCACCTAAATTTGAGCCTACTGCGCCCCCTCTGTTCTTGTGGACAGTGTTCACTTTACGTGTTCGCACTTTAATAACGATTCACCAGACTATCGTTTTTCTGATAGCATAGACTTTGCTATTCAATTGGACAGCAAACAAACCGTATAAAAGTTCTAACATATAGTTTAGAGCAGTGCTCTCCAATCTTTTTAGGATCGCGGATCACTTGGCTTTGAAAATGCCTTTGCCGCGGCCCGCATCTATCGAGGACATACTAACTTAGTCCAAAGTTTTTGATAAAAATATGTTTAAATCTTATTCTGAACATGCCTGTTGAACATTTAATCTTTTTTGTGAGGGGAAAATAATGCACGATATATAGCAACATGCTTTTCTTTTTCAAAAATAAATTCTTTAGTCGACCACATCTGTTAAAGCCACGAACCACAGGTTGGAGATCACTGGTTAAGAGGGTTTCAAACACCTGGCCTTTTGATAAGTGACACGCTAATTTACAAGTCCTGTCTACGTCCATGATTGGCGTCGTGTAAGTTCGAAGAGAGTCTCCAATATTATGATTATTATTATTTTATTAGTTAATCTTCAACCGGCCATATGGCCTAATGAAGATCGATTAAAAAAAAATTACATGACAAATTCAAAGAGTTTCTCTAGACCTAAGTGGTCGGGACGGTGCGTAGATATCGATGCGATGCAGCAAAGGCGGTGAGTCGATAGAGCCATTTAGCAGATCATCGATAATAGAGCACTGTGCAATCCGGAATCGATTCTGGAGCCGATTTCGGAGTCGATTCCGGAGTCGATTCCGGAGACGATTCCGGAGCTGATTTCGGAATCGATTCCAGAAATCTTTGGAGCTAGCCGGAATCGGAGTCGTTCGGAGTTGTCCCGAGTCGCCCGGAGTCGAAGGCATCCGGAGTCGTCCGCAATCGCCCAGAATCGTCCAGATTCATACGGAGTCGCTCGGAATCGGAATCATCCGGAGTCGTTCGGAATCAGCCGGAGTTGGAGTCGTCCGGAGTCGGCCGGAGTGGGCCTTTGATACAAAGTATGTCTACCTGATCACAAGCACATTGCGATCGACTCTGGACGACTCCGAAAGATTCCGATTCCGATCGACTCTAATCGACTCAGAACGACTCCGACTCGTTTTGAGAACGACTTCGAATGACTTCGACTGTGGCCGACTCCGCTCGACTACGACTTCGGACGGAACTAATGGTTCCCATGTTTCTGTAGTCGGAATCGTAATAACAATAGTCAGAGTCGGATCGGAGCCGTGGGTGTGCTCCAAAGAGCACATCACTAGTGTGCACCCCAAATCTACGTGGCTAAGTGCCACATTTGAGGTCATATTTTTGTTTTATGTCCTCCTCGGGCTACTTGTATATAATAAAAATCACACATTTTTTGTTCATCTAAATGTGGCCAGAACATACAATGTCGGACAATTATACATTTGACTGCTATTCCTTTGAGATTTCCTTCGAGTTTTACGGAGCTAGTTTGGAGACCCATTTATCGAAACAACTGCTGCCCGGCATTACTTCCTTCATAGAATTTTCGCGAAACGATCGACCAAGCGACTCAATACTACTGGCCACACTTGAAGAAGACAGTTAGAATTAGGGTATTAAATTATGGGATAATATTTTATACCTTTTTTACAATTTTGTTTTTTTTTATTCATACTTCCTTGCAAATCTTTGCTGACTCAGTTTTGCAAACGGCAAACAGCGCGCAAAAAAAAAATAATGCTCGTCTCATCGCCCCCGGCAAATCTCTCATTTTTGACGCAATTTCACGCCACCCCAAAGCAGATGCTAATGAGCCCGAACCGCAAATCAAACTGGCGAATAATGACACATTTAAATTTTCAAAACTACCCATAATCGACGCCCGGCCAACGGCCGCTTTGCCGCTGAGTTATGAATATGAATGTTTCCATCTTTATAATTTTACTCGCCCCCTTTCAAAATCAGCACCCGCTGTTCGGGCGAGCCGTCACCAAATAAGGCGACATGCGAATCACACTCACGGAATTGGTGACCACACGATGATTCTTTTCGTTTGTGCACAAAAGCGAAGCAAAACAAAAAACGGTATTTGTTTGGTTTCATCTTCCCCCACGGTGTGAGGTTAGGACATTTCCATATTTCCGATCGATCGATTCGAGGGTAACTTTAATTTGCTACTGTCCACCCACACCCGCACAGCGCCGCACCCCGACGCACACACCCACCAGCCGGGGGAGCACATATCCCCGGGAAACCTTAGCAAATTAAGGCACATAATAGAGGCAGAGTAACAAACAAAAAAAAAGCAGGCAACATCTTCACGAGACTTAACCAATTCCAAGCGCGATTGAGTCGACTTTATTATTACTTCTTGTTCGGTGCGTTTCGGTTCGGGTTGCCCAGTCCGGCCCGATTGCCGCCGCGGTTGCCGCCGAAGGTGTTCCGATTGTTGGCGTTCATATTGTTTCGCCCACCGCCACCGCCGCCACCACCACCGCCGCCGCCACCGCCCATGCCACCGCCGCCTCCGCGACCGCCCTGGTTCTGGTTCCGGCCGCCCTTGTTCATGTCGGCGCGGCTGCGCGACTTCGACTGCATGTCCTCCTTCACCATGTCGATCACTTCATCCGGTATGCGGAGATACTTGATCGTGCTGCCCCGGATGTAGCACTCCGGCATGCGCCAAAACTTATCACCATCCTGCGAAAGAGAGAAGAGAGAGAGAGAGAGAGCATAGAGAAAAGAAAGAGAGATATTAGCGTACCACATGCTGCCCGCTCGATTGTAAAACATCTTCGCTGAAATGCTTACCTTTGAAGTGCAGATGACCTCCCGCAGATTAATATTCATCCAGGTGTCACAGCTCACCAGGTGTCCGTTGTATGTTTCGCCATTCTTTAACTCCACCAACTGCGCGCCGAGATGCACGCGATTAATGCGAACGCGCGGCCGCGCACAAGTTGACAAAGGATGGTTTGAAAAAAAAAAAACAGCACACACACAAAATCAGACGAATAATATATACTTTTTATGAGTCATAGTGACACGCGGCTGGAGGTGAATGAATAGAGCACACACGCTAATGGAGATCTTCCTTCCAGGAAAGGCAGACCAGGACCAGGAATGCGTCACACTTGGGAGCTATATGCGTTAAATCGCACACAAAACGATGTTTGTGTCGTCCGTTGATAAGAAAAGGACGAGATAAGTCTATGCAAAAATCCACCAATCGAACGGAACATAAAATTATGATTTCTATTCCACAAAAAATAAATAGCAACGTGAGCAGTCGTCGTGAGCGAAAAGAAATTAACATGCCATTGGATCATAAATTAAATGTATGAAATTTATGCAGCAACATCGAAAGGTGTGATCAGTACAACGGGAAGAATTAGCAGCGTTTTAATGCTGGACTAACGTTTCGTAATAAAATATAGCTGTTGTACACAGCATGCTGATAGGTGGCGTTTAGAGGAATTTTAAAAATTTCATTGATTTTTCGAGCATTTGCATACAACACCGATCTGCTTACGTTTTTATACGAAAACTAAGAACAAATAAGATTTCTTTTAGAGAAAAATCGCAAAGAATAGGTTCTGAAATCAGAATCGGCTCCGGAATCAGAATCGAACTGGGAATCGTAAATTGGTCAATCAGGCTTGACTCCAGAAATGGAATATGCTCCGGAATGAGAATCAATTCTTGGATTGAAATAAGAAGTTTCAGTAGCAAAACCAGTCCGGGATTCTCCATGAGAATGGATCGTTTACACGTAAATTTTGATTCTTTGTGGCTAATCAATAAGTAGCATTATTGGATCTTAACGTCTCTTCTTATGGAGACTTTGATTTCGAAGCCGGTTCTGATTTCGGAGCCATTTCCGATTCCGGAGCCGATTGCGATCCCGGAACTCATTCCGATTTCGGAACCAATTATGATTTCGGAGCCAATTCCAGAGTTGATTCCGATTCCGAAGCCGATTTAGGAATTAATTCAAGAGATTCCGGATTCCGGAGCCAATCTGGTACCAATTCTGGGGCCGATTCCGATTCTGAAACCGATTCTGGAATCGATTCCGACGAAAACTTAATTTTACCATCACTAGTATATACAGTAGCGGCACCCTAAAGTAGAACAAGTGCCTAATACAGGTATTCCACGATATACGCTATTAATGCGGACCGGAGCGTATCTCGAATGTTAGCCTAAGTCGAATTTCTAGGTTGTCAGTCAAATTGTAGCTAATTTTCGTATAATTTTGCTTGAAATGGTAGGTTTTTAGCCACTTTATTAGTTATTCGATCAGATTTCAACTGAAGATTACGATTTTGTACCTTTTAAAAGGGGTTTAAAAATTCGACAAAAATGGAATTTATTTTGCATTTGACATTTGATGTGTCTTGGCTTTCGGCGACTTATTGATTACCCATAGCAGGAAAGTCAAGCCCTACGTATGAGGCCAGGGTTGCGGATTATCGAGCGTGCGGACTTCCAAGCGTGAACTGTATTTATGTGTATTTGGCATGTTATCAATCAAGAGGCACACACAAGCAAGATTATACATGTTTTATGAGGTGTAAAGAACAAAACAAACTGACTTATCCTACAACAAATGTTTTGCCATGTTTGCCAACTTTGTCTTGAGCACTTCCATTCGTTTGTCTTTGTCGGTTGCTGTATACGACACATTCTAGAGCACTGCCTTAGGGACTTTTTAGTCACTGCATCATAGTCCGACAGCTAATTTTTCTTATACATTAAGCCAAATATGTGCTAACATAGCCGCTTCCTCGGCAATTGTTTAGGCAACTTATTGGAATATTGACTTCACATACAGATGAGGATACTCTTTGACATTGCTGGTGCAAAGCAAATATAAAATGTTCGACATCATGATGCCGCCATTGTATGAATAATCATTCTATTTCATATAAACATCGTGAAACAAAAATTTACAATCTACACTACGAATTGATTAGTTTAACATCGAGTAACTGACAACTAGCGATGGGAGCTCCGGATTGGATTCGTGAATTCACTCCGACTCCGACATTATGATTCCGGATCCGACTCCCAAATAAATAAGGATTCGAATCCGGCTGCTCCGAACGAATACAGATTCAATTGGCTCCGATTGAATCCGGATTACTCCGATCGAATCCAAATGGCTCCTATTTAATCCTTTTCACTACCGTGCTTAAATCGTAGAGCAAAATACTAACACTACAAAAGTAAGCTTGCTCCTAGCTAACATTGATGCATTCATAGCCGCAAATATAAGCAAAAATTCGATTGTCTGTGTGCGTACCGGTAATAAACCGTATACTGGGTTTTCCATGGTTTTCTGGTTGTTTCCAGATTTTTGTTTTGATAATTTTGGTGATTTATGGTTTGCCTCCTTAATACGTTAGGATTCTTTCAACGATTTACTAACAGTTTCCCGCATGTGTTTTTCCCGTTCCCACAACTAGTTGGCATTACCTAATTTTTTTTTAAACAAATAATTCAAACAATTTTGAGCAACGTTCAAAGCCTTGTTGAATAGTGCAAATAAATTAATTGCATCCAAATTATTTCAGCAAGCTATCGAAAAATCGTGAGTGTCTGATAGGCAAATCGGAAAATGCACATGAAACTTTTAGCTTGTAGCTACGAGGATACATAGAGTATGGTATAACTGTATAGTGCAGACAAAGGAATGTAAATTAGGAAGTGTAGTTATGAGTTAGTTGTTTTGAATAATTGGCTAAGGATGATGAAATTTACCCAACAACTTAAAAAAGGATGAACATTATTCCATCCCAAAAAGCCCTTTTCCCCCCCCCCCCCCCCCCCCATAACTCTTGAGTTGATCCGGATTCGAATCTGAAAGTAATCGGATTCTGATCAATCCAATTCCGACTGCAGACTCATTTTGCCCATCACTACAGGCAACTATTGAATTTATTAATTTATAACTCTAACTAGAATTTCATTCGAAGCAGAAATGCATGCATAAAATTGCAATCCAGTTAGAAAGCGTGCAACTATTTTATTCCGCCATAGTTACAATCAAGGGCCGTAAATTACTACAGCAAGAGAAAATCAGGTTCATAAAAATTCCTTATTAACCATTTCTCCCTTGATGCCAAATTTTCATCGGAATTCTCATACATCAAAGCCACCATAAACGCACAACCTGAACTTAAACTGAGTCTGTAATTTAAACAGAACATACAGCGGGGCCCTGAAACTGATACAGAACCCAAATCGATCCTGAAACCGATCCACATCCTTAACCGGTCCTGCGACAACTTCTAAACTCATCTCCGTCTTGGAACTGATCCAGAAGTCAAATAGGTTCCCGACATTTCCTGATTGATTCTCTAATTAATTCCGAACCCACACCTTTTGAAATGGTCTTAAACTATTAGTTGAACTACGAGAGTTGAAGGTACCGAATAACTCTCTTTCTCATAAAGGAAGGACAGACAATGAAAGTGCAAAACCGGATCCTATCACAGCGGTGTAGAACAAGTTGAATGACCTTGCTTTGACTCATTAGTTTAACAGGATTACAACTGACAAACAACTGACAGGATACCACTCGAATGCAGGTCACAAGCAACATTTCGGGAGTGTCGACAATTTCCTCTGCCGGTTTTTAGCCTCGGTCATCTGAAACTGGCTATAATGGTTATGTTATAGGAACGAACCATTCGTACCGGCTGTACATTGCACAAGTGATTCGAGTCGGGTCAGGCTTGTTTAAGGAAATATTACAATTCACCAATGAAAGGTAGTCAAAGCAAAAGCAGATAAATGTGAATGTCGATTGTGAACAACTCAAGGAGTTCGTTAAGATCCAAATTCGTTGCTGGCACTCTAAAATGCCGGCTTACCAAAGCCATTATAAAGTATCAACGCAACGCTCACCATAATTAGCTTTCTATCCACCTTGAACAACAATGCAGGGCTTATGTGCACAAGATTAAACAACAATTTCTTCCATATTTCTTTTAAAATTGGGCAATGCTTGCTCATTTCAACAAAATTGGCGAAGTAAAGAGAAAACAAACCGCATCAACATCTTACCATAGGATGACTCTGTGCCGTTTTGAGTAGAGATAGTGGTAGCTAAAAGAATAATGAAACAAACAGCAAAATGAGAGCAACATTGTAAGCGGTCGTCCCACCACAGTGTATAAATAAATACTTACCATTGTATCAGCTAAATAAGAAAGATTCTAGTAGAAATTTCCGCAAAACGCTGCGCGGCAAATGGAACTTCTGTTTACAAAACAAACCAAAGCCTGTTTGACGTTTCTTCCTTTCGCTGTCAAATACATCTTGACATGTTCGTGAGGAGCATAGTACAAAGAAAATATTTGAGATACATTTTCTTTTCAAGCAATTATAGTTTTACTCTTTTCTGCTAGAGGGCGCTGAGAGTCGTTGCTAAATTGATTTCTTTTGTTTTGATTTGGATTTCATTCGCGTAAACAATTCTTCATCAAATGGTAAATAAAAATGTTCGCTGGTGGTATATTCAATAGAGTTATTTCATTATATAATTGTAAGTTTGTAATTCACAGATATTTTTCCACTATGGATCATCTTTCTTGATCCAAGAACTAGCCTACGGTAGGGTTAGCTGAGCATTTGTGAGATCCGAGAGATGGTCGAGTGAATTGCCTAACATCTTTTCAGACGAATTCAACTGTGCGCTCCGACACAGTGCATCTAATATTTTACACGCTCTTTTCTGTTGTCCTAAACATGCCGATCACACGATATAAAAAGACGAAATGCATTCTTGTAAAATCATGCCAATCAGGATCAGAATAATTAATTTCTTAATTACTTAATTCCACTCCAATAAAGGTATTCACGATGTTACTGTTGTCTTTCTATCAACAAATCTAGTTTGTTTATCGCGTGTAACGAGACAGCAAATTTTATTTGCTAAATCTTTACATTACACAAAACTCAGGAACTCCAAATGCTTATAGCAGGATCATCATCCTAAGGTTGATTCAAACATTTGCTGCTGTACATTACTTTTCTCAAAGCACGCTCAGCACCTCTAAACACTTAAAATGAGTAAATAATGTCTGTTAGTTTAACTTCCTTGGTTAATGATCTTGTAACACTTCGTCGGCGCTATGAGCACCTCACATTCGGGATATTTGGCGCTTTCCTTGCTATCCGTCCTGTAACCCAATCGATGAAGAAATCTCTTCAAATCAACATCCTTCTTAGCCACTGCCACCATCAGCAGCTGCATACCGAAACGGCGGGCAAGCACTTCCAGCGTGATCATCAGATGCGTACCAATGCCTTTGCGCTGATACTGCTCCTCCACATGTAGGTCGTAAATGTGGACGATGGTATGGCCCAGCACGAAATCGAATCGAAACATTACGTAGCCGAACGGGATGTAGTTGGCCGGATCGTAAGCAATTAGGTAGCGCGCCCAGTACATGAACAGATTCACGTAAGTCGTGTGCTTCTGCCAGCGGAATCCATAAGCTATGTACTTCCGTTTCAGATTCCGTTCGGCCAGATCGTACGCCCATTCCATGAACGCGTTAAGCAGGTCCTCTCGGCGTAGACAGATTAGTGCTAGCTGCTTCCAGGTACCGTTTTGCTTAAACCGATACATAAGGCAATCCGGAATGACAATCGTTGGGTTTCGATGCTTGATGGCCAATGTAGTGTATCGTTTCAACACCTTGTGATAGTTCTTCAGTGCAATCGAATTAGCCATTTCGATGGGTCGCATCACGACGACACGATCGCATCGGTGCAATAGCGAATAAGAATAGTACTATGATCAATGGAACTTCTTCCTTGTGAAAGTTCACACGAATTTCACCGCTTGTGTGAACTCGTTTTACTCCAAACAACGTATCTCCTTTACGGCTGGAATGTATGGAATGCATTTGTTTATAAACCGTACCACACTTTGAACCGAAAAACCAACAATTCCGCATTTTTTATATTATCTCTACCTGCAATATGATTCAAAATCAACAAATGTGCGCAAAATGTTCTAGTTGCAGCATTTCAGGAGGAAAGAAACAATTATGAAACTGCGCGCGGAACGGTATGTCAAATTTGAACTAAACGACAACAAGGTATGATCATAAACACAGGGAACGATTATGACGTAGAGTCAAGGACCGTAAAGATATCAGGTCAAGTTATAAGCCCGTTTTGACAGCTAGGTGGAAGAAGAATCGACGAAGAAAACTGACAGTTAGTTTTCCGCTTTTTGCGAACGCTTCAAGTTCTCGAAGAAAAATTTCCATTTTAAATCACGGATTGTGTTCTAATAAACTAAAATATTCACCCAAATTGATCTCCACCAAATATTGACCATGCAAAACGTAAACGATCCATCAATACATATACAAGCGGAAAACCATCTGTCAAAATCGGAGCCCAGGGGGGGGATCGCCAAAAGCGCTATAACTACACCTCATTATACATTCCACCTTGCGTAGAGTGTTTTTTTTTTCATTTTACTCAAAAGCAATTTTTATCACTTATTTTAAATTAAATTAAATTAAATTGTTTGTAAAATTAACATGCATAAAACGAAAATACAAACAAATATATATTTTTTAAATGTAAATATCCCACTGTGCCACACTGGATCACGCAACTGTCACACCGTATGTCAACATGGCCGACATCGCAATGCTGTTGTTGCGTTACCCGACCCTACGCAACACACCACTTTGGCCCAACACCGAAAGCGGTGCGTGTTTTGATAACGCTCTGATAACGATTTGCACTATCGGTGAGTAGGAAGCTCAAAGTAAACCGAACCGAGATTGTCGTGCCGCATCCGAGATATACCAAATACGGAACAGCTCGGAACTCGCATAGTTAACGGTGGACCGTTTCTGTTTTCCAGCCTAGTGTTCGATCTCTCTCTGTCGGTGAAAGCGGTTGCGTGTTCCGGTCGGAAAGATGGCCTGCTCGAAAGCTCTGCAGCGTAGCTCAGCTGTTCTGTTGCGAAATGTGCTCCCGGCCCAAGGTCAGCTGGCTGTACGTGCAAGGTAAGAAGTTGTGATAGTTATCCAGTAGCGTTTGGATGCCTGCTGCACCCAGTAAAGCGGGCCAATTTGCGTTGGTGACCTTCGGCAGATTTGCCAAGGTCACGGCGGTCGGCGTGATGGAGGCGTGATCGGGTTTCGCGAACGCACACACGCTGATGATGACGTAGATGGGTTGTATTTATGGTTCAACGATTACCTAACGGAGTATGGTCAAAATTTTGAGTGGATTTGTCGGGGTTTTTGATCTAAAAATAGCCAAGTGAAAGCGGAGCGGAACTCTTGCACAGTAATATTACTTGCAATGATGGAATTTTTACCCGTCCAGCTTCCACGTCCGATGAATCATCGATAGTGCGTGTGGACTAACTAATCTTCCGTCTGATTGTAATCCTAGTTTGGAAGATTCTAGAAAATGCAGATTACACAACGTGACCGCTTCAGTTTGCCTCCGTACGAATGCAAACATCATTTCGTAATGATGAACTTTGCCGCATTTTGTTTGCAGCCCGTAAGAACTGCATACAATTTATCTTCCTCCAGCCAAAGCTCTGTTATGCGCTATCTAAAGCAGAAAGGTGTGAATAAGAAATTTTCATATGATGATACCCGCTTAGCGACAACAGCTTGATAATGCAAACAGCAAATATGGTCATAAAATGCTTTGTTTGTTTTAGTGATTTGCGCTTTTGACCAACGTCAACATGATAAATAACATTTCGGGACGAAAATACCTATCAATACAATTCAATTACACAGAAATTATACAAAACATATATGTATCAACTGAATGCTGATCCCTCTTTCCCTTTCCCTTGCAGCTCCTGGTGGAGCGGCGTACAGATGGGACCGCCGGACGTTATCCTGGGCGTGACGGAAGCGTACAAGCGCGACACGAACCCGAAAAAGATCAACCTGGGCGTCGGTGCGTACCGTGACGACAGTGGCAAACCGTTCGTGCTGCCCAGCGTGAAAAAGGCCGAGCAGCGGCTTGCACAGAAGCAGCTCGATCACGAATACTCGCCCATCGGTGGAACGGCCGAATTTTGCAAACACAGCATCCTGCTGGCGCTGGGCGAATCGAGCGAGCACGTCGCGAATGGGCTGAACGCCACGGTGCAGGGCATCAGTGGAACCGGTGCGCTACGCATCGGTGGTGCCTTCCTGGCCAGCTTCTTCCCCGGCCCGAAGGATATCTATCTGCCGACACCGTCCTGGGGCAACCATGGGCCCATCTTCCGCCACTCGGGGCTGAACGTGAAGGCGTACCGCTACTACGATCCATCAACCTGTGGCTTTGATTTTGCTGGCGCGCTGGAAGATCTGTCGGTAAGTGGAAGGGGTTGAAAGAGGATGCAAGGTGGCAGACACGGCCAAGAGGTTTATTATCGCACTACGCTCGAGTGGAATGGTATTGGACAGTGAGAAAGAGGTTTAAATGAGCACATGGACCATGCACATGGTACATCATTATCAGTGTTGGATGGAACCAGACGCGAGCTTCATCGTCGCGCGACCTCGCGATGTTGTTTTGCTTCGAGTTGTTTGCACTCATTGTTGACTAATTCAATGGGGTTTCTGTGGCGTACGTAATAGCTTTCATCATTTTCTTGGTCTATTTTTTTCACCCGCCAAGGATTGGTCGTTTCACGGGGCATATTTGCTGATGGGAGAATTTCTTGAGCCTTCTGCTCAAATGATAGTTTTGATCACTTTGGAACAATGTAATCAATCGTTAACGTTATTGTTTCTTTTTTACAAATACCATAAATAGTGATGGGTAATGTTGGCAAAAATTCGGAGTCGACTCCGATGCGACTCGGATAAAATTGGAATTGACTCCGGTAGGTCCCCCCTGCATTATCCAGAGTCGTTCGGAGTCGTCCGGAGTCGTCCAGAGTCGCCCGGAGTCGCCCGGAGTTATACGGAGTCATTCAGAGTCTTTCAAGTCGTCCGAGTCGTCCACAATCGGTTAGAGTGGTCCGGAGTCGTTCGGAATCGCTTGAAGTTATTGGGAGTCGGAGTCATCCGGAGTCGTTCGGAGTCATTCGGAGTTGTTCAAATTGTTCGAATCGTGTGGAATCAGTTGGATTCGAGGTCGTCTGGAGTCGGCCGAAGTACGCCTTCGAAACAAAGGCCTGTATACGAAGTGCACGCGCAAGACAAAAAAGACAAAAAACACAACGAAATGAAATGCCTGATCACAAGCACATTAAACCACACGGCTACTGTTGACTCCGACCGATCTCGATTGCGAACGAATCTGGATGACTCTAGACGACTCCGAATAACTCCGATCAACTTTAGACGACTCCGAATGACTCCGACTCCGGCCGACTCCAGACGACTCCAGACGACTCCAGACGACTCCAGACGACTCCGGAAAAGTCCGGACGACTCCGGAAGACTCCGGACGAATCCGGACGACTCCAGACAACTCCGACGACTCCGACGACTCCGGACGACTCCGACCGACTCCGGACGACTCCGAAATCGGCTCCGGAATTGAAATCGGCTCCAGGTACTCGATCAGGTACTCGAATCTAATTCTGCCTTGAGGCTAGAATAATCTAGACTGAAAATCACAGGCTAGTTTTGTGTGTGGTTTTGTAAGGAGTGTTTACATGATTTCAGCTTCCAACTGTCAAACTCCATACAAAAAACTGACTAGAATCGTGAAGGGCCCCAATTTCAGAAAACCGCCTATCAATTATGTCGAATTTAAAACAATTAACATTTATTGTTATTTTTATAGAGACTTGGCTATTTTTATATTATTTTGTTTGTTATTAAGTCGCATACTTTACGACTAACTCACTGAATGTTATTAGGAGAATGTTATACGAAGTTCTTACCGTTTAAATTGGTTGTATTTATGTCGGTTTGCATTGTAATTCTTCTCTTTTTGGATGCGAAAAAATATTTACCGCAATTTTATTGTTTCTGTCAACGTTAGCGTTGTTGTTTCTTTTTACACTTTAGTACAATAACAAATAGTTTGTTAATCTGTTGCATTCTCTTTATTTACTTTACAGAAAATCCCAGAAAAGTCAATAGTATTACTCCATGCGTGCGCCCACAATCCCACCGGCGTCGACCCGAAACCGGAACAGTGGGCCGAGCTGTCGGCCCTCATCAAGAAGCGCAATCTGTTCCCGTTCTTCGACATGGCCTATCAGGGCTTTGCGAGCGGTGACGTGGACAAGGATGCGCTGGCGGTGCGCGAGTTCTTGCGCGATGGCCATCAGATTGCGCTGGCCCAAAGCTTCGCCAAGAACATGGGCCTGTACGGTGAGCGGGCGGGAGCGTTCTCGCTGGTCACGGGCAGTAAGGACGAAGCCGACCGTACGATGTCGCAGATCAAGATCCTGATCCGACCGATGTACTCGAACCCGCCCATCCACGGTGCCCGGCTGGTGGCCGAAATTTTGGGCGACAAATCGCTCCGCCAGGAGTGGCTCGGTGACGTGAAGCTGATGGCCGATCGTATCATCTCCGTGCGCTCCTCGCTGCGCAACAACCTGAAGGAGCTGGGCTCGTCGCGCAACTGGTCGCACATTACCGACCAGATCGGCATGTTCTGCTTCACGGGCATGAATCAGCAGCAGTGCGAGCGTTTGTCGAAGGAGTTCAGCGTTTACCTCACGAAGGACGGCCGTATTTCGATGGCGGGCGTTACCTCGAAGAATGTGGGCTATCTGGCCGAAGCGATCCATGCCGTTACCAAGTAGACGGTGCGCCGACAGTTAGACTGCAGACCGATTTTTCTGACGCCGAGCGACATTGTAATGCATTTAGAATGCATTTTTCCTTATCGATGATCTACAGTGCTTTAAAGAATACTGGAATTACCATAGTGAAACATTTGAAACAAAACAAAGAAACACACAACCCAATCCGATGCTACACTGCAGGACGAGCAAGAACGTGTTTAGGATACGCATTTTTTTTCTACACCCGACAATTATCTAATATGTAGAGAGCACCTTTAGTGGCTTAATTTATCGCAGCGCGCAACAGTGCGTGTGTTTATGCTGATTGAGTATACGGACGAATTGCACCAGCATATCAGATACCAGTCAGAGACATCACGACCAGAGAGAAAATCAATCTAATTGATGAAAAGTGAGCTTTTAGGCATAGGCGTTTCATTTTGTTTTTTTGATATGCACATTCTTCCAGCTAATATTTCGACACTTTCTATTCTTTTTGATAGCACAGGATGCACGCCTTGAGTTAATATGATAGAGGTATGAGAATGAGGAAGCAGTTGAGCATTGTGAGAAGTAACTGTATTTAAATCAAAATAGATGGCTGCTGGTAGCATTGAGACCAAAGCATCACTGCCCTTAAACGTAAAGTTGTCACGCTTGACATTTTTTCAGTATATCCGAAAAGATTTGGTTTTGATGGGTTCAGGCAAATTTATGATGGTATTTATTAGCAGCTAAGGAGGTTCTGTGATAGGATTAAATTTATTACACATTTTTCAGCTTGCCCATAGCTTCTACACCACTAGCTAAACGAAAACATATCCTCTGCATGTGTTGAAGTTGTTATACAGTAGTGGATTAACTGTTGTCGGAATGTTTGTGTTCGATTAATCATCTTTTGACACAGGTCGAAACATCATCAAAGCCATAATACCCCTAACAAGACACCCCCGAACCATTTGCCCTTTTATCTGCCCCTTCCCCACTGGGGCCAAAACTTTCATCCAAGCAAGTTGCAAGTTTTTCAAGCCCATCGCCTTTCAAACAGCTAAA
Organism: Anopheles quadriannulatus; assembly: GCA_000349065.1. Classification (NCBI taxonomy): domain Eukaryota; kingdom Metazoa; phylum Arthropoda; class Insecta; order Diptera; family Culicidae; genus Anopheles; species Anopheles quadriannulatus. Next base: position 336,350 of record KB668066.1, read on the forward strand.
ATAAGATTAATAACCACAAGTTTTTCATTCCTATGATTAATGTGGCCACCTCCATTCGTGTTGCTGAATGCGCCAGAAAAACACGTCCCATAATTAGCTGAATATTAATTGATTGATGATATTGGGGTTGTGCATGTGTATGAATTACTCGTAAAACGAGCGCGCACTTTATGTGTCTAATTGGTTGTAGATCTAATTACAGCGAGATAGAATTCATTCATCACTTTCACTGAAACCACAAAATCCAAAGCAATTAGCTTTGCAGCCTTTCCAGCGCGGATGTACTCTGGCTGTACCGCATAATCAGCGGGATGTTAATAGTGTTCATGTGAAATGAAATGCACATTATGATGCACGAGGAGAAGGAGTGTTTCAAGTTTGGATTTTTGCTATATTTATTCTTTCCGTGCTGCGTGGTTTGATGTTGTAGTTAAAATGGCGAAAAATGGCATCATCAGAAGTATGGTACAATAATCCATTGTTAGTACTACGCATTGAAATAGAATGGCAGATAAAATCATTAACATAATCATGTAAAACCGGGTGCGACACAATTCAATTAGTGTTTTATTACTGAATAGTAAATCATCTGAACAATTGCGCTATACATGCTCGTCACTCCATAATCGGTCACTGTCGAACAAGGAATGCGGTACAATTAAACAAAACGCACCAGATATATGAAAACAGCGTTGAAATTACATACACTCTCATACAAAAAACCTAGGTTGGTTGGTTGGGTGGTTGTTATAATTAAACACACGTTGCGAGAGTACGAAAAACACTACAATTACTTCAATTTCCTCACACTTCCGTACAGCATCGAAGTATAGGGTATGTATGGGAATAAGGGGCAAAATGGGCATGTTAAGAAATTTACGACAAAAACTAAAAAAAAAATATTTCATTTTCAATTGTTTAAGCTGTTTTTTTTTCTACGAATTAAAATTTATACGGGACTTCTAAACAACGTTTTAATATCCAAACATTTTAAAATGTCAGATGTCTTGCACTTGATGCTAATTTATCATGCGTGGCAAAATGAGCATGACGCTGTGGAGCAAAAGACGCATATGGCAACAAAACCAATATGGAACAATATGGAGCAATATGGAACACAACAACAGTACTAAGGATATTTCAGCTCGTTTTACAGTCAAACTATAGATGATAATTAGTTATTTTGATTAAATCTTAAACTTATATGAATTTCATTACTTATTCCATACAATTTGTGTAGAAAATTCGGTTAAATCGAACTTTTTGCGATTTCAAACTTTTAGCAAAACTGTATTTTTTGCCATTGGACAATTGTTGGAGGAAATATCATGAATAGTGATGGGTAATACATTTTTTCCCCCTCGGAGTCGGACTCGGAGTTGCTCCGGACTGTTTAGCGGAGGGGCTGGGTTCGCATGGGAAAACCTTCGGACTCATCGACTCCGAGCTCGGATCAGTCCGGATCAATCCGGATCAGTCCGGATCAGTCCAGATCAATCCGGATCTCTTCTTCTTTTTCTTCTTTGGCTCAACAACCGTTGTCGGTCAAGGCCTGTCTGTACCACTTGTGGGCTTGGCTTTCAGTGACTAATTGATTTCCCCCCATAGCAGGATAGTCAGTCCTACGTATGGCGGCACGGTCTATTTGGGGATTGAACCAATGACAGGCATGTTGTTAAGTCGTACGAATTGACGACTGTACTACGAGACCGGCTCAATCCGGATCAGTTCGTGTAAATTGTTACACCTTTTCGTACATATTCGATGCCTTACTTGAAAGTCAATCAACTCATCAAGAATTGTCTAAACCAGGGGCCTCCAAACTTTTCAGTTCGTGGGTCGCATTGCTTCAAAAATAACTATGTTGAGGGCCATTTGACGCTACCTCTAACTGATGATTGAACGTTTAAATCTCGTTTTTATAACAAAATACTAACGTTACTTGTACAGCTTCGTGTTACTAAAGCTTGATTTTTATCTAAGAAAAGTAAAAAAATACAATTTTATTTGAAAAAGTCATAATAACGTAATATTTATATTAACTGTGGCAAAGTCATCGTGGGCCGCATTATAAGCTCTTGAGGGCCGCATGCGGCCCGCGGGCCGTAGTTTGGAGACCCCTGGTCTAAACGATAATGGACAGTCATTTTGGGAATTTGCAATTGCAACGTCAACCTAAACTACTCGCCTGGACTCTACCGGACTCGTTCCGACTTAGCCGAACTCACCCGTACTCATCCGGACTCATCCGAACTCCTCCGGACTCATCCGGACTCCTCCGGACTCATCCAGATTGATCCGGACTGATCCGGACCGATCCGGACTGATCCGGAAGAATCCGGTCTGATCTGGACTGATCCGGACTGATCCGGATTGATTCGGACTGATTCGAATTGATCCGGACTTATCCGGACTGATTCGGACTGAACCGGACTGATCCGGACTGATCCGGACTGATCCGGAATAATCCGGATTGATTCGAATTGATCAGGACTGATCCGGACTGATTCGGACTGAATCGGACTAATCCGGACTGATCCGGACTGATCCGGACTGATTCGGACTGAATCGGACTAATTCGGACTGATCCGGACTAATCCGGATTGATCCGAATTAATCAGGACTGATCCGGAATGATCCGGACTGAACCGGACTGATCCGGTGTCAAATCCGATTATGATCCGGAGTCGGAGTCATATTTTGCGCACCGGAGACGTAGTTGATCCATGACTCCGCTCCGGATTACCCATCACTAATCATGAACCCATACCGGCCCTGCAACCTATCATGAACCCGTACTGGTGCGAGAATCTATCAGGAACTTATATCGTTCCTGGAATCTATTATGAACCCATACCGATACTAGAACTGCTCATGAACCCAAACCCGCCCTGGAATCTATCATGAACTTATACCGGTCCTGAAACTGATACCGGACTTGGAACTGACACTGAACTCATTCCAGTCCTGGAACATATCAGTCTTGAAACTGAAAGTAAACCCATAAAGGACCTGGAACTGATGCTGAACCCATACCGGTCCTGGAAGCGATGATGAAGCCATACTGATCTAGAAATATCTCCCAAATTCATTTGTTTTGAAGAACTGTACCTGTAACTGTACTAGGAATAGTGTTACAATGTTTAGTAGTATGTGTATAATGTATTTATATAAGTGTAAACATAAAAAATTCGCGTTGCCCGCATTCTTGTAACACAACTATGGCGTAACTCGGGGAAAGGTTAAATTGGATCACCAAGTACAACATCATATTCATCATATTAAACATTATCATATTTTGCCCCACGTGAAGCAATTCTATATTCGTTGTTTAAATTATAAAGAAAATTGCTACAATTATTCTGTTTTCTTCAGACAAATATAACAGCAGTATCATATCATAAAACAAAAACCTTGTCTTTTGTTTAATAATGGATTGTAAAACTTACATAGTTACAAACAAAAACACTCCATGGAATACATTTTGAGTTTTGGCATTTATCTGCCCCGTGAAAAAATGCGTAATTCAAGGATGTTCTTTTTGCCCCTTATACCCATTTTACACCCTTGTCTCCTACCCGTGACTAACAGCGGGAAACGGCAAAGAAACACCCTAAGCTGTGGTGCGATTGTTCAATGTGGGGGAAACCCTTGCGTATGTGTGGGGAACGGGAGAGTCGGCGAAGGAACGCGTAGTGGCTAGCATTGTCAGCTGTCGCTGTCGGTTCGTTCCTGCCCACACAATCCCTCCTGGGTGGCAAGTTTTTGCCATTGCTTTGAAACGTGTCCATGAGCATTGTTGTTCATCATTCATGGACGCTGGGTTTTTTGGTCATTTTCCGACCGATTAGTGTAAAATTCCGCGTGTATTATGCTTCGGCAAGCGGTAAAATGTGCTCCACGGTGTGCAACTTGCGCTTCCGGTTGTTTGAGTTTGTATTAACGCTCTGGCGTTAGACGCTTACACATGCACAGTAAATGACTCATGAGTCTGTAATCGGTGTGGAAAACCAGAAAAAGTAGAAACGATAAAACACTACAAATAAAAAAAAAAACACTCACACACACACACACTGTTTTAAAACGGCAATGTTGTTCTTTTTTATTACTTCCAAACGTTTGGATTGTTTATTGTTTTTTCTTCTTCTCTTGTTGTGTATTTCAAACTATCTGCTATGGTTGTTTCGTCTGTTACTGATCTTGTTTTTTACTCCCATTTTTTCAATCATATTTTTATGCCCATCTCCTGTTTTGTACAACAACATTACAATGTTTTGCTTTCTGTTTCCTTTTCTGTTTTTTTTTTATTGTTTTACCTTTTATCGCTGATGATTTATCGCTATCCCTCCGTTACGGTAACGTTTCTATAAATTAGAACAAATTTCCATTTCACGAACACATTTTACATATTCGATTTATGCGTTGCTAGTATGAATTTCACTCTCTCTCTCTCTCTCTCTCTCTCACTCTCTCACACACACACTCTCTCTTTCTCTAGAGCCTGCAAACTTTCTGTACAACTCCGGACTGAGCTTTGCAGTTTTGCCAGCGCTAGACGAAAGAAGGAGTAAAAACGAGCAAGGAAACAGACATGTTTATAAAATCTAGCCATTATTTGCGGGGCTGTGTACCTATCTGCCATTACGATTATGTAGAGGTTTTGTTTTATTTTGGTTTTAAAACGCCATGTAAAGTTTTATTTTTTTTTAACTACACTATTATTTACACCACCAGCCGGGGGCCAGTTTTTTTTCTCTATTCGGCTTTTTTCGCAATCATACAAGGTGTCATATACACGTGTGGTTGGGGGAAAAAACACTCGTCCCTATATACAATTAGGTCGTTCTATTGTACTGCGATTACTACTACACCCGGAAACAACGCGAGAAAATGTGTGGTTTTGGATTGGTTTGGTGAAAGTCCCTACTGAAATCGGAGATATGTTGGGAGCGCGTTTGTTACGAGGATTTAAAATCATTACCGTCACTGATATGGTTCTACGTATTGATGGATTATTGGAAAATGATCATACATGTTTGCGTGATATGTTTGAGAGGGCGGTTGGACTTTACTTAAAAAACGTTGGCACACAACTGTCGTGATATGGAGTGGAACAAATTATGCGGCATTCATGGTAATTTGAGGCAGTTCCAGTGAGATTTGGCTACTAGCAAGCACCTCATCCTCATCAGCGCTCAGCACAAGAGCGCTCCGCTTCAATTGGACTACCTAGGTAAAATTGTGAGCGACCATGCGCCTCCATGGCGTATTTTATGGGTCTTTTTCTTGGTTTAAGTATTCGCCACTCACCGTCATACGAAATAAAAGTGGTCAGCGTACGTTTTTTTCCTAATTAAAACACTTCTCCTATACAAGGTTTTCACTCTTCCATATACTCTGTTACATTTACGTTAACATCAATGTTTTTAGTTGTTTGTCTTGTTGTTTTTTTGTTTCTATTACACACTCTTTTAGTTTGTTTTTTAATTAAATGCAACTTTCGGCATGTTTGGTAAGCATTTTACGAAGACTTTGATATAACGTTTAATGTTCATTCCATGTTTAAAATGCAAGTTGAACAGAAAAACTTAACGGGCATCTTAACGGTCAGTACCGAACACGAACAATTCTCGGCGATGCTCACAGCTTACATTTCCTCTATTTCTCTCCCAGGGGTTTTGTTTTTCCTTTGTGAAGTGTTACAAAAGCTGCTGCAAATTCTAAGTCACTTGAAGGTTCAAATCGTTTTCAAGTATTGTTGCATTTGCTTTTCTCTGGTTACCATTTAACGTTTGATGTTTTGTAACGTTTTGTACCTCGGCTGGTTCGGGGGAAAGCAGTTCCATTGCGCTGTTAAGTGAGCTTCCGTGCTTTGACACTCTCCAATTGGACACATGCACCATAACGAGCAGGTTGTTCACGTTAATTAACGAATGAAATGACTTTGAAACATTACATAAAAAACAAGACAGGAGAGTTTTTCATTTCACTATCAGTTGACTAGTTTCGGTACTCTTGTCTTTGCTTTCTTTTAACACGAAGTTCTTGTCTTTACTTTGTGATAACAAGCATGTTTGGCCTTTGTGCACTATGTTGGAAGGTATACAAAATAAACGACAATTGTTTTGTTTTTTGTTGAATTTATCTAGTGAGTTTTACCTCTTATGAATGTTAATAAAATTTTAAAAAATTAATTTAAATAGTAATTCGTTTCAAGTAATTTAACAAAACATTTGTTTTTTTTTTTACAAATTGGATCTTCCCATCAATTGATGCGCTGCAATGAACCGGCTAGAACCCGAAAGGCGGAATAAATTATCTAAAAAAAATATCAAAAATTTATTAAATATTAATTTTAAATATTTAAATATTAAAAAAAATACTTCTGATAGCTTGACAGTTTACATAATACCCTGTAGCTCTGTCAAAGTTATTAGAAGTTTTCTTTTTATTTTTGTAACTTATTCTTAGTTTAAATTTTAGTCTCCAAAATATTTTTAAAGTTCGATATTGTTATTTTCCTCGCATATTTTCATTTCATTTTTATGCTTAATATATTCCTTTATTTAGTAAAATAAACGAATAAGTAATTAACTATTTTCTTGTAAATAATGCTTTTAACTAAACTAATTGTTTAACGCATGAAACAAAATTTTAAATTTGTGCACAGATGTGATAGAAACATATTTTTGTTGTTCATCATTGATTATGTGCATGTGTATGGTTTTTTTTTCAATTGGGGCGAATTGTATCCACCAGGGACGGCTACACCAGGGAACGTAAATTATAAAAATAAAAAATATGATATAAGCTGTAAAAAAACTGGACAAATAACAAATCTGTCAATAAAATTTGGGATTAAAACAATGTACGGCAATGTGGCAGAAAATATATACGAAAATGTGTCCTTCTTTGAAGTATTTCTTCGAGTTAACAAAAACTATCCTGTCGAGAGGATATATGAACTGTTTAAAGCATTAGACACATATTTTCCGACTGTTGTTATGTTTATTACATACATTTTAAAACATTCTTTAAAATATGTTGTTACCAAAAACACATACTTTTTCCAGAATATTTAGACTCTCAGAAAGAATCTCAAAATAGTGTACTGAGCTTTGATCAATGATCTGTGATTCATGTCATGTGTTTTCCGCGCAAAAAGTTGTGGTTCAATGAAATTCCGTCACCATTGTCAAAGCACCAAATTTTATCAATTTGCATTTAAATACTATCGGAAAAGGCCAATTATTGGAATGTTTACAATTTTCGCATTTATTTAATGACACCATAATACCATAGCAGCGCATCCAACAAATTATCAAAATAATATTTTATACCTAAATTATGTAGAAATTTTTTTTTTATAATTTTAAGGGAACCAATCATTGTTTTTGTTTAAGGATTTTTACGTTATTTTTTATATTGTTCACATTCACTAAGTAAACAACTTAACATACTGAAAAAAATATAATAACATAGCATTGTTTTTGTCGGAAAGGAAGACTACCAACTCTGTCTCTAACACTGCTGTTCATTGATCAATTTAGCTAGACATGGTTTTAGGTGTATCTTTTCAATAACGATTCAAGATTTCATCAATGCAACCTGTTGCATGGTAAAGAGATACAACTCAAAGGCGTAAGCATCTTCTAAAAACACACAAAAAAAAACAACACCCTCCTGGAAGTAGCCACTCTCCGCCTTCACAAAAACACTTCCATCAGCCAGAATCGCCGTGTGCGCCGTGCCTTTACGCAAGCATCATTCTTGAGAAAACTTCCACTGCCCGCGATAGCATGCCGGATGGCTGTGGTCTGTGGTCGCAGCAAAACTAAACGCAACTTTCGGGGACGCGCGTCGTCATTAGCATATTTTTGATGGTATGTACATTGATGTCATAATCGTTAGGATTAACTCCAGTGCCGGTGCTGCCGGCGGTCCCGTTCGGCAGCAGGCTTGATTGATGATGGTTACCGACGAGCGTTTGGCCACTGCCCGCACTGCTGTACATTAGCGGGCCGCCAACACCGACCCCGTCCAAGCCGCCACTGTCGAGGGGATGTGACCCGGCCGGGCTGAGGTAGGCACCCGCCAGCGTAGTGCCGGTCGTACCCGGTGCGGTGGGGCCACCACCACCACCACCACCCGTCAATAGACCGCTGGGCGTGTAGTATGGACCTAATTTAATACTATCACCCGGTTGATTAACATTCGGGTGTAATTGATTCGTCGTCGCCGCCGTCGTCGCTGTCGGTCCTAATGTCCCTCCCGCGGACGGTAACAGAAGCTCCGATGGTCGTATGTCATGGTTTGGATATCTGTCGTACTGTGACATGAACGGGCGGGAGAAAGAGAAATAGAGAGAAAGAGACAGAGTGAGAGAGAGAGAGAAAGAGAGGAAAAGTGTACGATTATTTAATTGATTTTTGATCTGGTAATTAATTTTCTGTTACGACAATAACATCGCAACAGTGGGTGCGAGTGGTTTGGAAATCGGTGCACTCGAGGGAATTTTCCTCGGGAAGATCCACAAACGAACGAAGGATTTATTGCCGTAATGCTTTACAGCAGTTTATTTTGTACGCCTTGATGTTGAATGAGTTTTTGGTTGCATAATGCTTTAAACGAACAAAAATAGTTTCAAAATGAACCAGACAGCAATTAGTAGTGAAGGACCTTTTTTCCAGTCTAGTAGTAGACGTCTCTCAACACAATACAAGAAACAGTGTCTTGCCGAGATCGTAATCATGGAGAGTACAAAAACACACACCCTTTAACTAAGCAACAGCATCCTTTCGACCGACAAGCTGTTAACAAGCCGCATTAAGAATTGCGGAGAAAGGGAGTTGAAAGCGTGTCCAGCTCCAACGAGTGAGCCGAGAACATGAAAAGATAATTGACACCCGGCGACATCATCAGTCAGTGTGCAGTCCGGCCACCCGCCCGGAAGCACAGTCGAGTGGGCAAAGGTGCCAAAAAAGCACCCCAAAATGAACAGCCTCATTGGTGTTACGAGGGCGATCTTTTTTGTTGTGGTTATTGTAAAGAAATGAGAAGAACACATTTCTGACACGATACGATTTACCCTGTGCAAAAAAGCGTAAGCATAACAAGGGCGCCGGCTCTGGTTCGTTCGTTGATGAGGGTTGTTGTTCTGTCTAGAATGGAGTGTGTTGGTTTCTCTCGATGATTTGGGCAATTGAACAGCTTCTCTGGTGCTGTTTACAGTTGTTTTTCTTTTACAGATTTCACAACAACAACAACAACATCGACGACGACAAGGCCGACGACAAAGTCGTCCAGCCTATTTTCCCACTTCCCGGCCGCTCTAAGGTGGCTTTACACCCGTGCGATGCTTCGGTCGTGTACGGTGTAGGTTTACGTTGTTATCGACAAAGGCTACGCTACGTTCTGGGGTGTTCTGGTGTGGCCAATGTTTGCATCGTGCAGCAGCTTGCCGATACGTACTCGTATATATATATATTGCCCAATGGTTGAAGTGAAAAGAAATATTTGAGCCCTGGATCGATTGTCTGCGAACATTGTCGTCTGTGTCTTGTGCGTGCGGGGTACGGTGCCAAAGGAAACGAATTTCAGCAATGTATTATTAATACGTGAAATTGAGCCAGCATGGAAAAGGCACTTTTATCGGTTTGTCAGCAAGTTAGTGGCAACGCATCAGCACGTTCCAGGCGGGTTCCAGACGGTGGCATGAGGACATATATTGTGCTTTGCACGATGAAGCTTTAAAATGTTCCTCGTGCAAGGGAGTGCTTACGATGATGGCTTATTGTTTGACACTGCATTTGCTATGGGACAAGGTTTGGTAACAGAGTACCAGAGTCTTCGTTGCTTCGTTGCTGCATATATTGATTCAAATATTGATAAGCAAACGGAATGAATTGATTGAAAATGAGGTGCAGGGGATATACGGGTGAATGCTTTCAGTGCTATGGATGTCTTTTATTTTGATAAGTTCTGTGTATGTGACGAGCTGGTGGTGGCACACATTGAGACAAGCTGCTCATAAGCGGCTCTAGCTTGGTATTATCGATTGATAGGGAATTAAAAGACACGAAAGTAATGAAGGGGCTTAGTACGTTCAATATTTGAATCTTCAACCAGCCTAAATATGTACATCAAACACAACAGATTCGTAGACTGTATTGTTGTTTTATAATAGAAGGTAATATAATAAACAAACACTGTCGAAGCACAAACATAAGCCGATCATAGTCACACAATTTAACAACGCTGTCAATGCTGGTAGATTTTAGGAAAATATCTTTTTTAGCAATACGTTCTTATCTTCCTGAATAAAATGTTTTTTTCTTGGTATTGATTTTACAGAAAAGAATATTCTATAAATTCATTCCAGTACTAAATTTAGCACTCATTATACGACACTTATATTTTCAATAACAATCATTATTATATATTTATCATGATTTGATTATGACCTTGAGTGGAATGCGATACAAGTTGGCGATAAGATAAAGTTATAGCGAGAAAACTTTAAAACTCAACTTTAAGGCAATTGTGATAAGTTTTTAAGGTTGTCTTACCGACCTTTTTAAAAGTTAAATTATATGCTGGCATATACTGACCATATTGATAACATTAATCTGTGGCTAATCTGTGGCTCTTTTATAGTTCAGGCTTACGAGAGCCTCAGCAAGCGGCTGATAACCACGGAATACAGAAAGGAGGCCAAACTGATTGCGGCACCACGAGAGATCCAACTAATAAATCCAGACGTATATGGGGGTGACGTTTAGATAGATGAACGCACTTTACTTAATTGTGCATAAGGATCGAGGCTGCTAACCGATCTTTATATAGATTCAAGAAGCAGTTCACCTCAAAGAACCTGTCACGACGGTCAAAGCTGAGACTATATAGTAATTTTATAGCTCTAGCAAGCGAATACGCCTCTTTGAGATGTACGCTGTCCATATCGGACAGTACAAACCTTCTTAGCCGCGTTGGAGATTAATCTACAACGTCGAACTTTAAGAACTATTAGACAATCGCACCGACGTGCGGTGCATCAAGTTATCCAGGATCCGGTAAGATAGCGTGTGACAGCATGAAAACGGATCCGCTCGTAAAGTCTCTTTAAGCCGTCCACAAGCAATGACTGATTAATAGGAATCCTTAAGCGGTCTCTCAAGTGTAGACCCAAAAAAAGTGTTGGGGGCTATGGATGATTGAGATATTCTTGACCGGAGGAAGATCGAGGTGCGGGTCTATTCCTAGAATTCGCAAAGAAAAGCGGCCGCTTTGTTTGCGTAGAGCTTGATTCGCCTCTGCCCACAAGGACCGTGGGTAGTGTGAGGCAGCATTTAAACAAGACTTTGTGTATATATAATTTATGTCTTTAGCTTCTTCTTCTTCTTTGGCACAACAAACGTTGTCCGTCAAGGCCTGCCTGTACCCACTAGTGAAGTGAGCTTGGTTTTCAGTGACTTATTGTTACCATAGCAGGATAGTCAGTCCTTCGTATGGGGGCACGGTCTATTCGGGGCTTGAACCCATGACGGGCATGTTGTTACGTCGTACGATTTGACGACTGTACCACCAGACCGGCCCTGTCTTTAACATACCTATAAAAATAAAAAGGATATTTGAGGCCGGTCTCATAGTAAGACGTCAACTCGCACGACTTAACAACATACCCGTCATGGGTTTAAGCCCCAAATAGATCGTGTCTCATGCGTAAGACTGACTATCTTGTAATGGTAATCAATAAGTCACTGAAAGCCAAGCCCATTATTGGTACAGGCAGGCCTTAACCGACAACGGTTGTTGTGCCAAAGAAGAAGAGTATTTATTGACTAACTGAAGTTGTAAAGCAGGTCGAATGCCCTGTTCAATATCAATTCATGCTACCATATCACGTTACCAAGATAGAGGACATCCAAACTCTCAAAAACTAAATCTAATAATTGGTTTTTGGTGAGCCAATTATAATAAAGTGGCCTCTGAATAACACTTTTTGTGATGAGCTGTAAGAAGCTACAATTGGATATTTTAATATGAGTGTGACCATTTAATCCAAATTAATAAATATTTTAACCCTTCATTAGCATTACCATTGAAGAACCTGCTACGTAGCATCGCGATCATATCAAACAAGTAAGTTGGATTTTCAAACTACTACCTTTACTTACAGGTCGATAAAAAAGAAGTACGAATGAACACCATTAACCTCACTGGACCGTTAACCGTAAGGTAAAACTTTGTAAAAAGCATCACAGTCAGTGGAAAATACAATGTAACTCAGCGCGAAAAGCTTTTCCGCAGCATACTTACAAAGTTCCCGTTTGGCCACTTGGAGGAGTTGAAGCTAACACTTTCTGAATCGTTCGACACTGCTGCAACGGGTACACGGGGTTGTGGAAGCGATTCCGCAGGAATAAAAAACGAAAGAAAGAGAGAGAAAAAAGAGCTGATGAGAAAAACCCATTCCAAAAAGCAAGCCAACAAGCAAGCGTACTATTCCGTTACTACAATCGCTGCAGCTTGATTGAAATAAATTTGTTTTAATCGAGCCTTACCAAACTGGGCGGGTATTACGTCGGGGTCCCGCTCGTCCTCCATCCCGTCCGGTGCGCCCAGCTTTTCGTCCCGCGATCGTCCATCGACGATCAGTCCGCATCCGGTTCCGGTTCCGCCGTAGCCACCGACGCCGCCGACGCCACCGCCACTGTTGCCCTGCTGCCAGCGGGGGCTTTGTTTGGCGGATTTCTGATGTTGGTCCGCCGTTGTTAGACGTGATGAAATATTATGCAATTCAACCAGCGCGCACACACAAAAAGGATTGTGTTATCCGTGGGACCGGAAAGGAAGAGAAAAAATAGCCGTTGTACAAGAAAAATCGCATTTAAACAGTGCAGCGGTGTAACAACAATTGGACTGAGGCGAAAGAAGCAAAATTCCCACCGTTATTCTCGTGAAACAAGACTCGAGGCGGAAAAAGGGGCAAACAAAAAAGCACTATAGCAAAACGAACGAGTGGAAAAGATTGCAGTCAATTTTCCAACAGATTACCACAGCCAAACAATCAGCTAATTTATCTTATTGAGGAGAAGTTTTCACTGCACAGGTTTAGGAAGCGGGTTGAACCGGGAGAGCAAACACACCGTTGTGCTGTGGGAAAATGAAAAATGGGTAATTAATAGTGCAGGAACCGGATAGAATGGCTTTTTGACTATTTTTAGTGTTTTGCTGGCTAATTAAAAATTTCATCAGGCTAGTTGTATGCATAACGACTAGTTGAGTACTTTCAAGATCAATGAGCTAGAAAACTGTTTAAGTTTAAGTGCACTGTAGTAATTTCAAACTGTTTGATTTTTATAACAATATTTTGGTCTTTAAGAATTACTATTTATGTAATTATAATTAATATTTGAAAAAAAAAAGGCTACGTCAACTTGTATTTTCATCATGTATCATTTAATTTAGGATGAATTGATAGAGTTATGTTTTTTTTTAAATCTGAGAACACTACCATTTTGATGTATCATCAGCCGAACTAAAGTGTATACTCTCAGCACCTCACACAAAATACCATTTTGGTCTCGAATATTTTATTTTCCCGAGGAGCCCTCTGTTTCAATTTTATTTATTTCTGTTATTTCAATTTTAAAAAAAGTTAAGGAAAAACCATTGTAATTAAAGTGCATAATTATCATCCTCTAACAGAAGTATTTTTTTAGAAATGATTACGGTGCAATTAAGTGAGTTGAAAATGTATTTCAGGCGTACCACTTTTCCAGCTAGAGAAAAAGTGGTAAATAGCGTGTTATGCATGGTTCATATGTGATTTTATTGCACAATGCGTATGATGTGTTGCTGCGAACGTATTCACAATTAGTCCATGTAGCAAGGAGAAGCTTTTGTATATCCCTTGCGCAAATCTCCTACGTTGTGCTTTTATGCTTTTTACGATTTTTTTTACTTTATTGACGCCGTTGCTCCTGTGTCGCTTCTTTTATCAATCGTTCGATCTTTCCCGCTATCCAAATCGAACCAATACATACAAACCAAAAACTTTCAAACATACGCACAGTCCAATAAAAAACGCGATTACGTGAAACGCAGTTGAAATATTTCAATTACATGGACTGTGGGTAACTACACTGCAAATTTTCTCATCCTGCTTCAGTAAAGTTTTTACTGAAACGGTTCAGTTATAGAATATTTTACTGATTTTCAGCATGAATGTCATGTTTTTACTGACTATCAGCAAAATAAATTACTGAATTCATTTCAGTAATACGCATTTTACTGAAAATCAGTAAAATAAGTGTCAAATTAGTCGTTTCACAGGATATCAGTAAAACAAATTACTGAAAATGCAGCAATTCATTCTGTCTTATCGA
>KB668066.1:364408-376733 GCA_000349065.1 Anopheles quadriannulatus
AAACTATGTTTCATTGATATTATACACCGTTTTTGATGCATCTTTGTTTACCACCACTATAGGAACACAATACGACGACTATAGGAACCATACCACCATTATAGGTACAACGAAGCAGTCACAAAAATATGTATTTTTTCGTAAATTTGATGTGTTCAATGGTAAAAATGGCTGTGATTGCGAAGACAAAACATATTCCAACTGTTATGTGCTAAAATATTCAGAAATTGTCCTTCCTGACACTTTAAATCCATTAAAACACATCGCTACACCACTACAAATTGCACCACTATTGGTACATTTACCCTACCTATGTTATTTTGTTTCCCTCACTCATTAAGAGCTGTGCGAGTTTATAAGTGATACATGTTTCGTCACAATCATGGCTGAAAAAACTGAACCAAATTCGTCCAGAAGCGTACGCGATCAAAGAACGCCACATCAAAAATGGACATCGTGTGGCAATTTGAAGACGTCGAATAAGTCCGTTCCGACAAAAACTACATTATGGCACTTTTAGACAACAATCAAAGCAACGGAAAAACCCGGTTCTGACGACTAAAGGCTCTAAAGGAAACTGAAAACGAAAACTGAGGGAAAAGTGGCTACATTGCTGCATTGCCCTTGGCTGGGAGGTTGTTGCAAACGGCCGAACGGTTAAAAAGTAACTAGGAAACATGAACATACATATCAGGAAGTGGAAAACGCGACCACTGGTTTCGGAACAGCAAGCAATGACGTTAATACCTTAGTGACTGCCTAGGCAGCGAACTGGTCAAACATCAAACCGGCGGCGTCTTATCGAGAATTTCTGGACCATCATTATGCAAAAGCTCTTCTTCTTCTGTGGCTCAACAAGCGATGTCGGTTAAGGCCTGCCTGTACCACTTGTGGGGTTGGCTTTCAGTGACTTATGGATTACCCCCCATAGCAGGTCAGTTCTCCTACGTATGGCGGCACGGTCCATTTTGGGCTTGAACCCATGACGGGCATGTTGTTCAGTCGTACAAATTGACGACTGTACCACAAGACCGGGTACAAGCTCAACTCCAACAATTTTGTCACTAAAACTGGGTGGGGAATTGATAAAAATCGAAGATAGAATTTTAAAGCATGCCTACACGCATGTCTTCGTCCGCCATGGCAAAAATTCTCGATAATTGAAGGTAGATTGTGTGCTAGCTTGCAGATTATAATCAAGGGAAGTTTATGAACAGCTGTTAACTGTATTAGTTTCATTTCTATAGCCGTCGGAATAAAAGTAGTTCGTTTTAAATGAAAACGTTAGTAAAATATGTTAAGATAATTTTCCACAAAACAGGTCGACCAAAAACCTAACACTTAATATGCTTGGATGTGTTTCTTGGTTCATAATTATATATTATTTGATCTATTGCACCCTGATTGAGAGTGTGCCTGATTGAACAGCAATTGTCGAGCAAAATCATCAGCTGATTCACGTTATCATCGAGAATAAAAACCATTTCTTATGGAATGAAAATGTTTGAGGCTTATTGAAACAAAGGCAAACAGCAAATCAATGAATTTCTCTCGCCTCTTCAACATATCAAGCAAAGTCGATCAAATATACATTTCGGGCGTCAGTGCATGGTCTCAATCAGTATCAGTCTAGGCGGGTTGATTGAAAGATACGTCACCAACGCGATATCTAACGCATCCGATCGAACGGTTTGCGTATTTAGTGCTCTTGTTGTGATGTCTTTCCCATTGTTGCCCTCTTGCACATAGAACAAGAAAGGAAAAGAGAAATCATTTCATGTTGCTACCCTTAATGCGACGTCGGTGACGAAAGAAGATTTCTTGAGCGTGTATGTGTGTCAAGATAAAGGAACAAACAACGTAAAACAGCCTTTACCCTTTTGAAGCAGTTACACTACATGGCCCCGACAGTACGGCCAGAAGCCAGGTAGCAACACAATCACTCAGCGCTGTCCTTTGTTTGTATCGGGTTTCATGTTATTCCGACTTCTTTCATACACCTTCTAGCACACGGGAGCAGTTGGAAGATGTGAAAAACAAGATAGGAAATGACACAATCACACGAATTTAGCGCCTTGTGCCGAGGCGGCGACGGGAGTTCTTGGCCCGGCAGACAAAGCGGGCGGGAAAGATGAGCGACAAACCAGCAGTTCCAGTTTCCGCTTCGTTCCAGAAGCAGAGAAGGCAAAAAATGTATCGCAAAATCACTGTTTGATGTTTTACATACGATCCCATTGTACGAGAGCGTTGTGCAGCGCAACGGAAAACGAGCAAATATGTGTTATTTTTTCCCTTTAGAGCTGGGATGGATTGATATGTTCCGGGGAGGAGAAAGGCATATAATTGTAGTGTGAGGTTTGATCGAGTAAATCCTTGTTACTTGAGACTCTTTAGATTTTGTAAAATATTTTGTCAAAATTACCAAACAATGAAACGAAGCTTGATTTTATGGGACAAATACATTTTCTTAAGCTTTTAAGAGAAACTTCAAATGAATAAAACAAACTGTTCTTCTAACTATTCAATTCTGTTTGCAACACATGATAACGTTGAAGTAAAGCAAAATAGGTGTAAAAATGGTTTTCGATCTTCTCATTCCTACTGGGCGAAACATTTCCTCGGATGCCTTCTTTCAGCTGAATTCATTTGCTTGGCTGTGGTGCTGGTTGTATCTGTGTATGATTCAATCGGATGCCAAAATTTCCCACCAGCAAGCGAAAAAAAAAGATCCCTGGGTCCCTCGAAGGGTAATGAATATAGCCTTACCCGTGAAATGTTACTCGCACTTACCTTGGCTAGCGTATCCTGTTTGTTGTTACCTTGCTTTGAATTACTAACTAAGTCATTACTAACGTTCGTGATGGTGGTGCTGGTGGCAGTCGCTTTGATGTAGTACACTCGCACGAAGATAACGAAACATAGCACCAGCAGCGTCAGCAACACGCCGAAAAGGATCGGCGAGATACTATCAAGCGAGTTGCTCGTTAGCACTGTGCCGCCCGAACGCGTGAAAAGAGCGGTGAAAAGTTGAGGAAAGGAGGGAGAAAAAAAAGGAAAGATAAGTATGAACCACATGACAACCAGCAGGTGAGAAAAGCTCGCTTCTGCAGCGGAAAAAGGGGTAATGGGGCGTATACCTCCTGCACGGTTTTCGACAGCACTCTCGAGATAGAAGTCCTTCACCACGATGCCTTGGCTGCGGCCCTTCTGATTGACGGCGTAAATGATGGCTTTCAGTGGGTTGTCGTCGCCGATGTCGTCATACGCACCGCCGTAATGAATCAGGTTCTCCAGCGACTCCACCAGAAAGTACGGTTCGTCCGGGTTGGTAACGTTGTACCTGCAGTAAATGGAATTGGAGGAACAAGATGGAGGAAAACGTGAAATGCGTGCGACGCAGAGAGAGAGAGGTGGTGAAAGGGTAACACCGGAAAGGACCAGACAGCAAGCCACCACCCACCGGATGTATCGGTTGACAGGTGGGTTTCGCGCCAGGGTTTAATGATACTTGGACGATTATCGAGTGCCATCGACTGGGTGGTGCGCACGGTTGGCAACTAACACCTTCGGTGTGCGGGGTAGGCGCGGCGCCGTGTAACGCCTGTTTGTCAGCGGTCGCGATTGTGCATTGTGCAGTTCATTGTGCGGCGGATGTTTATCGCAGTCACGATTTCGACATTATCTCGCATAATGTCGGTTTAGTAAATAACAGAGGAGGTGTGCAGTTGTGTCAATTTGTTTCGTATTGTTAGTCGCGGGTGTGTAGGTGTTGGTTTGCCAGCTGTCGCGGGTGGATTCGTTATACTGTTGTATTTTATGGTACACTTAAAATGGCAAACAATAAAAAAGGGGCAACTTTAAGTCGAAAGACAGATAAAAATAAATGTTAAAGTTGTTCTGCAAAGGGTGCTTTTCAACCTTTTGCTGGGTACTGTAATTTGTTTTTGAAAACTGATTATCTATTGCTTTTCAATCCTACTGCATGATCGTTATGTTTAAGCCTTTTTTGTAGTCCTTGTGAGTGTTGTAATATTTTTGATTTTCCTATAAATTAGTAAAATATTTGAGCGTCTGTTCGCCAGTAGAGCTTCTGATGAAGCTATTGTAATGGCGTTTTTCATCTGTCAACAAAGGTAAAGTTCATGGTAAAGTTGTTCAAATGTCTAAAAATAAAATTAACACATGTAAATAAGATAAGATATTATGTAGATCTTCCAAAAAGGGCTTGAAATCCATGTTTTAGTTTCTCATTGAAGTTACTTGAATATTAAACTGTAAAAGGTATTAGGTTAAATATATTACCAATTCTGATAAAATGTTTTCAGACTTGTTTAGATCTTTGAAATTGGCAGTCTCCAGAACATAAATGATAACATGAGAACATAATGAAACATCCGTAAGTATATGTTGCTATACATTACCGATTAAAATTAATTGTAATTACAATGAAATCTCTCTGAATTAAATCTCCAAGGGACCAAAGAGAAAATTAATCAACTTGTTGCTACGGAGTATTCAATCCACGAAAATCATGGAAAAAACTTGCATCCTTTGTTCGAAATTTTTGTGAACTGTTCAAAAATTGCTTCAAAAGAGAGCCAACAACCAAATGGCATATGAAGCTTAAATTACACGATCCATGACGGTCATCGGACCATGACATTTTTGAGAATTTTTCAAAAACATGACATATCTGTTTTTAAGCAATTATTACCATTGTTGCACTTACTGTTAAATATCTTCAAACATAGGCTTTCAAATGAAACTTTGAATTTTTAATTCCTTTTATATAAAAAAATACTGTTGGTTGATTATTTTAATGATATTGGACAAATGGTCTTCGTGGAAAAAAAGCTTTAGAATACGAATGTAAGGGATACAGGGTTTTCCGAGTCACTTTTGAATGTAAACATTGTTATTCACCGCGTGCAACATGTTAATCCACATCAATTTGATATTTCATTTCCATCATAATAATCAAAGTCTATATAATACAGAGGTCGATGCATAGCTCGATTTTGGTTCACCATTTTGAAAGTTTGTTTTTGACAGTTAGATGAAAAAGTTTGTGAACGATTCCACATAACAAAACACTTTTTAGGGCCAATTATGATTTTTCTGTACAAAATATAGTGTAACTATACATTTCCTTCTCATTTACGTGGCTTGGAGTAGTTTTTTCACTAATTCATCACTTAAAAACGACCAAAATCAGGAAACGAGCCTATTAACTTTGGTCCTCTTGAGCTGCACATGATTTTGTCCTAATTTTGGGCACTGATCTTGTTATAATCAATAATTGTACTATAATTCTATCTTTTCTTGATATTCTTCCACTTTTTTAAGTACAATATTACGAACAAACAATGTAAAAATGACCGAAAATGCATTCAGACCACTGCATGCACAACAGCTAAAACCTCAATGTATGCTGCGATGAAACTATTGAAGCTTTTTCATCCAGCTGCCAAAACTTTCCCACGCTTTTTGATCAAATGTTCTGGACGACTCGACCTCTGTATTATGTAGACAGATATATCTTTTTCAATATATCTTTTTAAAAGATTTTTTTTCTTTTAAATATATTTTTTAAAATATATCTTTTTCAACCAAATACACCATTTGACAGCTAGGCGGTCTCGTGGTACAGTCGTCAACTCGAACGACTCAAAAACATGCCCGTCATGGGTTCAAGCCCAGAATGGACCGTCCCCCCCTTAGCAAGGATTGACTATCCGGCTACGCGGTAAAGAATTAAGACTCGAAAGTCTGTAAGGCCGGCATGTGCGCGTAGGACGTTACGCCAAATAGAAGAAGACCATTTGACAGCAGTTGAAAAACATTTTGAAGGTGGTGAATAATTATGTGCACATTCGAAAGTGGCTTGAAAACCCCTGTAAGTTAGACAACAAGATTGTTGAAATAAAAATACAAAATGAAAAGAAGGAAAGTTATACAAGGTTTATTTTAGCCTGCTCAACATCGTAAGCCAACAAATCAAACTAATTTTTCTATATTTGACATTTTTAAATAGATTGACCTTAATGATACGGCCAACCAGGCCGTCCTTACGAGAAATAAAAAAAAATAGATTGACATTTTTCTATAGTGATAGTAACCACCATTTTTATTACAAAATATTAGTAAAAACAGTCCATCGTTATTTTTTCTGTAATGTTTTTGATGCTACATAATGATTTCTAGGAATCAACCAATAAATTTCATGTTAATATTTTACCAAGCAAATGCTTAATTCATATATCGTGGTTGCAGTCTTTTTAAAATGCGGCATTATTTATTCTCAATAATAAAAATTATAAATTTCCGACTATATCATTACTCTGAAATCCTCTGAAATATTATGGGAGTAAGTTTCAGAACTCTGTTCCATTCCTGATAGCTTTTTTCCATAGTACTATGTACAACAACAACGGCCAACAATGGTTTACCTTTCCGATAAAAGCTTTGGTTTACAAGTAAAAAAAAGAGGTACGTTCATTTGTAATACTTCACCGCTCATTGCCATTACCATCCCATAGCTTTGCGCCGTGTAGTTTGTTCCTAGGAGCAATCTTTGCCCGTTACGGGCGGTATGTTTGCCCTACACAGGGGAGTGCTTTTCAAGAGCTTGTTTGGTGTTGCAGCATCTTGTGGGTTTCACGGTTTTTCATCCCACTGCACCGGTATTTGCAATTTCTCACCCCTTATCGCATTGTGCATGGGGGTAATGGTGTAGGGTTTCCTTTTTCCCTTTGAACATTTGTCGGTTGCACGTCAGTTCCGCGCAGCAAAGAGAGACAAACAGCATGAGGTTTGCAATGGAAAACCGAACGAAGGCGAGGGAGGGAGATGATAATGATGGAGTGTTTCCTATTGTTGGCAGCAGGCAAGCAATGCAACACGATGCAGCTGAAACGTTACACCGAAGGTGGAAGTGATTTGTGTTTGCCCACAGTGAACATTCAGATCGGAAGTGACTGTTTCGTACCGAAGCCGCGACACCCTTGCCAGGACTGCAGGGATTGATTGTCAACACATGCACCTACATATATTCAGTTCGAGTAGGTCGAATTGCACTTCAAAACATCTACTCACAGCCACTCCTCGGCAGACAATTCGATTGCACAGGATATTCTCAAGTTGCGTCTCGACAATGTGCAGGCACTTCCGGTAGGACAAAGGTGTGTAGATACATGTACCATTCGTACTTACCGCACACGGCCGGTCCGGCTGGAAATCACTTCGAGAATGAAAATTTGCGGTAATCCTCCATCGTACCCGGGCAGACACTGCACCTCGACCGAGTGCTGCGTTTGATTGTTTATCGAGCAGTTTTTCACCGCCGATGGCAGCCCTGTGTGTAGCGTTGTAAAAGGTTGAGACGATGAACAATCACGAGCGTGTAAGAATAGAGTCAACATTAGTGAAAATTTCGCTTTTTCCTGTTACGGGTGTGAAGTGTATTGATGTGGCGAGTAGAGACTACAAATGGCGACGGTCGGAGCTTACCTGCGAGTACGACTTGAAAGAAACAGGGCCAATCCTGGGTGCCGACCTCATTCTGACCCCAGCACGTGAGCGTCCCATAGTCCTGATCGCTGACCGGTATGTAGTTAAGCAGACTGATGGAACCATTCTTAACGTAGCGCTCCTTGCCTATCTTGAGCGTTTCGCCCGAATTGTTGAACTTCCAGTTGAACTGCCGTGGGGGCGGATCGGCATGTACCTCGCACGGTATTTGCAGCGATTCGCTACGGAATGCACCGACAATGATGATCCGATCGGTCGCACATACCGGTGCATCTATGAAGCAATAGGAAGCGAAGTGTTAATCAAACGTGTTGAAGGTTTTGAACCAAAGAGTGGTATTTGGTTTGTTCCGTTTCATAGGAAGAGGATGCATCGTTAGCTATTAACTACTTGCCAATTAAATTACAAAAGTTTTAACAACTTTTTAAGCTTTCTTTGAGATCAACTGTATTTTGAAGGCATTCTTAAAATAACGAGAGAGTTATAATGTTCTTACTTTAACAAATGATAACATAAATTAACGATGATTTGATGACAAGGATAGTGTTTCCCATGGTTCAAAATTAATGTTTCTGTTATCATGATAAGATAGCTCTGTCATGTGCATGTATATTAGTGTCACATAAGCAGCCATCAATCAACTACGTAATGCTTGTAGAAGCATCTCTAGATTAGTTTGGCGATTTGAGGTGCCTCATGGAATGTAAAATAACTTTCAAAATATTCCATTCAATGCCTATAAGGGGCCCAAAGATCACTGATTGATTTGATTGATACTATAATGTCACAGTAACGGCTATCCATCAACTACGTAATGCTTGTAGAAGCATCTTTAGATTAATTACATAGGCGATTTGAGGTGCCTTTAAGGACATATAAGTTGCAAAATATCCCAGTCCATTCCAATTAGGGATCCCTGACTGATCGATACTAAAGTGGAAATAGATAAAGAAAATATTTTTTTTCGTAACGTTGTTCATGGATGGCTCCTGAAACACAACAGAAACACCATTATCAAATCGCTAAGTTGTATAGTTTTTGGACACGCATAAGAAAAGCTTTAAACTCTGTATGAAACTGTTTAAATATTTCTTATTCGGAACTATTCAGTGAGATAGCTCAAGAGCTCAAAGTTATTGCCGATAGAGTATTGCCGTTCGATAGATTAATGAAACCAGACTTTAGAATAAATAACAATAAGGGAACACAATTAATCAAGCTATTCAGCAAGTACGTGATAGGAATAATTAAAAATGAAATCGACCTGGATATAGATAAACAAGGTTTAAAGCAGATACTAAATTTAGTCTAAAAGATAAAGTAGGTTAGATTTAAGTGAATGATGGAATAAAAACTAAATTAGTTGATTTTTATAAAAAAAAAGATATTCGAATGTTTGATCGAAAAAAGTAAAACATAAAAGAGTCTTATTTTAACATTTTCCGGCTTATTGTTAATCTAAAATCGCGAACATTGATTCACCATGATATGAGACGATGATTTTTTATAATACGTTCAGGATACTTATAGCAGCTTGTGAGCAAAACTACAGCCTTTTAACACAATACTGGCCAGTCATGTTTTGTAATCCGGCATTCGCATACTTACACTTGACTCGCAGCGCAAGCTGATTGCTAACCGTTTCACCTTCGGCATTGATTGCACTGCACGAGTAATTTCCGGATGAGTTGCGGGTAACCTTCTGCAGCACCAGGCTCTGATTGGACCGTATCACCCGGGCGGTGGCATTGTGAGTAATCATAACACCCTGCAAAAGAAAGCACATTGGAATGTAAAGGTGAATCGCACCCAAAGCAGCAGTGGAGTGGTGAGGAGGGGCATTTTTAAAGAAGAAAGGATGTGTTGAGTGTGCATGTTAAATATCCCGCCCGCTTTTTGCTGATTGATAGTGTGCGGGGTGCGATATTTGTCCGAAAGGTATGCGGTTTCCTGTACGATTGTACATCAGACCGGAATCGTGGCCGGTGTGGAGTGAATTGAAACATCTTTTACGACCGTACTACATCCCCCGGGGTTGGGAAGATATGGTTGCGATCAGTATGGAATTGGCACAACAATACCGCACCGCAAGCAATCCTTCGAAGAGGGTCTTCTCTCGGGGAATGGTTGGAAGTGTGAAAAAAGAAAACCAACTCCAAACTCCCATCTGGGTGGAGACGCCGTTTTCCAAACGATGGTGGCGGTGGGTTTGGAAAAGGGAAAAGGGAATTGACCATAAATAACACTTACGTCGTGTAGCCAGTGTAATTTTCTCCACGGAGGATTCGCTTGGACGTGACACTCGAAGTAAACATCGTCCCCTTCCTTGATGTCATCCGCCGATAGCGTTGAACCGAGCCGCAGCGACACAATCGGTGGATCTGAACTCGCAAGATTAGGAAGATTGAATGCATCGATGGGTTTTGGTGTGTGAGAGAGAGAGAGAGAGTGATAGAGAGAAAAGAAAAGAGAGAAAGTTCACATTCCGGTTAGCGCCTGATAGTGCTGGTAGCAGGGTGGTTGTGGTTTTTCCTGACCATCAAACGATACGGGGAGGAATCCCGAGCGGGTGACAAGCTGGTACAAATGAAAAATAAAAATCCGGCAACGTACGACCATTCTTCGCTTACAAACGGTCAAACGGTGTTTTGGGCGATCGTGCATGTGCATGTGTGCGGCGTGGTTTTCCTTCTTCTGGAAGCGGTTTCCGATGTCACATTCCCTATTGGCCTCAATTTTGCAACGCTCCTCGGATCTCGGATCACTTTGCTTAACAATAGCGTGACGCAAAAGAGATAAATCATTCGGACTAATCTTTCCCCTATTCTTTTTTCACGTTCCACAGTCGTCCGGAGCCGGCAAATCGATAAACCAGAATTTCATTGGTTTTGTGTTGCCCCACTGCTGGAACTTGCGAAGGGGGATCTGCTGAAACTGCCACAGGGAAGGCACATACGAGACCCGGGTACGTGCCGGATCGGTGAAAGTTCTTGAGACAGTTTTGCCGGGTCGGATGGCCCTCTCTCTCCCTCTCTCTCGGCATTTGCCGGGTGTTGTTCTCGCATCTTGCCGCCCCGCTTCGCAGGCCTTGATCCCGCGTATCAGGTTATCTGGGTAGTATTGATGGCACGGACCGTCGCGCGAAGAGCAGTCGAATATAATGCTATTAACTCGTTAGAGCCGTTTGCTTTCAGTAAGGCGAAAAATTTGTAACTCCATTGTAATCAAGATATTAAGTAGATTAAGGATCTATTTTTCTTTCGAGAAACTGGCCCCGGGGCCGATTCTTGGAGCTGTCTTGGAGGGTTTATTGGGATACAGTTTTTTTTCCCTGGAATTGTTTTTTCTTCTCAAATAAACAACCAAAATCAAACTTTAAACGAGGATTTACTCGACGTGACAATAAATTCCGAGATAGGAAGAGAGTTTTGCTTACTTTATCATCCAGTGCTCGAAACTCCAATGCTTGGATTCTTAAGGCATTTTGGGTTGTAAGGAAAGTATTTTACCGAAAGTATTTTAATTGGAAATTATATAGGATTTTTAATTTTCTTACAAGCATTATATCGATATAGAGTAACGAAAAATTCATATACGATGTAATTAAATAGAAAATACAAAATGATTAAATCAAATATTGACACGGATCAGAGCTTTTTACATTTAAGACAATTCAAATGAAAAGTATGCATCAACGCAAGAATGAACGATTATTCAATGTTTCTATAATTGTAGTACCTTTTCCCTTTTATAGTTTATCATTTCTGGTTATATTACTTGGTGTTTAAACTTTAGTAGTGGTTTGAGGCGGATTTTCCTATAAGCGGACTGAGCGGTCGCGGGGGACCCTGGCCTAAAGGGACCCCCGAGTTAAACCTCCACATGTTAGTTCGCTTTTATAAGCGATTGGTTGTTTTTTATAATTGCACATTTTGACAGAAAATTAAATCTGTCTCAAAGTAGTACATTCATACAAATAAGTGTGTGGAATGTGTTGATAAAGTTTATCCATATTAAAAACAATAAAGTCTCTCATGACAATAAAGCATGAAGAAGCTTCTCAGACATTTATTTTTTTAAGATATTTGTCGATGATCTCGATTACAAGGACGGCAATTCTACACAAGTAGAGAAAAGCGGGGCAAAATGGGCATGTTAAGCAGTTTACTGAATATTCCTTTGAATATGACACAAACAATTTTTCTTTCATTATTGTGTGCCTCCACCATTTATCTATGGATTAAAATTGAAACATAGAATGAAAACAGCTTAAAAACATTAAAATAATGTAAAATAAAAGATTATGTTTTACGAGAAGCTTTTTTGACACGCGGGGTAAAATGGGCATAGCCCTGGGGCAAAATGGGCATATGTAAACAAGCTGTGAAACTGCGCTTAGGTAATGGTCTATGCTTTTGCGCACGTTTCGTGAAATGTAGTTTCGTTCTATCTTATGTTTTGCAGGTCAGGAAAGTCCTTAAATTCTTCCAAAACTATGTTATCAAAATTAAAACAGTTTTTACACGTTTAGTTCTACAAAATCGAATATTTTGAAGCTGTACCTGTTATCATTATTGAGGTGACAAATACAACACTATAGCTTCACCAAGCGCCGTATGTCAAAAGCATCTGCCCATTTTGCCCCAAGCGTAACTGCCCATTTTGCCCCACGTGAAGCATTTTTGTATTTTTTGTTATATTAGTAAAAATACGCATTCAATCGCCTTGCTTTCTTCAGACAAATTGTAAAGAAATATTTTATCTTTAAACATATATCATGAAAAACTGCAACGCA
>KB668066.1:381384-425660 GCA_000349065.1 Anopheles quadriannulatus
GGGTGGGAACCCCATAGCAAACTTGTGCTATGTCTATGTCTTTCGTGCCAAGCAAGCGTACGGCATGTGTTTCCTGAACCAGCTGGTCCATCTTTGGGCTTCCATCGTGTAATGGTGCAACTTGAGGATGGAACGAATGGACCGGAAAATCGAATATTTAAAGTGCATCAGTGCAGTGCCACGTAGCGTGTAGCATGTGTGTGAAATGTTGCTTTCCGGATTGTTTCCCGGCCAGTTCTTGTTTTTTTTTTTGGTTTTGCTTTAAGCACTGAACGACACGGGTGACGATGGGACGGAAGATTAACGAACCATTTCGATTGTGAGCCGGTCGCACGGAAAGTAGATTTAAAATTTTTAACACTGAACTTGCACTATCGTTTGTGGATGAATGTGGTGAAATATTAGGGATTTTTTTTACATGTATTGAAAGGTTTTTCGTGTAAAATTAAAACAGGCTAATTTCCTCAGTGAGCTGAGTATAAAATAAGTGTTTTTTGTTGTTTTTAAACCAATAAAAATAAAGCTCAAAAACTTCCAACGCAATGGTTAAAAATTCATCGGCGGTTTTTTTAGAGCCGCTACGTTTAAAATTAACATTTTTGGTTTTTCCACTCAGCTAGGTTAGTTTAAATTTCTAATTACTAATTAGGCAGATAAAACATAGTTTTCTCATTGGCTAGATGAAATTCATTCATTACCTCCATTGCGTGGCCACGCCTTGCGCCGCGGACGCGAAAGTTTTGACCCGGAATCGTACATTCGGTCGACAGTAATTGTTGGTAAAGTGTCCGCGTAAATGCAAACTGGTGACTCAGATGGTGAAGCTTAATCGAAAAAGCTTGCACAAAATTTTAGCAGAAAAGTTTTTAATTATAGCGGAGCGCGCGCACGACTACATTCGCCGCATGTAGCAACCCTCATCCGGGTGGCGTACAGTGTTTGCCGTGCCAGCCACCCGCCCGATCGGGACAACTTTGAAGGAATGCTTGTAATGGTGGTTCAAATAAATTAGTTACACTAAGGCAATAAGAATTCCGGTGCGAGACGGTGCGCTTCGGGCGGCCTACTGGCCGTTGGTTGGTTGGTTAGTGCCGCCAGGGATGTTTGTGGAGCCGTTTTATCCTTTTTTTTTGAACTTCTCAAATCTTGGTCGCACCATCTTAAGATTCCGCACAGCTTGCGCTGCACGGTGCGAGCTGTGTACAACGATAAAGTTTTATCAAACTAACCGAATCAAAAACCGCAATTAACTCGACAATAAAAAGCTGAATTGTATTTCTGTCCTCCGGTGGCAAGGGATCGACATTGTGCGGTTGTGTCGTTCGTGGACGGGTAAAGGGGCGCGATGCGTTTAGAAGCGGCGTTTTCTCGCTCTACATTGGAAAATGATTCACAAACGAACGTGTGTCCCGGATTGCATGCTCGACCCGGCAAGATTCTACCATTTCCCGTCGGTTGAAGGAATCCTACAGAGCGATGGTGGTGGAGCACAGCCGGTTTCTTCCTTGCCGATTGTGCCGTCATTGCAACTAACCGAGAAGTTGTACCCCTCAGCACGATCGACCGACCGACCGACCGACCGACCACGAAACGAACGCAAACGCCTTCCGAACGCACAAGACGGCAGGGCACTATAAACGCGAATACTTTTTTACGATTGTTGATTTGAATTTAATTTTAATTAATTTCTTCGTTTCCACGCTTTGATGCGCACGCTAGGGAGCTTTTATGGGCGCTTCACAACCCGAAGTGCTGCTGGTTTCCTTTCCTCCTCGCTTCGCCCCTTCCAGTGAACCGGTGAAGGCTCGGCAGTGAAGTTTTGAATTTATTCTGCCCGCAGAAATTCGAAGTTCTGTAAACTACGCCACGAACCATTGCTGACAAAAGCTCGGTTCCTCTCCCACTTTCGCTCTTGGCAGGGTTATCTTTATCTACAGCGCTGTCTTTTTTTATTATTGTTGCTTCAGTTACTCACAGACAACTTCAATCTTCCAGGATGTTTCCAGAAACAGGCCGGTAACGTTTGGGTTTTCGGCCCGGCACGTTATCTGCTTCCCATCGTCCTCGGTCGTCGGTACGAAGCTGAGCTCCGAGCGGGTGGTGTTGTTCAGTATTTCCTCCTGTTCGGGTATCACGGGTGTTAAAGAAAATGGAAGGAAAGAAGAAGAAAGACATCAGAATGCTTCCAAGAAAAATATTGCGAATGTAAAATTTGCTAGAGGACACAGTATGCGGATAATTTTATGGCACACAACGTTTGCGTTTACTTCCTGCGCTCCGTGGCCGCTTGCGAGGATGGCAGACGTAACGATGGTAAACGATTTGGTTTCGGTCAAGTTAACCTCTTTCGACGCGAAAGTGCACTTAATGGAATGAAATACAAAGCACTTTGAATATTAGAAATTGGTGTTTGGCGGTGTGACTGCTGGTCGAAGCTGTTGGATTGATGAAGCAACAGTTTTTGGCATACCGAGCTAAACATTATTTTTAGACTGTGACTGGGAAGACCATTTCGAGATATCGTAAAGATTTTTTTTCTACATATTTAATTTGTATTAATTTTATTTTACATAGCTGACCACATATTAAAATAAAAAAAATTAAAAATTCATAACATTCCAATAAGCTCATTGAAGTACCTGTTATGTTGGTTTGAATATATCATTAGTTTTAAGTTTTAATTGTAGATATTCTAAATTTTAGATTTTAAGATGTGGCTGAAAGTTACACTTATTGGCTGTGTTTATTAGCATAATGGAAGGAGGTATTTCAATTACTTTTGCAAATTCTGTATCAAGTCATTTACAAAAAAAACAAAAATATCACTTTGAATTAAAACATATATTTTTTTTAACGCTGTTGAATAAAGTTTAAAAGTAAAAAAAGATAAAAATAACGACTACGCTATAAAAATATTATATAATAAAATCATTGTTTTTTTTATTCAACTAATTTTGGATCCAACGATCCTTTATTAAACATGATAAGTGCCTATAACTCGCTAGGAAACAATGTCGACTTGAACTCAAACTTAAACAATTTACGGACCTTTTTACATAGCTTAATATGATGCTTCCACAGTTTATGTCGTTTTTTATTTTTATTTGGTTGATTGACAGTTAAACTTGTTATGTTTTTCGATGCCTTTTTGTTAGCACTGTTCTTTAGCATTAACTATAGAAATAAGTATGTTATGTAAGCTTATGCCAGCTGGATAACTTTCGGAATAAATAATAATAATAATAATAATAAATAAATAAAAAAAACCTAAGCTACCTAAAAAACCTAAATTTGTCATTTGTCTTTAATTTAATTAAATGAAAAGGTAATAAGGAAAAACACTAAAGGAACACTTTTGTTTTGTAATATTTCCATTTAAAATTTTTAACATAAGGCACACATATTATATAAGGATACTAATGGGATAAAACAACTATCGAACAAAAATGGTTAAAAACGCTTATCAATTTTGCTTTAAAATATGGCCAATCACGAATCGCAATGATTGTTAATATAATATTAAGGCCGGGGGACACTGCCCGTACTCGCTAGTGTAATTTAGATTTTCATTAGCGCATCTGGCGGCGGCTGGTGGAAGCTTTTTTTGGTCGTCGGGGGAATGGTTGCGCCGGATCTCAAAATTAATTAGTGTTTTCACCGTTTGTTGATGCGAAAACGACTTAAATACTTGCACAACATATTTATCTATCAAATACAAAGATTTTCCAGTCCAGTTAACGTAAAAACATGGAAAAATATCATAGCATAGTTTTCTGGAGCAGCTCCAAATTGTTTGGCAAAATGCTTCGGTCAGCCGCCGCCATATGCGCTAGTGAAAATCGAAATTACACTAACGAGTACGGACAGTGTCCCCCGGGCTTTACATTTTAGTGCATCAGCTTTAATGTTCAATCTTTTTTTCAGGATTATTTATTCTTTCACTTTCTTAAAGGCACAAATTGCGCAATTCAAGCTTGCTTGGTATAAATGCACCAATCGTAGGAACTTCATTGTCTGGATAGTTTCCCTATGGAATACTACGATTCCTTATTTATAGATGCATACAATCTTTATGGCACTCGGAGCTGGACAGCACAACTCACAGGATGCACAACGAGTCGTTCGGAATCCATTGACTCTGGCAGTGGAACTAGCTGCTGTATTTCAAAGGCTTTTGTGTAGCGAAGGCATTAGCTGCTGCGTTCGTTTGGTGACCGTAAACACAGTGCCCATAGGGCGGAAAATACTGTGCGGTGGTTCTTAGTTTACGGACGTACATCCATTTTCATAAATTCAATAAAACATTCTCCACCATCATGCAGAGCGTACCAATTCGTGAATGTGGCCGTGTGTTGATGCGTGTGTTCACCATTCGTATGGATCCCTCAATTCACAAACGCTCCAGTAGATAGTCGAAAGAGAATACAACGCCGGAGAAAAACAAAAGACCGTAGTCCGAGGACTTTTTCTCCACCCATCCTTTTTGCCATTCACGGTCGAACGATTTCGCCCTTGTTATTGAGTGAAATGAACGATTCTTCCTTCCCCATAACTTAGCCAGTGGGCCACAAGCTCATGTTGGTGCGGCGCACCATACCCCCGAGGCCCCGGACGTGGATTCTATACTAACCTTTGCACGACGTAATTGTCGCTTTCCTTTGTACCAGGTTATAATCGCATTTGGCCTCGAACCAACGCTTTCGCAGGAGATTTCATATCGTCGATCGGCTACTAATGGCGTCTGCGGGTTCATTATCTTCACACTCAATGGTTTCACTGTGTGTTTTGTGGCGCGGAGGGGTTCAGGCAGCAGTGAAAGAGGATGAAAAGAGAGGAAGTAGAGTAAAAAAAACACAAAGGTTCAATATAAACCAGTAAATATCCTGCCAACGGATGAATCTTTCGGACAGGTGTGTGTGTGTCTGATTGTGTGTGAATGTGTGTGTGCATGCAAGGGGGTGTAGAAAATAACGATCGCTGCCCTGCATTGATTTTTCCGATCATTCCTTATTTCCTGGTCAGTTTGCTTTCTCCCCCTCCCTGCTGAGAGATATGCTCTACCCCTTGGGGGATAGAAAGACTGTTCGGGATTTCATGAAGCATGCAATTTCTGCGATACAAAAAACCGTCATCAAAAGCGAATGGTATAAGAATGGCAGAGAAATGAAAAGGTGAAGGTTTACCCATTACGGAGATTTTACTAAAAGAATGACATTTGATAAACCGAGATATTCAAACGTAACGCTAGAAATCTAATACCTGAAGCGTGGGATCCTTCCATAAAATTAAGTAGAAACAAACTCAAAGCAAAAACACAACGGAGCAATGAAAATATGAACCTCAAAGCACTCAAAAGCACAATGGAACATAATTCCAGGAATGTATAACAATATGCATCCCGATAATGAAACACGATACCCCACGCAAGGAGCGAATAGGACGGGAAGGTTATTGTGTAACACAAAGATGTATTCGTTTTTGAGAATGGGGACAGAAGTCAAGTGAATTATAGCTTTTATCATTTGTTCGATAACTCTTTCATCTTTTTTTTTTCAGCCGCTGGCGCTGGGTCATTCGGAACGGTTAAATCGGAGTGTCTCACTTTGGCTCGTTCGGGTTCTGCCAAAGGCTGCCCGCCCGGTGTTCGACACAGGTGATGCAAATGTGGTTCTATTTTTCCTCCCTCGGGGGTATTTTATCGTTTGCTTACAATATCCGCAAGACGAAGTGAGTTATCATTTATTGTCCCTTTTTCTTTTAAGTATTTTTGCCGCACCCTTAGGTAACGATAATAGGGCGAAGGGGAATTATTATTTTTCTTTTCTTTTTGTGAGGAAAGAAAAATATTCTTGAAAATCGTATCAATCAGCAAACGGAAAAAATAGAACATTTTTTGTATCAGATTTCATTCTTATAAGCGATACGCATATAATTCTGCAAGCAACTTTGTTGCCTGCTTTCTTAAATCTGTTTTCCAGGAAAACTCGTAAAGTATATCTTTTGGCGTTCTCGTTTCGTTGTTTTTTTTTGTTGTTGTAGAAGAATGCTTTAGCTTAAATAGTCAGGTTGCGCTATCGGTGTCGATTGCTTTTGTCGTACAGTTTTTCAGGCCTTACTAAGGTTTCCATTTTATCTCATCCAGACCTATACTTCATTTTTGTTCTGTGTTTCTGTTCACGTGGAAACGTTTTTAATGGTAATATGGACATATTTACTTAAGCTTATAATAAATACTGTGTGCGTCGAATCTTAGCTAGTTCATTTGCTTTTGAAACGAATAAGAGGAGTTTAATAAATATTTATTTTCAAATATTTCATATTTTCAAAAACTAGTCGTAATGCAGCCTCATTAAAGACTTTTCACGAAAAAGAATATATTAATTTATATAGTTTAAGTTCGGGGTTGCAACACAATAAGATAGTGTATATTTTGAACATATTTTAAAAGCTTACCAAACTAACGTTCTAAACCTATAATTAGTGTTAGAGCAAAATTGTGAAACATAACAATAATACATATAAATTATAACAATATCTAACAAGGTATAACCAACAGTTTCTGTGAACACCTAGAGCACTTTTATTTTTATTTTCTTGGCGTAGGTTTTGGAACATTCTTGATGAAAGTGGAAAAAAACTTTTACCCAGAAAGAAAAAAAAACTGCCTATACTAACTAAGGATAGAAACCAATAATTAATGTTACTGTAATTTCGTAGACAACTTAATTGGTGTTAGAAGAATAAGTTGTTTTTGTCTAACAATTATAATTTAAAGCATGATAAATGTGCTCTTTATTAGCTGAAAGCAATATTAAAGCTATAAAATAAAATCTGATCCCGTGCTTCACGGGTTGAAACAGTGTATCATTCATCAAAACCGAAGAAGCGTATAATTATCACATACAGCTTGCTCGTTTCCAAAGAAAACGTTCCAAATCCAGCACTGCTTATAGAACCCCGCGCGAAAAAGCATTTAAGATTTTCAACCAAAAAATAAGAGAACGAAAACGTAAGCAAAACCGATATGGTACACTTTATGTGCTTTATCATCGCTGCCACATGCAATTGAACTGGTGGCGATGGCAAGAAATACGATGACGAGCTCAATTTTGCTGGTAGCACCCACAGTCCAGCTCCAAGACCCCCGGCGGCCAAAACCCAGGGCAAGAGGCACCACCGGACAGACCGAAGAGGCGGTGGCTATTTTCCCGCTTTAGGTCTCTCGGTGCTATGCGCATCGGTCGCAAAAGTAATGAGATTTTAATGAAATGAGAATTCGACAATCAGATGAATTCATCCCATCGGGAGCAGCCGGAAGCCGGAAATCATAATCCCGGGAGAAAATCTTTTGCCCATTAGTTGGCGTTTTCTTTGCGATTGGTTCGTCGGTTTTGTAAGTTCCCAGTGACAATGAACCAAATTGGACCATTTGCTTCTGTTGGTGGTAGTGGTGGTGGTGATGGTGGTGGTGGTTGGATAAATGTTCAAAATGGTGACAGTGAGCCGCAGTGTGCAGCAGGAAGTAGAGGAAAGGAAACAGAAGGGAACGGTGTCGTAGAATCGTTGCTAGCTGTCGACTTACGATGTAAATCTAGAACAAAGCTGCTTTCCTTCGGCTCCACCAGCAGCGTGTTCGTTGCCTGGCAGGTGAAGATGGAATTCAGGTCCGAGCGTTGGATCGCGGGCCATAGCAACCGATTTTCGATGACATCGCCAGAATTGTGCTCGTACTGCTCGTCCACCAGGATGCCGTTGATGAGCCATTTGACCGACGGTTGGGGGCGACCTGCAAAAGAAAGGAAAGGGAAAGCGAGGTATTTAGATTGCTGTTGCACAAACACTCGGTAGCTTGTGTTCGGGATTGTCCAGCGAATGCCGATCAGGTGAGGGAGGGGTAGCAGTTGACGTTGCATATTAAATGATTCCCTCGAGTGGCATAATTTCGGATGCAACTCCGATGGCCGAGTTGAGGATTTATGTATTTTTCTGATACGTTTGAAAACACGCGCATGTGTGTGTGTGTGTGTGTGTGTTAGTGTGCGTTAGGGCAACGTTGTTTAACGCATTTGTTTTGCTTAGGTTGTCAGTGTTTCTAGTAGGGTTAGCAATTTTGCGAAATAGTTCACTGTGAACTATAGTTCAAAATTCCATCGATGCGTAAGTATTTGATCTACATAATGTGAGACTTTTTGTACGCAACAACATTGGTATGCTTTGCGATGACATGGGTATGGGCATGTTTCAAGTGAAGCAGCTTTAAGTTCGTTACATATTTGTAGGTACTATACTTCAGTGGTTCGATAATATTTAACATGCTTCTGTAGAACGAAAAATAAAGCTTTCGTGTAGAAAAGCTTTAATGGTGTTAGAAGCGTTGCGGTTGACGATTGTTTAGAGTTGTTTTGTATTTATTCATTCTTGTGACTGGTTCATTCTTCTAAAGCTCAGTAATTTTAGTAACTAGCCTTTGTACTCTGCATGCATGTTCAGTTACCTTTTTTCGTCGCCTTAAACAATGGTTTGAAATTTGCAGCAAAAACGCTTTTACTCGATGTATACATTGAATGCACGGCACAGTGCAGCTAGGCTATTCGCGCTGTAGATTCCCCGCACACACGACAAAAAAACATCAAATCTATCGACCACTGGTTTTGTCCAACCCATCCGGTTAGTTT
Source organism: Anopheles quadriannulatus (assembly GCA_000349065.1). Classification (NCBI taxonomy): domain Eukaryota; kingdom Metazoa; phylum Arthropoda; class Insecta; order Diptera; family Culicidae; genus Anopheles; species Anopheles quadriannulatus. Next base: position 390,060 of record KB668066.1, read on the forward strand.
AATTATGGATTCACCTGCCCCACGTTGGACCGGGGCGGGATACTTTACACATTCACGTCCGGTGACGAACCCGCCGTGGCACTGGTTGTACAACAGTTTGCCAAAAGTGTAACCATTCGATTAATTAAATCTGGTGGTTCGACGATGAAACCACGCTGATGTAGATTAAAAATATAATTTATTACTCCATGGCGGTTTGTTCTGCAATCAGCTGCGTGTCGGTTGGCAGTGGCTCGGTCAGCAATAGAAACAGGGAGCTTTTTGCGACAGTCCATTAGCACCGTGTTTGGCCGTTTAAAGTTGATACGGTTTGTTTTTAGTGAAGCAAATGGCAATCGTTGTAAAATTAAAGGTTTTCCCTTCACTTGCAGAATAAAGCATGAGAAATGAGTAATGGTTTTATTTGTATCATATAGTTTTGTGCACAGTACTGAGTTGAACGTAATAATTGTTGGCAAACTCGCAATAGATTATAATTTAAGCTAAGAGAATGAAATAAATGCTAGATGGTTAGGGAAGGTTTTAATATTTCTTCAGTTGTTTTGAAACATGAACATATGAAATTTAAATTTGTATTTTACCAACAGTTAACAAGAACAGAACAAATACGATGTTTTAAAACTATTTTATTCAACAATTCCGTTATAAAAATACAGTGAACCCTCTCTTATTTGACACCTCTCCAATTCGAAAAACCTCTCTTATTTGAACATTTTGCACAGTCCCTTGATTTCCAGTACATTTTTGTTCCTCTAATTTGGAAAACCTCTGAAATCTGTGTCCCTCTTATTTGTGTATGGTGTTGCCATGGTTATTGAATGATGTATGCTCAAATTGGCAATCCTGTTCGCAGTTTCCTATAGCAACAGTTAAGGTTGCATATTAAATGTTCTGTCTCTTTCTTGTGTTTGTATGGACCTTTCATTCACTTTCCACCTCTGTAATTTGAAAACCCCTCTTATTCGACAGTCCCATCGCCTCTCAAATAAGAGAGGGTTCACTGTAATACACATCGTCCGACCAAACTGTCTCCGATTAACTTCCATTTGTTGACTTCGGATTTATAAAAGTTAATCTTCAGTGTTTATAATTTTTCACTGACAGCCCAATATAATCAAAACAGCACTTTCGATCTTGAAAACCCACACCAAAGTCTAAAAGTCGTTCAAAATCTCATCTACGTCAGGGCTGTCAGCGTACAAACGACCTAACGTACCCGGGGCACGGTGCTGGGCTGGGCTGGCGAGAAAGAAAAGTTCTCCCTCCCAGACAGAGGGTTACTTGAGTTTTCGATTGCATTTTGAGTCGATGTAAGGGGTGAATTAAAAATACCGCGAACATTTGTGCAGCGCAGCATGAACAGTGGCACAGCTTGCTGTTCCGCGTGCCCGCACTGTGTGTCTGTGTGTGCGCTGGGTATTCTTATCATGGCATCGCTTCTTTCGGAGCGGAAAAACTTTGCTCGCGGGCATAATCGAGTGACGGGGAAAACACATGAGCACGGTGCCGCTGAGTGGCAATTATTCGAATTCGCTGAATTCGTTCAACCGGCAGGTCAATAAAAAATAAATAACCATTATCTGCGTCTGGAACAAACACGGTTCGCTCGCTCGGAACGCCTCAGAGTGCTGAGCGAGAGCGTACGACCAGGGACGTCGAACGGTTCCCGTCGCCGGCGAAGTGCAACATCTTGCCACTGATTGACACTGATAGGAGTTAAATTTGATATTGATTCTGCCGCTAATCGATTTCAACGCGCTCTCGGTATGCTGCAACATCGGTAGAAGAGTGTGAGGTTTGGGAGATTAAGGCAGACTGGGAAGAAGCTGACAGAGTTTTATTTTTGCTACCAATTTATTAACTCTCAGTGGTTGTTGTTGATATTATTTTACAATATTTTTATTATGAACAAAACGTTGCTATTTCTTCTTAATACAATAATATTAAATAACAACCTTTTCTTTTAATATTTTTTATAAAAAGGAAAGGTTATAAAACCTTTCCCTTGTCGCTGCACACCAGATTAATGCAACATTGTTTTCCATATCGTGCAATCGAATTAAAAGCAAGTGCAAAAACCTGGTGTCACGCAATGTGCCAATGAATATTACAAAGATTGCATTATTACAAGTCTATTTCAGGAAAAGTGTTTCGTGTAATGCTATAGCTAATGCAACACAAAGAAATTGGGAGTACAAAAAGTATGTGAGGGCATTTTCTTTCTGTTCCCTGTTTTCCCAACCCAAAGGCTTGCTACCCCCAAATTAATCCCAATAAAATAAGCAGCTATAAAATCAATTCTTATCGTGTGAAAAAATGTAAGCGGTTTCTCTGCACGCAGCACACTTTTTCACCGTGCGGTTTTCGGTAGCGAGCATGGGTTGCCCATGGAAGCCGTTTTGCTGCATTTTCCGGCATCCAAATAACCGCCACATGGAGAGCGTTGTCGGTGTGGTATCGTGAGCTAGATTGGAGTGAAGAGGGCGCTATACTGTGGGGAGGTAAAACAGGCAGGATTGGAAAATAATAATGGAACGGGAAAGGTAAAGGTGCTGCAAGGCAAACAGGGTGCCGAGGAAAACACTGTTCTTATATAAATGCATAGCTGCAAATTCTAGCAGCAGTGTGGAACTTTGTCGTATACAAATTGTTGCTGGCACGAAATGAATCGTTGCAAGGGAAGGTACGCGGGTACGCCGATAAGCACCGAAGCTGGTAGCGCTGACGTTGGTGCAGCATACCGGGTGCCCTTGGAGGAATGTGATTGCAAACCAGGTAAGCTTTTCGCTCGATTCAATTCACCTGTGCTTAGTCGGTACGTGGCATTTCTCACATTTTCCGGAACAATAGTTTATCGAACCGTTTGCGCAATGAATGGGCCCTTTAATGGTGGCACGGTGTGGCACGAGGTATGGCTTTCGCTCTGCGAGCAACTAATTCAGCTGGAATGCCATTTCGTGAATGGGTATTGATAACTGCACAGATATTGAATAATAAGGCAAGTAATTTGAGAACGTTCCACAGCACTTCTTTTTGCATAAAAGATGAGTTTTTCATGAACACCTTCAGTTCAAAGCTTCAAAGCAGCCATTAGATGTGAAGACAATATTTGTCAGGTATTATACTAAATGAAAACTTAAGACTGATAGTTCTTAGTAGTATAAGGAAAAACGTTTGACTACGAATTAAAATGCATCCAAAATGATTATTTGTCTCCAAACAAAGACATATTGTACATACAAGACATGCAACTGGGCTGGAAATGTTTTTCGAAATATCAACAACTTTTTGAAACTCATGTTGGGAATGTCTCATATCCTTAATACAAATTTCATACTATTTATAATTTAAATCGATCACGAAATTCAAACAAGGGTATAATTAAGAAATTGATTCATCAATAAAGCTGAATAATTAAATCAATGTCAAAAGTAAAGGTTATATTTTTGATTATTTTCTTACCATGTTATTCAATTTAAAATCTTCTTCTTCTTTTGAGTTTAACGACCTACGTAGTGATCAGAGATGGATTTATCCATCTCGGGACCCTAAGCCCTAAGATAGCCCTTTAAATCTATTTTTAGGGATTAATTTTCTTTTGTCGTTGTATATGGCCGCTAGTACATTATTTTAATAGCATCAATAGTCTTCACGTAGTCAGGCTTACATATTTCGCATATTTTTCGCATAAGTTGTCCATCACATTTTGCCGATGGTAGTGCAAAAATCAAAACTATATTCAAATACTAGCCAGTTTTTGATGTAAGAAAAATTATAGTTGCCCTGACCTTAACCAATTAGATTACTACATCAACCTGACAATTGATCTAGTACATCTAAAAGGCCTATTTGGAAAGCATAACAAAAAACCAAGAGCTACTTTATAACTTATTGCCATGAGAGGTTTTATAGTTTTGAATATGGAAGAGTGCGAAAGTATGCAAAGTTTGTCTAGGCCTTCAAAAATTATCTCCAAAGTTTCTAACTACTTTTGTTTGCTTTAAACGTTATCAACACATTCCATACACTTAATTGTAAGAATATACTGCTCTGAGAAAGATTTAGTTTTCCGTTCATGTGTGCATACAAAAAATCAATCGCTTATAAAAGTGAACTAACATGTGCAGGTTTAGCTCGGGGCCGCTATAGACCGGGGCGAAAACTCAGTCCGCTGATAGTAAAATCCGCCTGTGGCGGTGACGCCGGTCTGTACAGACTTGCGAGACTTATTAAATAACACGCAGTCAGATAGTTGAACCTTGCTACGGAGGCATGAACTCACAATGTGCATTGTGTTAGTAGCTCCATGATGTACAATTCATATTATTAAAATGTTAGCTAAAAGGTTTACAGCTGCAATTTCTTGATACGGAACAACGTGCTGGAAGGAAAACTATTCACGCCCGCGCAGTTTCAGGTGACAGCTTGATTTCTTAACATTGAAAGGAAATTATAAGGAATAAAGGAATAAAATTAAAAGAAAATCAATGAAAGCAATACTTTTTCAAGGTTTAGTATCGCGTTTCAAAGCATAGTTTTAGTACACCCAGGCTTCAGTTTGAATATCCTTGAGTAAGATCAACAATCTCTAGCGATACCTGTTCTTTAGAGCGGGTCAAACCATGCACGTAATGTTAAAACATTGGTATGATGGTAGCAACGTTCATTTTAAGCATTCTTATAAGTGCTTCTTTCGCTACACTAAGAACGTACATATTTGGCAAAGTGTATCCCAATGTACCAAAAGCTTTGTTCGGGATGCTTTTAGAACGAAAGGTGCTATTTATTTCTATAAATTATTTACGCTTATTCCCACATTCTATACATCTCCAGCGAGCAGTCACCGCCAACGTTGATAGCTTACGGTCGACACTACCAAACCTTGTGGCATCGTTTCTGTCACGATCGTTGTTGTGAAGGGCTAGTGTGGCAGACAGAAAGAGAGAGCGAAAACGCGCGTTTCCATTGGATTCGAGACCGGGCTGCTACGCATTGAAACCACTTCCATGGCGTGTTTCCATCAGTGAGGAAGCGGCCTGGCAGCCGCCAACCTTTCAGTGTCGAATGAATGATGGATGTCAGGAAAACCGTTTTGCAGTATCGATAACACATGTCCTTCCCGGGGTCTCCCAGCATCCTTCCGTTTCTCGCCCCACCTTTCCCACACTAGCGCAACCACAGTCACGGGAATGCTTCTTCGAATACAGATCGCCTGTATCAGCAGATTCGTCCCCAGAAAGTGGGGAGTGTACCTCGTTCAACACGCTTCCGGTTTTTGCATAACCGGATGCAGGAAATCTGGAATGTGATGAGAAATTTATTTTGGCCCCACTCATGACAATGCCGTTTTTCCTTGTCCTGCACGTTCACAGCTCTGTTGTTATTGTTGTTGTTGTTGTCGCTGCTGCTGTGGTTGTTGCTCGATCCCGACACTTTTATGTTGCCTTCGTGCCATTGCTGCCCGTTCGGTTATGTTGAATTGTGTGTATGTGGCGGACGGCTATCCGTCAGTAATCGATCCTGTTTCGGAATTTATGCTGACAAAATCAAAAAAAGTGTCCGATACGGGGGCTGGGTGTAAAACAACGAATTTTGCTTGAAAAGCGTTACGATTATGTTGGATCGTCGTTTGGGCCAAAGGGGCCAAACATTGATTGAATGCAGAACCGTAGCAAAAAGGAAGGAGGGGATAAATAATGCTTAATGTGGTTCAAATGCAATCCCAAGAGTGGTGACTTTCATGCCCAATAAATTGTATGGATAACAGTTCCAGCAAACATCTTATGTGATTTTGTAACGATCAAATACAATCGATGCTGTTGAAGTGTATGCCAACAACTCTTAAAGTGATAAGGGGTGATAGGTTTGAAAAAGTAGGAACATTTCCTATTGATTATTATTCTTTGCATCATTTCAATCTGACAATCTATTTATAATTTCTCTAAGTGATACAAATGCTACTCTTTTTACACGTGACACGTTCTTTGTTAGAACTTTATTTTTCTTCAATAATTGTAAGAAATATTCCGTTAAACACTCACAGTTCAATAATCCTTGCACACGTAATATTTCGGAAAAAGTATCACACAGATTTGACCTGAATGACTCTTGATAAGCTCTTTAAAGGTTTAGAGCTTATACAAAACCAAGGACGAATAGAGTAAAACGGTAATATCAGTTGTTTTTGCAACAACATTTGAGTTCGTAAATAATGAACTGTTTTAATAAAATTTTCACAGAGCACACACGAAATGACAGAACAGTTTATCTTTAGTAAATAGCCAATAAATTTTTAGCAGTATAATCTCGCTAGCTCTTCGTATAGAAGAATCTTATATACTGATACTGTTAATTTAATTCGTACTTCCCTTTCAGATACATTTGACATAGTCAATTTAAAGGGAGTAGTTGGAGAACTACGTTTGAAATGCGTCAGTGTGTAACGATGCATAAAAATGCACTTACAAAGCGAGATTGGTGCGAGGTTCATAAAAAGAAACTGTAGAAAAATCGATGATTGCGCTGCGAATCGATGCGGGTGATGAGTAGTTACCGCAGAATGCATAAGTGACAGCAGTCCCCACCAGACTGTCACGCTTGACATGTGATTATCATGTCAATATCGAATCGCCAGTATGTACTAACTTTGCGAGTCATTTCCGCACAGGATCTGTACCCAAACGCTAGCTGCTGTGTGTATGTGTTTGTGTATTGGGGATGTAAAAACAACAACCATGGTACGATTACTTTGTTTATCATGGCGATCTTTTCGCTTCTGGCTCATGATGCACAGCCCATCCTGGAAACAATCCGAAGCATCACTGTGGTGTGAAGCTTCCCAAAGCAATTTTCTATCACTCGCTACACCTTTCTACCCTGTTCTCCAATTTGGTCGGCCCGTGTGCGATATGGTGCTGTCATGGGATGAGAGGTAGAGAGAGAAAAAAAAACAAAGTAAAACCCAACAGTGGGACAGATTTTCGCAGGGATGAATTCCATCAACGCTATCGGAGAAATTTATTTGCACGAAATATGTAAATCTGTGACACGTTTGAGCTGTGTGCTCACACGGGAAACTCCCAAGTGCTGCACGCCCAACCGTTTGTTGCCGGCCCGCCACAGCGCATGGCGATGGCCCGATCGGCATTGTGGAAGGTAGATGATTGTCGTGGGATATTGCGACCGGGAAAAATCCGGATTGAGATATATGACGCCTGTGAATGGGGCACATTTTGTCACATAAAAGCGCGATACTTTACTGGCGGCAGCAGCGATTGGCTGGCAGAACGGAGGTCGGGAAGAACCATGTGCGAGCCTGGCATAATCGACATGCTGCTAGCCACTTGCTTGCGTATGCGTTTGTTCGAACCATTGTTGTGCACGTGTGAGAGGCTAGTATTTTTCATGCCACGCTGTTGTTTTTTTTCTTCTTCTGCCGTGTCGCTTTACTACTCTGCGAGAGGCCGCCTATCACGCTGTAAATCTGCTGGCACTTTAATACGTAACGGTTTTCGCTTTATCGCGCGTTTGGGAGGGCTTAGCTGTGCGCTGTTTGGTACGGCTGAGGAGGGTGTCGGTGCTGGGGCTAGGTGCCGATGGGCATGTGATGGGTGATCATGTTAAATTATGGCCCCCAAACAGTAGTCTTCATGTTCGCTGCCGTGTACGAATACACCGGTGCACGCAAGTAGGTGTATTGTACATTGTTGTGTGTCTTTTGTATGGCTGTGTGTCTTTGTTTGTTTGTGTTTGCTACTGTTATCAAAAGCACCATATTTCAACATTATTGCGCGAAGATAATATTTTCATATTATTAGTTTCCTCTTGGCAACGGTGCATCCGGGCGGGATGCTGTGGGGTAGGTGCGGGGGCATCTTTTGCGTTTGTTTTCCTGCGCTGCGCAATGCAACCGAGCGCCGAGGCAAAGAAGCGAGATTTGCAGCATTCTGATGGGGAAAGAATATGCAAAAACCATGGAAAACGAAATGGAAACGACTCGCTGGCGCTGGGCCGGTGCTCGGTGTGATTGTAGATCAAAAAGAATCTCCCAGACGTGCCGTAATGTTTTCACCAGTGTCAGTGAAATATGAAGCGAAAACGGGCGCTGGCCAGCAAAACTTTGGCCGTTGGGGGTTTGGTGGATGCTGTGTTATGATGATAAAATACTTGGCAAATGCTGCTCAATATGAAATTATTGCGGTACGGAGGCGCTTGGTGCGATGATACTAGTTTGATGTGGAATTGTTTGATGTAATATTAGTTTTTTTTGCGTCTTTTCGGTTGTTTTGACAGGAGTTGTCTCATGTTTCATTGTGAGGAATATTTAAAATAAGTACGTAAAAGACGCAACCAATCATAAATCGACGAAATGTAAGTAAAACAGATGAAACTGTAGCATTAAAGTGAACGTGTTAGATGTTTCATGTTATTGATTTGAGCTGATTTTTTTATGGATGGAGCAGTCCAGCCATATAACTTTTAGACATGTTTGCATTATAGCACATTTGCAATAGAACACGATACTCCTTATGTGACAACAAATCAAGCGAGTCCATTCATCATATAGACGTTCATTTTCGAGATCCACAAATCCCGCCTTTATTCCAGATAATCAAAAGCGTCAACAAATATTAAAAAAAAAAAAACACTTCAATATTAGGGAACATCAGATCAAAACCAATCGTTTCTCATTCTCTCATTGATAATGTTTAGTTTGTAGGTAAATTAAGAGTAGATGATGGAAATACCCAGGAGAACCTATGCAAGACACTAAGTGGACAGATATAGGGATTTTCCGGCGTTCCCTCGTTAGTATTCATTCCTAGAATGTGCTATCTATCATACTTTTTTTCGGGCTACAATATTGTGTTAACGCTTTTTTCGTAATGTTCAGACAAGGCCATCCTCCGCAAGACATACTATTCCGTTGACATACGTTGTGAAAAAAGGTGTAGCGACTCAGAAACCTATATTTTTTTCTTCTTTTTACGATTATTTACCTATTTGTGTACATGAGTCATAAATAAGAAAAAGTGTTTGGTCTACACTTTTCATTGAAACGTGAACAAGTTCCTCATTTTTCAAATAGTTACAGTCATATAGCTTTGTTTCCGCAACCTTGTGTAAAATATTCGTTCAGTCTACAATCATAATTTCAATGTAGACAATATAACAAAGCAATAAAATAAAAGTAATGCACCACAATAACACTGTTTCCTTTGGGTATTGCCAAGAAAGGATGTTGAATATTTATTCACAGTTTTTAAATTAAACAACTTTTTTTAAATAATGTCAATAATGTCCGATTTCCACATCACTATTACATATAATTCTTCACAGTTATTTTGGTAGTTCATAGAACTTAGCTTATACATGTTGCTAATATGAGTATGTAATCAAAGAGATACATAGTTGTTACCAGTGTTCACATAAAATCAGGGTCAACAGAATGACTACGTTTATCCATTATCTATTATCTAGAAAATGATAAGTTTTGCTTATGGGAAGCACAACCTATTGAACATTCGTATCCTGAGACCGCAGTAAACATTCTTCAACTTTCCACAGATATATAACGCCTGATAATCCAAAAATGTCTATATCACTCCCTAAACGTAAAACGTAAAAAAATCGACCAGTACGACATAGAGAGGTTTGAGAGGTTCAGCAAACCTATATTCAACCGTATACCGTATACCATAAATTCAAGCAAGGAAAGACCACATCTATCACCACACTAGAGGCTTGCAGAAACTATCGACACACGTTCCAAAGACGTACCGAAAATTGACTTTTTGTGGTAACAACAATTTCGATACAGATCAAAGCAGTACTAAGAAAAGAAATTAACATTTTTCCCTATATGCCAGCAAACGATAAAGGAAGGAAGAAAACAAAAAGATTATACGGAAGGGATGGATGGCAAGAATGGCAAAAAATTTAATCATTCTCCGAGGAATGCGTGTCATAAACCACTGAATCCAATCAGACGATTCATGATGCAGGGCACGGACACGGTTCGTTCGTCCGGAAGCACAAACGATTCGGGCGACATTCTGACATTAGTAGGTGCACGTCATCTCAAAAACTGAAGAACATCCTGGCGGGCGTATATTCGCCCTTGAAGCTATGAAGTTCATTTTGTCTCACTTTTTCTGCTCGAAACCATTTTTGCAGGAAAAAGATGGTTTATTTTTTATTTTGGTTGTTATTTTGCTCTTTGGTTATTGCCCCCTCCAATGGCTCACTTTTCCCCGTGCTACTAAATTGCCTATCGGTGCAGTTGAGTAAAAAAAAGTTGGACAAAAATACAACTGCCAAAATGAAAACCATCACCACAGGAGGCCTTTGCCACACTGTCGCTCGGTGCGCCATAATCGGATGGTCTCCATAAAGCCGATCATTCGATTTTGGGCGACAGAATGGGCTATTTTCGGTCGAAGCTGCGCCAAGTACGGTGTACGGTTTCGGTCGAAGCTGCGACCAACGATCAAATCTGACCATTCGACCATCCGATCGATTATCACGTTTTTAGACCTAATATGGAGCGAATGCCGAACAGGGCGGACGGGATACGCTGCTCTAGTGCTAGCGTGCAGAAGACTTTTAATTCCAGCAGTGGATGGGATGGATGAAAACCAATTTACTTCCCATTTACTTCCGCAGCGTCCTGGTAAGGATGGTAGAGCGTTATTCTTTACCACGCTCGCTTCCGCCAGGGGTTTTGCGCCACTGAAATAGAATGACATAGCCTACCCCTCCCTGGTGGGTGGGACTTCCGATTCGAACTACATTCGTTAACCACACGTGCCGGTTTCCCGGCTATGCGTTGGGGGAATTTGCCCAATATTTACGGCCGTTGTGTGTAAATCCTGGCCTGTCGATTGACACCGCAATCAACGTTACTCATACCATTTCCACCACTGTTTGAATGCGACGATATGTTTTGCTGGGTTAGTCTAGGGTTAAATGACCACAGAGATCAGTATAGCAATATAGTACGTGGACTGTTCCTGTTGATTATTAAATGTAACTTATTAATATTAATATTGATATGTATCCATGTGTTATTCTACATCTTATCTGAAGCGTAGATCAAATTTTTTGGATTTTTCAATAATTTGGACATCACTTTACTTATGTGTGTACTGCTGTGGCACCTAAAGATGAAAGATATTTTAAAGCTACTTTAATCAAGCCTAAAGACCACCGCTAGAATCAATCGACAATCGTTTTGATGCAAATGAAAACCTGCTGCACAAAAATACGCCCAATCACATCATTTCTCGCCCCGTGTTCAGCTGGGCACCGGTAGCACGACACAGGTAGCACGGCCATACAAAGCGCCACTTGCATCTGATGCACCGAACAGCAAGGATCATTAATTTCAATTCCAAAATCCGGAACCTGGAACGATGTGCACGTGCTAGTAGCAGCGAATTAGGTGCCGATGTTTGACGCGAATCAGTTGAAAACGGAGCATATTGGATGGGTCTGATGAGTGATGGAATTGTGATTGGCAGGCTAATTAAATTATTTACCCGTACCCGGTGTACGGTGACGAAGCTTTAGCCGCCCCTGTACGGTAAGAAACGGTCAGCTGCTCCGTGTGTGCTCATGTCCACCAGAACGTTGGCTACCATGCTGCGGTATTTAAGCTTTCGTCCAGGCTAGTATTATTGCCTGCTGAAGGACACCGTCCAAGCACTATGGCTCCGTTAACACCAGAGCCGTCCATGAACAAACGGTTTGGTCGGTTTCCCAAAATCAACGAATCGATGATGTTGATTGAACGGTGATAAATCGGTGAGTAGTGCCGATTTAATAAATCTTCAAATCAGGACACCATCAAACGAATCCCGGTCCACCGTGCCGGGTACGTACGTACATACGGGCTGGGTTTCGTTGGGGGCCATCGTGAACAATTTTGGTCGGAATGTTGGGATGCTGCAGGAATGTCGACCCGTTTCGATAGCCGTGCTGAGGCGTTGCTTTGGTGGCGTGCGGTTAAGGACAGGTCGTGTGAAGTTGAATTTCATGAACGTTGAGTTTCGTTGCGTTGCGGGGAAAATGGTTTCGTTTCGGAACCACAGCAAGAAGCTTGGCTTGAACCATCGACGCTGGCTGGAAAATGATTAATCGATACAATGGTTAAGGGTTAGGTTCATAAATACCATACGTCAGTGGAATGGTCCGGCTGGTTCCACCGTTTGCCCGCTAGACGAGCCTTTGTGGCATTCGTGTTGACCGCACTCGTGAGTCGACTGGGGCCTCGTCAATATCTTCATCATATTTACTGCCAAATGATGCTTTTTTTGGTTGTTGTTGCAAAACGTCAAACAGAAGTGGTGAAGCTTCTTACACTGGAGAGGCTGAGAATAATGATAAATGACGTGCGGTCGGCCGATGGAGGCGCCGTAGCTTCATCAGCCTATGCGATTTATTTTGGACGTAATTTTGCTCCAAAAAAACGTCAAACTATTTATCAACCCTGGCCAGAGTTGTATACTTTCTTTGATGTATTATTTAACCAACGAAAGAAACGTGAGATATTTTAGTTACAGGGGTTTCGTTTGAGTGTCTGTTGGACGAATAGAGCTGTTTGATTTTTGGGGATGATTTTCTCTGAAGCTTAAATTCAACATCATTTGTCTCGTGGTGCAGCTAGATATCTTTATCATGTGGTATGATTACATTCGTTTGGGAATAATTCATAACCAAGAGAATACAATTTTATATAGCAGGTTTTCTTAAGATTAATGTTCTTTCTAAATATCCCCAAATGCAACAAAAATTGAACAAGTTATTATCATGTTTGTTGATCCACCTAATAAATATTGAACATTTGACTGTATAAGCATTTTTTACGCTCTCTACAAATCGCGTTAGCCTAAATCGAGCATCGAGAAACTGCTTACAAACTGAAATAACTTCATTTCCTTCCGACGGCAGCCCCGGTTATGAAATCGTCGGCGAAAACTGTAACTTTAATAATAAAACATTTTTCAATCACACCACGCGCCACGCCGAACGGATAAGTTAAACTGTTGAAGACCCACCCGCCCCGACAACCTGGCAGGAGCAGGAGGTAACTTTCATTTCTGCAGCGGAAATAGCTCTTTGCCCGATAAACCTCGGCCGAGACCTGAACTAGTTCGGGCAGCAAGGTGACGAAAAGTGTTGCAAACCTATCCATTTGGTGTGCACCGGGGCCCGCTTCCTATGCGTACCAATCCGCATGCAGCGGCGACAGCGTGTGAGTTTGTGGGGACGCAGGGCGTCGAAAAGTTGTGTATAAACCAAACCATAACTTTTGCTCAAAATTCTATAGTTCCTTTCACCAGCCTGCTCTCTCTTTCCCTACCTCTTCTTCCTTAGCTGTCGAAAGACGTGTGGGCATGTGTAGTGCGTTTTGGGTTTACCTTCGCATGTCTTTAGCTGTGCTCGTGCTTAAACGTCATGCTACACTGTGTATGTGTGTTTGGAACACTTTGCTTTGAAGAAGTTTTGTTTGCTGCACTTATCCTCTTATTTAAAATCCTTCCCGTAAGCTTACGGTTCGGTTGAAATTGTTCGCTTGGTGGGATGAAAGCTTCAGAAGAACCCAGTCCACTAACAGTAGTGTTATCAACTGTTTGCATACATGAAAAACTTTCAGTGCTTACCGTGTGGTACAGGTACTGGGTACAGTATTTCTACTCCCTGTAGGAAAATTGAAGAATCGTAAATACCAGTAAATGCATCGTCCCAGGGCGGAGTAACCCTCGCTCAGCTAGAAAAGAGAAACTTTTCAAAAGGCAAGCTAAAAAGTCAGTCTTCCTGGGACTTTGGGATTTGGTTTTCAAATACTGCGTGATTTTTTTTCCTCTACCGCGAGTTTGTTACGTGAGCACTGCATACTAGAGCTGCATATTTGGTGGTGCCGATGAGCAGCCGTTAAAAGATGTGGAATATACACTAAGAATGATCGGGATTAGGAATTCGGTTGGAAGCGGTTTAAGTAAAAGAAGAAAGAAAATACTTGCTTTTTTCTCATTAATTAGACAATCCTACTGTTTGTAAAGTTCGAAAACAGCTTCAGAAAATCTATTCAGACGTAATCTGACCCTAGACGTTAAGGAAATAATTATTTTATTTATCATTGAATGTCAATTATCGAAATCGTTCGTGCTAGGTATATATAAAAAAATGTAATTTATTAAAGTGCCATCTGACCTCTGGAGTAGGGACTCCAACGAAGATCTTCTAGCCTCTAGTATGAGTAAATCAAGCAGAGCACTATACACATTTATGCCCTCAAAAGAACAGTTCAATTAGATATGACAGAAAAAGATGTACGAGCGATGCGCCTAAGACCTGATTTCTGCTGACAGGGGAAAAATGATGACATGTGTCTTGGCAAGAGATTTTAAAGTCACATTCTGAATTAATTTTTCAATTGACTTATGACTGGTTGATTGTCCTATCGATAAAGGAAACAGAACGCCCGTAAAGTAAAATGACATTAAAAGCACATTCATATCTCTCCATGGCAAAAAGTTGATGCCTTCTTAGAATGTAAAATTAAATTACCGTACGAGGAAAGCATGCCCTTGAAATCATTAATCTGAACAAATTGAGATGCTTGATTTTCTACTCTCCCGTAACCATGTGTTGAGTATTATGCGTAAGAACGCTCACATGAATACTATCTCATCCACTGTGGCCACAATCAGAATCGAGCATAACAAAAGCATCTCACATGGGCTTCGGTGGTTTTCGGCTAGGATACAGGGTTTCCCACGATTTATTGGTCAGTTCCCATGATTTTTTGGTGCGTTCCCATGATTTTTTGGTCGTATTCCATAGATGTTTGGTTCGTTCCCATAATTTATTGGTATTTTCCGATTGGATATCAATACAATTGGACCAAAAAATTCTGGGAAATGACCAAAAAATCGTGGGAACGCACCAAAAAAACATGGGAACCCACCAAAAATTTATGGGAACCAACCAATAAATCGTGGGAAACCCTGTAATCCTTACCCTTACCGTACCCATTTTAAGATTCAATTTTACGGTCTTTTCCCAACGCAGATTACCCAGCGCTGCAATCTAGGTCCATCGATGGGTCCGATGTAAAACGATAGCAATGACTTGCGAATCCCGACCGGGCTCGCTTGTCAGGTCCCCACCGGCAGAGCTGAATCTCTGTTTGATCCTGACTGTGTGAGAACGGTACGTCGGGGTAACAGGGATGAGAACGCTAGGCGCCTTGACGTTTCGTAGGTCCCTGCGTACACGTTGGTGCGGGTTTTCCAACAATCCGCTGTGATCCGAGGGGAATGGGCATGTCAAGATAGTGCCGGTTCCGGGACTAAAGAACGACTGAGGTTGAATTCTGCGTTTCCGGCTGTGTAAGTCTTGCATACTAATGAATCAATTAAACTTCTGTCATTATCAGTGTAAAATGTACGCTTTCGTGACGCTGCAGGATACCGGCTAGGCGGACAGCACCAAGTGTTCGGCTGGAAATTATTGTGAAGTTTCCTTGCAGAACTGGAGATTCATTCACCATCGTAGTCGGCACTCTGATGAAGAACTTGATGCAATAATCCTGCCACGATCACCGGCGACCGGCTTCGGGCTGGTAGTTTGGTCGGTTTAATTGAGGTTAGGAATTGCTTCTTGAGAAGCTACCGGTTGTTTCGGAGGCAACTTCTTCTATCCGGGTGTGTGTTCGTCCCGTGCTGGCAAAGTAACTGCCAATAATTGCGTTAGGAAAATGGACTCCGGGAAGATGTGAAAGTAGTGTCTTCAAATTGAATCGAAAGTAGTACTGCAAGTGGCTAGCGGCATAGGTAATGCTGTTGCCGTTTCACGAATATATGTCGTACGAGATGCAAAAGTTGACAATTTTAGGAAGACAATGCTACAATTGGATGTTTGATTTGAAATTTCGGGATGGCTATGCAGTAATATATAGTACTGCATTTACAAACATATATTGCCAATCCTATATTTTCCATATGTTGTGATTCTTTAGTTAAGCAGTCAAAGCTCGGTTTAAAATAATTGTACAAGAAATATAAATCAAAAGTTTTCAAACTACAATTTTTTTCGATTAACATTAGGAGGCCCTTAAGGCCAGTCTAGCTAAATAAGTAAAAAATGAAAATATCTCTTACCTCCTACAACACGACATGTTAAGACAATGTCATCACCTTCCTCTTTCGGTCCAAGCTTCGAGCTGTTTAACTGTTGTCCCCATTGACTGAGGACCACGGGATGCTCGGGAAGAACTGGAAATATGAAAATAAAACAAATAATCGATCTATTATTATTGCAACATTATGCTATTGTTATTTATGGACTGGGAAAGGAAAAGGGGTTATATTATTTGATACAGTTTAACTAAAGCTGAGGGAGTGATTTAAAAGAACATAATGGTATAAAGATGCATATAAATGATGCTAAAAATGGTTAGTTAGTAAATGGATAAGTTTTAGTCATTTGTATTTTCTAATCAGCGATATTTTTGAGAATGTAAAACGAAAATTTTGTTCATTAACATACACATTTTACAGAACGTTTGCTCGAGAAACGGAAAAACATTGCCCTTTTAAAAAGGGGTTTAAATTTTTTCTAACCCACGTCATCCTGATTTTAATCTTAAGGATTTTCGTACTTTTCTTTTAACCTATCCTTATCGCTTAAACTGTACACGTTCCGCAAGTTAGTCTTAAAGTATTTTCCAATTATTTTTATAAACTACCCTTGTTTAATAGACATCCAAACCAACGACTGGAATGTTAACAACATCGTTTATAAAACGTGCAATAGATTGAGTAAATAATAGAGTCTCTTAGCTATTGCTAGATAACCTTTCTACGTTTTAGTAATGAATCATCCTTCCATCCGTAGTTGGTACCTGTCGGGGCCGCATGTCATTGCATGCTTGCTAGTAAAGGTCTACGACAAAACTTTGTTTTTTGCTCATCTAGCTCATCTTCTGAGATGCAAACCCTATCACCACTGCCCTACTGAAGCTTCCTCTTACACTGATTTAGCACCGAACGCAGAGGTGTAAAACAGGAGCCGCGAGGGCGTGTAATTGAATCTCCGAAACCCGAATTAATGGGAAAAGTTTTTCCCGCGCCGTCAGATGATTCCTGCCTGGTTAAGAGACCAACACAGATTCAAAGCACTATTTTGCTGAAAGAAGTAGGCAGCCCACAGAAGCTTGGGAACGATAGTCAGGGATTGAACTATTGAATGAGAGAGAAATACGTACGCGTAAGAATGTTCGGTAAGGTTCGGTGCTTTATGTCCATGACATTCTCAGTATCTCCACTGCATTCGAGGACCTTCGAACGGACATCTCGTAGTGTATCCGACACTTCAACAGCGTATTATTGCAACTAGCAAGCAAAATGGCAGTTGACAAATAATTGCTTACCCTTCTCGTTCCCTTCTAAACACATACATCAAATCCGACTACCAACGAGAGTAGCAGAAAAGTCTACCCTTGGGCCGACAGGAAGTATTTGCGCATATGACCGGCATCAGATTCGATTTCTCAATTTGGCCACATAAATTGATTTGATAACTTCTGTTTAAACAGTTCCATTCAAAGTTGCTTTGGGTTTTCTGTCCGTCTGCCGTATTTGCCGAGCATAGATTGCATCAAAGCCGGATTATCAACAGATTCGTTTTGGGGAAGGAGCACAATTGCATCGCCTGCCGTAGTGGCAATCTAAAACGAGATAAGCCACTGTATCAACACACGTTAAATACACACTGTGGAGTATATTGAAAGGCGACGACAGGAGACAGGAGAGCCATTCTTTAACGCTGGGTCTCGGTATCATTGTGCACTAGTTTGTCCATCTTCTTTGAATTGAAAAAGCTTACCCCGATTGGAGCTCATTGAAAGTGTCACCGACAGGGCAGCATAAAAAGTTGAATCCCCGTCTCCGAGAGCGAGGTACAATTGCATCGGCTAACGAGTGGTAGAATTTTAAATCAATAAACAAAACGAAGGCTACTTGTCGAGCAGCTTGTTTGACCATTCATTATCATATGTCCTGTAAATCGCTGTGTACGATTCAATCGAACACGTGCGAGTAGTTTGCATAGTGTTTAGTCACTATGGGTATATACACACTTTTTACGGGGGAAAAACTACGGAATAAGTATTTAAGATATGTATTTAAAAAGCTTGTATTTTTGTATTTTAAAATAATTAGTCAAAAGATTTCGAAAAATTTAGCACATATCTTCCATTCAACATATATATATATATCCATTCAACATATATTCCACTCAAAATTTATTCCATGACCATGAAGCGGTCATATGTGCGATGGTGTGTTTACTCCAGGAAGGAGACAGCAAACTGTTCGATGGCACAAAGCACATTTTGATTTCCATTCCCGCAACGATCAGTACACCGGATAGTTCCTGTGGCGCTTCAAGGAAATAAAGCTAGTCGTGGGTGGCCGGATTTGCATTTCTCCTGCCGATGTGTACGCAGGACGGGGAAAAGGGGAGAAGGAGAGAAAGTGAATCGCGCTATTTGTGTGTACAACGGGTGAACAAGTTTATTGGCTGGGATCGGTGTGTTTGCTTCACCGTTGTACCCGAAGTCAAATATCGATGGATATTGGGTATCTGCAACTGCCTTCAGGAATTCTTGCTGATGCACTAGTGTCCCGGTACCGCTTTTATTACCATTGCCAGAATGGTGGTAGGGGCATTAGGAAACATCGAAGTTGGAGGATGGTAGGTGTCATCTGGAGCCAAGATAGCAGGCATGTCTGGGCGATACATAGCAGTAATGTATTCCCTCCGTTAGTCTGGGGCTAAGTATTTCCAAATAAAAAAAGAGGATTTGAAGAACGAAAAGGTCTTTACTGTCTTTTCTCAAAAGCGGTTCAAAGCGCTGTAAATTTTGTTCTCACAATTTGAACTAAATGTAATTCTTACTAAAATTAAGAGCAATGTTTGGTCTATGTTTTCAGGAAATCAATCGTTTCATGGGATCCATAGGGTAACGACAAGAATGCAACACCGAACAGCATAAATGCAACACAATGAATAGATTATTATATATTGTTCATGTCCGTCAGCATACTCGAGCAATAAATTTGCACACAATTTCAGCAGGAATTCGGCTTTAACCACAGTGTGGAAATTCCCAAAGCTGGGGCAAAATAAGCTTTATTGATAGCATACCAACCTGGCCGACTAATACGTGGTCGCCCATCAAAGATCGATGCTAACCGAAACCGCAACGAGGTCACTAATCCAACCGACCAACCTTGGGAAAAGGATTATATTGGTTTCAGGGAATAACAAAATAAAAAAGACACACATTCCAGTACATTCCATCTATCCCGCACAGTGAACTAAATTCCATCACGTCGCAGTATTTGCAGTGTTTTGCATGCCTCTGACTCCCAGCACCTTTTGTGTCGTATCGATCCCGAAAGCGAAGTGTGCTGAACATTGGCAGTACATAGCGTGGCCGTGCAATTTCTAGTGTTTCGTCGAACGACGAGCACGAAGGATGCTGTTTACTTTAAAAATTTATTTCCACGTCACAACATGAACCGACAGTAGATCGTAGACGGGAAGGCTTTGCCGTCGTTACGGTACGTTCCGTTTTTTTGTAGCCGTTCTTGTTGTTGCTGCTACTGCTGCTACTGCTGCGGTGATCGGTACGCTTTATGGGAAGCTCAATGTTGGTCTCTAACGTACGGTTGATATGTGAGCCTTTCTCGGAGTTTGAATTTTGCATACCGACCAACAAAATTGCATCGATTGAATACGATGAAAGTTAGATGTTTTGCCATACTGATATGCTGTCTAGACGCCGAGGAGGCGTTCGGCTGTGTTGCATGAAGATGGGACATGAAATTGTTCTGTTTTTCCATAAGTGCTGAGAAGAACTTGATTGAAAAGCCGAACAAAAGCTGATTGAAAATGTATTTTAGTAAGAGTCGTGTGTACGCTATGAGTATAGGAAATCTAAAGCTCAAGGAACTTGTTGTGTGTACCCATTTCACATGCAGCAATTAAAACTACCGTACTGACTGTGAACATGTTGATATTTTTAGACACGATGAAAGAAGGGCCTGATGTATTATTTAATTAAACGTTTTAGAAGGATTGGCATTGGCTGCAAGGTTTCGCTTTATAATTTATGTGTATTATTGTAAACCTTTTAAGAGCAGTTCCGTGCATGTCGTTGATTTTTGCCTAGATCATAGAACCTTTTGAATTCTTATTTGAATTCCAGTAACGTTTAGGTCTAATTTTAAATATATATTTTCTAAAACGAAGGAACAGTATCAATAAATTATAATTTTATTTAAAAATAATAAATTCAAATTTACTATTTCTAGCTCTACCATCTTTTCGTCCAATACAAATTCATTTTACCTATTTTTGGCACGCAGTCAGCGATTGTTGTAGCAGAACAGTCCAAATGGAAATTGAACCATGGGTGGCTTTTATAGAAACCAACGCTTTTACTGTTTAGATCATAGAATTGATGTGGATTTTTTTTTGAACGTTGTATATTGTTGTTGAACAAAACAGTTATATTCATACTGTAACATGCTGGCATATTCCCACAGGAAAATAAGTATATAAATGGGTAAAATGGGATGCACAAATTGAGTTACTACAAAAGCTTTTTATTCAAATAGTTATTAAAGAATTGATACTTTCCCTAAATTGAACAAATAAATGTAATTTTTCATTTTTTACTTCCATTGAGTTGAAGAAAAAAACATAGTTATTTTTAATATATTTCCAAGGTCAACTTGCCGGTATATACGAATTGATGATATCGGTATTAATTATGCACCTCCAACAGCCAAGATCACGAATTCCGCCCTGCTTCGGATTCCGGTTTGGCTTAAGCTTACGGCATTAGCGGTGTGGTTGGCCGGCATGATCGGAAATTAACCTCACAAAACCTGTTTGTATGTTTGCTGATCGAAAAATTCATGCGCAGCATCACCAACACCGACATACATAGGATAGATTGGATGCTGCTGGAATCGTGAAACAGCTGAGCTGTGTTACCGGTTTCAAAGGGGGAGTTCAGCCTCACGTTCGCTCACATACATATTTGTCATTTCGTGCTCTGAAGATGACGCTCTTTTTTCTACGCACAAACAGCAATTCGTGGCTACGGCAAACGTGGTATAGGTTGTTGGGGAAGCTTCAGTGCCAACCGAACCGAAAGCCACTTGTTTACGATGCAAACGGTTCAGTGCGAAGAGACTCTTGGGGAGAAAAGCTGCTCCACGCGAAACATTGCCTCGCGAAACTTGTTTGCTAAATCAAGCGTGTAGCGAGACACGCTTGATCTCAGCGGTTTGTTGCTGTCAGTGAAGATTTTTCGGGGTGGTGGTTTTGTTTGTGACATTAGTGCACAAGGGCAACAAAGCAACGGTGGCAGTGTTTTGCACCGCGCTGCAGTGAAATGGAAAGCAATGGCGTAAGCGTAACACCGTCATCATCATCGTCCGCCGAGGGAATCTGGAGCAAAGTGAAACGCTTCATCACCATCGAACCGGTGATCATTTTCTACATCTTCGGTGTCGTTTGCGGTACAGCGTTTAAGGTGTTTGAGTACGAAAAGGTAGGAGGTCAACACAGTGGTTCACGCGAGTTAGATGACTGCATGGTTTGTTGTTGCTTCTGCTCTCTTTCTGTTCTCGCAGGCCTGCGTCACAAAGCTCGGTGCAGATCTGCGGGTTTGTGCGTATTTTGTTGAGCTGGAAGATGATGACATTTGCTCCGAGCCAGACGACACAAACCGCACGCTGGTCGGGGTGGACAATTTTACCGAGTTTCGCAACTTGGTTTGCGACGCGCAGCAACAGTCTACCAATGCGGTGGTCTTCTTGAACTC
Source organism: Anopheles quadriannulatus (assembly GCA_000349065.1). Lineage (NCBI taxonomy): Eukaryota > Metazoa > Arthropoda > Insecta > Diptera > Culicidae > Anopheles > Anopheles quadriannulatus. The sequence continues at coordinate 411,970 of KB668066.1, forward strand.
GTACCGCAGCATTATCGGTAAGTTAGGCGGAGCGGCATAAAAAAAGGTGTTCGATGTTGATTGATGCATTGATGCTGGTTTGCTTTGTGTGTAGTGGGGATCGTGCAGGCGGTAGTGCTGCTGTTTGCCGGCAGTTGGAGCGATCGTGTGGGGCTGAGGAAACCATGCATACTCGTGCCGATCGCGGCAGATATTGTGGCATTCGGGGGTGAGTATGGTGCGACGTATGGTTACGCTTCGTGGGCATTTAAACCTTTAATGAACCCCTGATGAAGTCATGGCCTTTTCGCAGTGCTGTTGAAAACATGACAATCATTCTGATACCATCATCTCCATTAATTTTGTTTTTTTTTTGTTTTCACACCATGACACGTGATTAGTGGAGCTTAAAACTGTGCAAATATTGAATCTTTCATCTGCTTTTCACTTCTCATTGTTTATTCAGTATACATCCTGAGTGCAGTTTTTATGCGTGAAATACCGCTGGAAGTGGCGGGCATAGTACCGAACCTGATAAACGCATTCAGCGGTGGAGTTCCGTTGGTAGTAACAGGTATCTACAGCTATCTGACGGTATGCACGGATGAGAAGGATCGTACATTCCGGTTTGCCTGTACTGCCGTTGTGTATGCCACCGTGCCGATCGTGGCCAACTTCTTCAGCGGACATCTGTTTAAGTACCTCGGGTTCATCAGTACGTAACATGATTCCCGTCATAAAGATGATGATTGCTATTCAACTACTGTTTTGATGCATTATTTCAGAGCTATGTGCACTTTGCATGGTTACCGATAGTATCGGGCTACTGTACGGGTTGTTCGTCTTGAAAGAACCGGTAGACACCAAACACACCTCGACCCCGAACGTGTCTAATGAGGCGGATGCAAAATCAACCAAACCGACCCTGCATCAGCTCTTTGACATCGGGCTGGTGGTGGACTGCGTGAAAGTGTTCCTAAAAAAGCGAGACTTCAACTGTCGGAACATCCTGTACCTGACCTTGCTGGCGTACTTCATCAACTACGGTGCGCTCGGTGACGCGGAGTCTGCCGCCATCCTGGCGTACAGTCAGTTCAGCTGGATCACCAATCTCGGCACCTGGATATCGTACGACCTACTGACAACTATGCTGGGCACCCTGCTGGCGATGGGCGTACTGAGCAAACGGTTAGGCGTTTCGGATGCAATGATTTGTGTGTTTTCCGTGTGCTTCTCGCTCGTCGGCAAACCGATCATGGTAATGACACCGAGATAGGGTGCGGAAAAATTAACCTACCTCTCTTTGCACTTCCGGGTAAACCTTCCGTTCCCCGGAAGTTTTGAGCAGCGATGGAGCGAATAATTTAGCTAATTGTGCCGCCGGCACACGCCCCATGTGTGCTGCATGTGCGCGCGTTTGCTTTTTCCGTAATCTGCAGGCCATCGCCGTGTCGACCGTGAAACCGTACCTGTACTACGTGGCGACCTCGATCGATGTGTTTGAGGGCAGCAAAATGATCGCCATCCGGAGCATCGTCTCGAAGCTGGTGGGACAGGACGAAATCGGTAGGTGATCAGGGGTCAGCTAGTGGGAAAGGAAAATTGGTTCCGACAGTACCACCCGGACCGGACGCCCGGGTTGGATTTATTGATATGGGCGTTAGACTGGCGGGGGACTGAGGTTTTGCGTGTGTTCCAATTACATTGGTTCCATTTATTTCACGCTTCAAGTTTTTTTTCTCTCTCTCTCTGTACATTCTCTTTTCATACCGCACAAAATGCACAACGGTGTAACAACGCAGGAAAAATGCTATCCATATTGGGTATTGTAGATTCTGCTCAGGTTGCCATCTATCCAACAATCTACAGCACGGTTTATCTGAAGAGCCAATCGTTCTTCATTGGCAGCGTGTTCCTACTCAGCGAAGCGTTTCTGCTGGTCTCGCTAGGAATTTATGTGTAAGTTTTTAGCTGCTCCCAATGGTTCGGGTGATTTTTTAGCTCCATATTCGCGCAAAGGCAGGGACGCGAGCGTAGAGGTTGATGATGTTGGTGAGGTTGATGCTGCTGCTGATGGTGGTTTCAATTTACCTTTACCCTGTCGTTGCAGAGCACTGTTCCTGATGTCCCGCCGATCGGAGTATGATAAAAACAGAGCGCAGTCATCCACCAAGCAGGGAATCGATAATCCTGCAGTGGATATTACTGCACTTTGATGATTTTATCTGCATTCCACCGACGTCATCGTGCTGACACGCTGGCTGGCATCCTCGCCTTGCGCCTCGACCCTCGAAGCCGTCATGGCATTGACAGCGATATTTCGTTTGCATTAATCGGATCTCCGTTCGGGGGCGGGAGGTACGCACAGAACGGTAGCTGAGCAGTGAAATATAAGACGACCGGCTTTGTGCAGGAAGGATGCGACTGATTGGACAGGAAATTATTATTTTCCCCTCGATGTACCTCGATGTGCTGCAGGAAAAATAGCGTATCGAAATGATAGATATAGATGGGCGGGCTTGAGGATTTTATATTGTTTTGTTTTTTTTTCCACCGCCATCTCGCATCGCATGATTTATACTTCCACCGTTCGAAGAAACAGCATCATTTTGCAATAATTGGTTCAATGGCATTGGAATCAACTCCAAACAATCGCGGTTTGATTACAAGCAATTTGATATTCATTATTGCATTTCTGGTGGTTCCGCGATACCGCAAGGAGATGAAAAATACAAACAAATAAGATACATTTTTTAACGAAGGTTTTTAATCATTTTTGTGCGAAATTTTGTATCTTCTACTAGCCTAAAATTATCTTCAAGCTTTTCTGTTACCAGTATAATGTAAAAAATAAAATGTAATACTTGTAGGCACAATAAAATACAGTAGCTCAGCATTATCATCTCCGTTATTTTGACAGTAGGATTCGTGAACCGAAGTGTTCGTCCGGTTTGCTTACACCTAATGTCTGTCTTATTGCCAGCGTCTGATATAAATTATAACTCCCAAAAGCACTAAAAACTTTTACTGCACCATTAGAACAAAGATTCAATCGTATTTTCTTGGGCCAAGCGAGTATCGCACCGACGCGGCACAGTAGTTGGCAGACGGAGACGACTCAATTTTACACCCGTATTAACACCCCTAAAGGGGAAGTCTATCTTGCAGTCATCGTTCGGGGCTGACTTCAAATGGTCGTGGCACCCGTTTTTGCTCACCTACACGGTGTCAGTGTTCGTAAAAGCTTGCCAGGAAGACTTGACGCTTGAGCAGAGCATGAAAATTATGATCTTCTTAAAGCACCGCCGCGAAGGACGGCGCTCAAAAGTTAACCAGTGGTAGACGTGCGGGAAGCGTAGATAAAAGCGTTCCACTCTCGTTGCAATGAGCACACGCACGAAGCTTTTTTCGAGGGTGGGAAAAACTTACGACAACCGTCAACGATATTCAGTGGTCGTCCTCTCGGTGGTGGAAGGTTTAATTGGAGGCCAAGCAGTCATAGAAATAATTACATCGCTGAAAACCAGCTGGGTAAGGGAACACTTAACCGTAGCCGGCAGTAGGAATGCTTTTAGAGAAACCTTTTTTTTCTTTCCCTCTGAAGACACGCTGATATAATGCTTGTTCAGCTACGACTGTGTGAAGTGTGGAGCGTTTTTAAGTTTTCACGAAACAGCAAGCGCTCACAGAGCGTGTGGGCAAGCGGTCTCTTCATGATTTCTTCATGAGCACGTAAGTTTCGGGCCCGGTGACAGATGTATTCTTGAGTCGTTTTTTTGTCCTTCTGTCTGTATGAGTGAGTCGTCCGCCTGCCGTTAGTACCATTCTGCAGTACACTGTGAAGAGGTTTTTATGGGTGCTATGACGGGAGCTAATAAAAAATTACGATATAAGATCGTTCGGCAAAACTTGACGAGCTTTTGTTTTGTGCTGTGCTGCAAGTGGAATAAAGTTTTGGGTATGTTTGGGAACCGTTTGTTTTGCTGCAGCTGACGAGGCGCGTTCTATTTCTGGTTTCGCTTATGATTAACCATTAAGTGGGAGAAGTATGCTGCTGGCCGAGCGGTTGCTTCTGGTGACAGTAAAGTTAGAACTACCTGACATGCAGTACCTTAATGTCAATGACCGTTTGCTCGAGTTTATGATGTTAATGATCATTAAGGGACGGGAATAAAGTTGGTGGTAGCTTTTGGGGTTTCTTTTCGTTTATAATGTTGTGTCAGCTAAGAATTTTTTTTTTATTTAAATAAATTGTAAAGGTGTTAGATAAACAACACTTTCAAATGAAATTCGTGTTCAAACTATCGAATCCAAATTGAATGATTACAGAAATTAAAAATAAATACTAATATTAGCCCCACCTCACACAAAAGAAGGTGGGCGAATTGTGTACCTTAAAACAATGATTAGAAAATGAAATAAATAAAAGCCTAACGACAACCTTCTAGCCGGTCTCGTAATACAGTAGTCCACTCGTACGACTTAACAACATGCCCGTCATGGGTTCAATCCCCATATGGACCGTGCAGCCATACGTAGAACTGACTATCCTGCTATGGGGGGGAACCAATTAGTCACTGAAAGCCAAGCCCACAAGTGGGTACAGGCAGGCCTGGACGGACAACGGTTGTTGAGCCAAAGAAGAAGAAGAAGAACGACAACCTTCTCATTTCGACGGTGATTAGTAGTTTGAATCCATTTAGTCAACCGGAATTAAGTCATGAACAAGAAATTGACGGTTGAAATGCGGGTGAGCTTCTTTACCATTCATCGCCATTGCTTAGGGTTGCTCTCAGCTTTGCACCGTTGTTTTGACAGCCCAGTACGCATGGAAAGAAGCAGTATCCTGACCCGTGCAAGGTGGCTGTTTATGCACCGACGAGAGAGAGAGAGAAGGCCGGATGAAAAAAAAGAAATACACACAAACGCAAAACTAGGTGTCGAAGAAAACGGAACTAATTAGCTTTGGAACGGAAGCGGAAGCGACTTAATTAAGAAAAATGATACCATATTCCCTAGAATCGCACCCGCTCGGTGTTTTTTTTGTCCATCCTCCCCCGTCAGCTATAGCAGGAGCGCGGCACATCAAGCGAAGTGAAGTGACCCGAGGATGTATCCGGTGTGTTTCTAGTTGAAGAGGGCACACAAGTACTTAGAAGCAGAGTAGAAAATAGTTTTTCACGCCATGGCTCATACACACTGGCTCGCTTGATGATCCTTTTACTTTTTTGTTGTTGTTGCTTGGCTCGGCAAAGCGCGAAGATGTTGACTTAATTGATGTTTATTCATTCGTCTTCCGCTAAGTGCATTGTTTTAGCGCGAAAGTTATGCATAACAGATCGCAGGATGGATGAAATTTAATAGTTTAATAGGAAGGGTAGACGGTAATATTTTTGTAACAGAGAGAGAGAATGAGAGAGCTAATTATAATTTTTGTTGAAACTATACTTTTTTGGTTGGTTGACTGAAATAAACAGCATCTGGGAATCAAGCTGCTGTGATACTTTATTTAAAAGTATAGTTTATAGTGGGCTACAACACCATGTTTCCTTTTAATGCATTATTTTAATGAACCATCAATAAAAAAAACACCCAAGAGAATGTTAAAGAATGGGTAGCAATCAAAACGTAATGTTTTTACTTGTAGTTTCGTTGTTTACTTGTAGATTCGTTTTGTACCATTTTATTATTAAATCCATTCTACCATGATTGGATTGTCTCAGTTAAAACAGTATTGTATTTATTTTTAATTCTAAGAACTACGAGTCATGAAGAAATCGAATTGATACTTTTTTAATCACATTAGAAAAAAAGTTAACTGCATATTATACTGTATGTATATCTATATGTACCAGGGCAATAATACGGAGTGGATGAAGTGCTTGATGCGAAAGTAAAGCTCGGATGAATAGAAAGCTTTACAGCACTTTCGTTGATTAACTGAAGATGAAAGTGGCTTTCAAAAGTATTTATTGGGGTAAACGTACCTATAGTGGTGATAGTACCAATAGTGGTGGTATTGCACTAAAATGCGTTTTTTACGATAATTTACAAGTAATTAAGTTATTTTTGTTAATGGGAAATGTTCTCTGTTCTATTACAAAGGGTTTAAAAGTTAAATGATAACATTCCGTTTCTTATTGACCGAAAAATCCATAATTTTGTAAAAAAATTCGACATTTTTCCAAAATCCTTAGGATTTCATGACAAAACTCTTATTTTTGTTAACGCTCTATATGACCACATAGCAACGCAATTATTTAGTTTTTAGCATAACTGTTATGAAATGAGATTGATTAACTAAAATTCATTGCCTTTTGACTATTTTTTTTATTTTTAAGTGTTTTTTACAATAGCGCCATTATAGGTACACAGAACAGGGATGTTCATATAGTGATTATAGTAATGCAATTAGTAAAAACAGAACATTTTTCCAGGATATTTTTAACATGTCGTACTGTTTTCACTAAAATAAGCAACAGAAATAAGTTTTCTGTTAGTAATTTACCAAATAAAGGCCAAAATTCGCAAATCTGGCTGAGTGAAAAATCGAATTTGAATCGTTCTTATTTCATTCCGTCAGTTTATCTTTTATTTATGTACAAACTACCCAGATGCTTTTGTGCATATTTGCTGAAGCTAGAGATATTATCATGATTTCTGTTAAATCTATCATATTTTGACATCATTGATCGTTTACACATTACTTCAATATTTCATTAACATCTAAACTGCTCAATAAAGAGTAAATCATATTTCAAATCAGAAAAATCTCTTGAGTGAATCACTAAACACAATGCATTAGAACACCCAATATACTAATAAGTTACTGCAATTTTATGCAAATTTTAGTTCCTGGAATAAGAAAGCATCCTTATGCAACGACACGTTGGCGTGTTCATCAGTTCTTAAACGTATTTCATTAGCAAAGCAGATTGCATACGAATTTCTCCTAAAAATGCACCCAATAACAATGTTCTTGTGTTTGAGGATCTGAATCGAAAACACCATTCCTACCAGCGGCTCAACGATTATGTTAGATGTGCTAAGATTTGCTAAAAGCATTCGCACTTCCGGTATCGGGGACAAAAATCTTAACCCTGAAGCAGCTTTGAGGGAGAGAGAGAGAGAGAGAGAGAGAGAGAGAGTTATGAATTTTTCATACGCTGTTGATTGATACCCGATGTGGTTGAACCATTGCTTGGGGACCGATTGTGGAGTGCGGTGCCATCGAATCGGCTTCCTAAGCTGTGCCACACTAAGCACTAATGTACCTTCGAGAACGTGAGCAGGTGTGATGGACTCAGTGGCAAACAAAGTGCGTCGACAGCGATATGCTAATCATCGTCATCAGGTTCCTGGTTTTCTTGAGAGCAATATCTGTTGCTGATAAATGGTGCTTCCAAGGACGCACACACACCTTTCAAAAGGACACAATACTCTTATTCCTTTCCATCCACAACGGTTTTGTACAACGCTTTCACGAAACCCGCCCTCGCTGGCCCCAAACTCAACAAACGCACTAATGATGAGTTCATTAATTTCGTTGTTTCAAATACATCGTTGCTTGCTGACAGCTAAAGCAGCACTGTCGACGTTTGCCAAAACGGGAGGAGCAAAATTCAATTCCACAAAAATCAAATGAATTAAATTCTCGAATTTCCTTACCACTGTTAGCACTCGAGTATAAATATTTACTTATGCAAATGTTGGCACTGTCTTGGGAAATGGTGGGCACCGCCAGTGTACAATTTGTGAATGCGAGGCAACGAAAACTCACCGCTAGCAGTGGGATGACAAATCAATATTTGCCGAAGCGTGAAAATCCGATTGTTACAACAGAGCGAACAATTCAACGCTGAAGAAAATTGCTAGGTGACACATTCGGCGGGTGATAAAGAAAAACGGTAAGGGGATTGCTCGAATCCGAGGTAGGTGAGGTGTTTAAGTTGAGTTTTCAAATGATGTTAGTTTTTCATTTTCAAGCTATAGACAGAAATTTACTTCTGTGTGATCTTTTCGCTGGAATAAGAGTTGTTTTTCAAGCGCTTTTTGCAGTTGAAATTCAACTTGTATCAATTCTGATGAATGAATAATGTTGTCTATATAATATTCAATTGAATAATTGATGTCGTGACATTTTAATATATTTAGAACTTATGTTCAATGCGGTCAAAAAGCAAAAAGAAGTAATAAAAATTAAAGTATGATAACATTTTTGCTCATTTGAACGGATTTTCGGGCTACGACCAGAAAATGCGATACGCTTCTTTTGGATTATCACCTGTTCCCCTCACTCCACCTTAATGTCGCATTATCATGTTTCGGAATAATTTTTCGTTGTAAAAACCTGAACAAAGACCAAACCGGAAAGGAGTGCGATTTGTTGGTTCGGCTTAATTTGACAGTTTGCTGTAGTGCTGCAAGGTTACTCCCGCTGGCAGCGGACGTTGACGCGTTTATCGATCCTCGAGACCCTCTTCATCAAACGTGATGGAAAACTGTATAAATTAGCATCCAGCACGGTGCCAAACACGAACAGTGGACGTGCCGGTAATTCGTTGTTCGGGTATCAAATACACACAAAAATCAAAAGAAAAAAATGGTCATCGCATTGCTCGAGACAACCTGAAAAAGTTTCCTCTTCTACTGCAGCCTGAGTGTTCCAGAAACTGTGTAATTCAACACACCGGGTTGGAACGAAACTGCTGGCATGAGGGAGCTTATCGTGCACGGGGATTGTTGGTTTTTCGCGCAATTAATTTTACTTGCCGGTTGAAAAAATCCCACATTCTACCTTGACATCATGTAACGACACCAGTATGCGCAGTATTTTGCAGTAGCAAATTCAAATTGGAATAGTGATCCAATTGTTTTATTCAAAATTTTGATAAATGATCATCCCATTCAGGTTGATGTTTGTTTATTTGTCTGCAGTGGCCTTCCGACAGTTCTGTCAATTATTCCAACACTTAACGCCGGTTGTATGATTTCATTTCGAGCCCACTTTTTTGCCACAGCTTTTTGGAAGAAAAACATGAGGAATCTTGGTTTATATATAAATTTGGACTCCCACTGTGTAATCGATGGGCTTGCCCGGTGGTCACGTGGGCGCCGTAAATGCACGGACCAACCAACCGGAATGGGCAGATACTAACAAAGCAGCGCTTGGCCCCACAAAACCGTTGCCAAGGTGCGTTGGGTCAAGTAAGCAAAAATAAAATATACGCTGTACTGAAAATTTATTACTTCACCCGAATCCGATCATGGGTGAAGACGGGTTTTCTTCGGTTTGTTTTCCCCCATTTTCCGGCCTGCAAATCGTTAAAACCGATGCGTCGGTGCGGCCAACTGGAGCCGGCCATAAATAACCGTCCGCTTGGCGGGCAGAAAAGGTTAGGCCGGTGGTGGACAAATACACAAAAAACATGCACACTTACATACACACATACATACATGATCGTGCACACATAATACAACGGGCGCCGCACCCGTCAAGCGGACCGTGTGCCGAAAAGTAGCTGAAAATCTTTCACAACCCACTTGACAACACTCCCTGCCTTTGCTGGTTGATCCATATTCGATTTCTCTCCGAATTGCGTACCCATTTTACATCGCTTGTAATGTGAGATGGTGTGTGGAAAGTGTGATAAATGGTGTACGGGGCAAGTGTTGCGTGCAGCGGTTGCGCACGGGGGATGTGAGTGGGCTCCAGTGGGCCTTTAACCGCCTAGCTGATTGTGGCGCACTGATGCTTGAGACTTGCCGGCAGAAGAACCTTAATCTGCAATGGTTTGTTGGAGGCTCAATCAACCGGAACAGATGTATTTCGAAATTCCATAAGAAAACCCACGCTTCAATGGTGCCGTCTCCTTGTGCCCGGGTTCCGTTGGCGGCGCATGAAGATTTGCTTGTGCGTCGTTCGTTGCTCGGCCGCCGGGGAACAATGGACATTGATCGATCATGGATTGCTGTTGGCGTTGCTACGCGTTACACCGATGGTAATTGGCAACAGGCGAACGCACTGGGCACAACAGCGAACCGAATAATAATTTAGTGCCCAGGCAAGATCTTGCAGCGGGAGAACAATAATCATTTCGAGAACGATATTGACGACACTGTTACTATAAGTCCTAAGCCTAATCAATGAAATGGCCTGTTGATAGGAAAGTGTACCGAATGTCGTGTTGTTGCAGAATACGATGAATGGGTTATTGTTGTTTAAGATACCGGTTTACTCAAAATAACATTTTCATTAATATTTGTTGATATAAACCAGCGATGTCAAACTCATTTGAATCCGCGGGCCAAAATGCCACTGAAAATAGTAGCACGGGCCGCAGCCTAATTTTTACATGATATTATATGATACAAAAATCCGATCGTTAGCAGTTCTTTTTATTTCATGTTTGGGATTATAATTACGTAATAAAAGTTAAAAATTTGATGTAAAAAAACTGTAGCAGATCATTTTAAATTAGTCATAGGCCTCTGATATTTCCAAAATTGTATAGTTTTGTGGCAACTAACAAGATTCAGTACGCAAACATAATGGCAAAAACTGGCCATGGTGAACTGCGTTTGTTTATCCAATACAAAATAGTAAAATTTGTAAACTAAAGTCGATATTAGTGTCATTTTGGTTTACAATATTTTTTAGCTGGTAGTGATTGTGAACAGCATTTAAGTACGTTATAAACAGTGGATTATTACTTTAGATGATGACTAAAGGCCATACATTACAACAGGTCGGTTCGTCCAGTTTATTTCAAATCTTTATTTTACAGGGGAGTGCTAGGTGTCATACAAGTACTTAGTACCGTTTATTCCCTTCCTGCCAATTGCCATAGAAATCTTCATTAATTATGTCGACCAAAATCAGAGTCATAAGCCCACCTTATTTGATGGCTTAACAATAAAAAAAATTTGTTCAAAAACTACATACACATGAGTGAGACATTCACGATTTTGTATGAGTTTGAAGATAAAACGTGAGTTGTTTCCTTAGAGAATTGTTCATCAAATATTTTTAAGTAACAAAATACTTCATCGGAAAGCAAAAGGGATTTTCATTGAATTTATCAACAGTTTGTTAAAAATTTCTGGAAATCAAAGGTCATTTTCATTTAAAAAAACATGTTTTATTTTCATTCTATGACTGTAACAGTTTTTGGAAATCTTATCCGTTTTATGCAAACATGCATAGAGAGAAGGTAGAAAAAAAATCGACAAGGTTTTATGACGATGCATGGTCTGACAATTAGTATAGAAACCTGCGAGATTAAAAATCTCTTCGTGTCTCAGGAGTCCGGAATTGACTGACGTTTATTATAGAATTAGAAATGCTTATACGAATAAATTTTGGCTCAAGCTGTCGCGGTCAAAACCGAAAGACCTCTCGGGCCACATTTGGCCCTCGGGTCATCAGTTTGACATCTTTTATCTAAACAAAAAATGAGAGCGACGATAAATGTAAACTTTTATCTTATCAAATTAATTCTAACCAAAACGGATAGTTATTGTATCGAATGTTATATTCCGAAACGAAGCATTAATGTTATGTTATTCAATTCTATGTTATAGAATATAATATTTACTATGCAATTACAAGCTGTTCAAGTTACGTTAATAAACATTTCGAAAATAAAAGAAAATATTCAAAATGAACATTGTACGCACAGTAAAAATATATATTATACACAAACTAAACAGTCAGCGAATATTGTACTAATTCACTAATGTACTAATCACTAATTCACAAATCTTAAAGCATAAAAAATGCGAAGGGCTATTGACATGAAACATACGTAACGAATGCGATAGGGGTAAAAAACACTTCCACTTAAGAAAGATATAAATACTTAAAGCACCAAACAAAACTTAATACAGTCCCGATTGAGTCATTATACCATATTCCAACAACGTTATTATTCCTTCGTGTGCAAATACAGTTTTTAAACAATAACAGATTATATTGAGCTTACACGTGTGCCCTTTTTCAAATGTTTCGAGGAATTCCTATACATTGTACATTAAAGTAAAAATGTCCCCAGTAACCTTGCATGAACCTTTCGTGATGAGGGATGGTGAACTTCAACTTTGTCCAAAAATAATAGGTCATGACGTACGAGACGTGTTGTATTTCCTAAGCAGTACGAGAACAAATAAGAAGTGTAAAAGAAAAGAAGAAAAAAACGAAACAAAGAACACAAAAGCTTAGCAAAGTATTTCTCTCAATCTAATTTAGAAAGGATCCCTTGCCTTCTTCGTGTCACGGCTAAAGGATTAGGCATGAAATATGCAGCAATGTAAAATGTCAAATTTGGCAAATATTACGGAAGTCAGGCATTAGCTTGAGGAGATGGGATCAGCGCTGAGGAGATGGATTAGTGCACCGACCCACCCCGGCACGTGGGAAGAAGAGTGGAGCGGTTTGGGCGGTGGAGGGTAGGTATAGCAGGAGGGAAAAACATTGCAAATCATCTATTTATGCCGCTTGTTTGTACTCACTGATGATGCTGAGATTATATCGAAAGCTCTGTGTTTGACTGGTACGAAAGTCAACCCGACAGCGGTAGACACCCTCGTCATGGCGTCGAACGTCCTAAGCAAATATTTGTGCCGCGTTGTACCGAGAATCCCGGGGCAGCCCCAAATTGACGCAACACGATGAATGCAGGAAGCAGTGTTGGCAGTGAAAACGGCGTCAACGCATTGTACGGCGTGGGAGCAGCGTGGAGAGGGAGCGAGAGGGCGATGTGGAAGAAAGAAAGAGAAAATGGAAACGATCAAAATCACAACCAGTTTGAGATGTTGTGATGTAGTGAGTAAAAACATTCACACACACATACACACATCCGGAAAATGTTGTATTGCACAAGTAAAAAGTGGAATGACCATTTTATCCCATTTGCCAAACACTGTATGTATGATACTTTGGAGTTGGTGTGTTGCAGCGAAATATAAACATATTTCTGTATTTTTCTAAACTTGGTGCAGTAACAGACAAACTTCAGCAAAGGTATGAAACAACATGTGTTTGAAGTGGGCTGTGGTTCGGGCGAAACTTGTTTACCTGTATATCCAGTGTGGCCGGATCGGTGTCGGTGTTGAAGTGGGCCCTTGGTCCGAAAATTTCCGGCGCTGACCAATGCCTTGCCTGCTGTAAAGGTTTCCCCCGCACGTCGAAGCTGTAAATAAAAGGATAAAGATTAGAGAAATAAATTTCAGAATTTAACTTGCCAGAGAGCATCAGCCTCCCTTTCCATGGTTTATGGTTGCAATTTACTTATGTTTGAAGTTATTGTCGGAGAAAGTGATGAATAATGTGTACATTTCCAGCATGTATTTTTGGTTTTTATGACAATAAACTGAAGTGAAATATTTTTTTTCAAAGAAATGATTAGTATATCAGAACTCAGATCCGCGGATACGATGGATCACTAACGATTCTACTCTTCGCAAAAATAGCTTCCACGCCACGCGTTCAATCTCGCCCCATCGTGTGCTTTTCCATCCCTGCTGTAGAATGTTTGTCACTGAAAGTGTCGGATGGCTCAAAAGCCGTAAGTTACACTTTGACTAACGCTCACCTTACTGACACATGGCAAGTGATTTCTCGAGTTTAACCTTACCGCTTTATCACACACACACACACACACACACACACACACACACACACACACACACACACACACACACACACACACACA
>KB668066.1:425890-565161 GCA_000349065.1 Anopheles quadriannulatus
ACACACACACACACACACACACACACACACACACACACACACACACAAATACACACATACATCGGTCGTTGAGTGTGATACAGAGACACAGTTTGCCTCTCGCTTTCCCAAGGCCCCGTAAGTAAAGAAAATTTCTGCGCGTAAAGTGAGTGGCATCATTATGCTCGCTAGCTAGGGTTGTACCAATGGCTGTCGGGGTTCTGACGGTAAAGAACGAACCCCGGTATGGTCGTTAGGCAACGACGATGGCTTAATGGAGGAGCAATTAAGAAACGTGTGTATGAGAATGGCTTCGCTTTGATGACACTAATTGCTAAATAAATTTATTAAAACTTTATCGTTTCTGTACGGACAGATCAGGGTAGCGATCAGCTTGGATGCTGGCGGTACCCGCAACCGGTAGTTCGGGATGTTGGGCACATTGCTGGCGTAATGGTTATGAGCTGCGGGTACTGGTTGTGTGTTTACAGTGGGTTTGATTTTACACTTTGATAATACACCCCTTTAAAGCAGCTGCCAATGTAGCGATAGTTTCTGATGGTAGTAACAACACTCTACCATACGAATGCTAATCAAAATAACCACTGGTCACACAACAGTGTCCTCGTTGTGTTGACGTTGCCATTACATTATGGAAAGAGTCCATCTCTGCTGTCGACAAAAGGTTTAAAAATGATGTGTGTATTGATAATTACAGTTATATTATAATTATCATTTGTAATTATAGTAAGGAGAGTTTCTCATCTATATTTTAAGAGAAACATATTTTGTTTCCTTGGAATGTACATTTTGTACAATTAAGGCTGAACTGTTATACGTTTATAACGTCTTCCAGTAATTGAAACACATCAAATACAATGTTCAAAGCCCACCATGAACGTTTTATAATCAAAGTTTTCCAAATAATCAAATAAATTAGCAAATAAAAGGTTTGCTCAAAACGATGTAATTTTCACCGCTTCGAAAATAAGCTTTCGTAAGCAAATAATGTAAATTTTTTAAAGTTGAAGTTTGTAAAATGTTTCGCTTGGGGTAAAATGGTCGGCACGTTTTGACACGAGCACCATGATGAGGCTGTGGTGTAAGCTAAGGTCTTCATACCAATATGCAAGAGCTTTTACTCTTAAAAGCTTAAAGCCTAAAGTCCAATGTTCTGGTCAATTTTGTTCCTTTGTTTTTATGTGCTTTGACCTTTGGTGTATGACCATTTCGTCCCATAACGAGACCATTTTATCCCGCATAATAAATCTCCCCACATTTGATTTTATAATTTGATTTTATTCATTTAATATTAATGGTTTTACTTCTGATTGTTTTTCATGAATAAGATGTTGAAGCAACGATAAAATATCAGTGTTTATTTATTTACCCAATGAGATACAGTGCAAAATTCTTGACAATGCCATTCTGCCCCGCTTTCCGCTATATATCCAACTGTTAGTCTGTAGGATGCGTTAACTTTCGATGAAATGCCAAATGTTTCACGCCCCTACACTTGTTGTGAATTTAGCCTCACGCTCCATGGCGCGTCGTTATTTCTCGGAATGTCTGGTTGCACGGTAACGTGTTACTCCTACTACTACTACTACTACTACTACTTGAGAGACCACGTAAGTCGTTACGTCAAATAGAAGAAGATGTCTCCATTTATTGGAATTTATAATCGTCGCTTTTGGTTTTTCACATCTCCTTTTTAAATTAGTTAACCATACTATTGTTTATTCCACAAAAAATCGAATCGTTTTTATCAAATAACCTTAGTAAAGTATTTGGTACTTTGTAGTATTGATAGACGCTATGGACTAATACAAAAAATTAAATAAACCTTCAAAGCTACATAGTCAAACAACATGACCTCAATGTATATTCATCCTTCATCCTTCAAATTTGCCAGATCCACTTCAATCTTTCCAGAAAATTTGTACAGGCGTTGAACACAACATCGATGCGGAATCACTTTGCGAAAGCAAGATAATCATTCATTTACATTTTTAAATCTATAGAAATTTCGCTTCTCTTGAATTCTCTTTGATTACAACTGCCAAGAGATAAGTTACAAAAAATTGCTAAAATATATATTCTCCAGAATGAATTCTCTTTTATTTCAATTTTTTTTTTCAAAAAGACCTTTTCAGAATAAAGTCACACTTGTTTTTTTATTATTAATAATTTGATAGCTCATGGGTGCGCCTGGTAGCTGTTGCTAAACAACAAACAACAGCAAATCTTTTCGCCGGTTCGTCCAAAGCGGTTTGCAAATTGTACGTAGAAAATATATTACATATCTTCGAGCTCTTGTATCGGGAGCAAAAAACAAAACAAAAGATAAACTTCCATATTCCGTAAGGCAAGTATGCAAGGTGTCAGCCGAACGGTGCGTGTCGGAGCGTAAGACGTGGAAACGTATCAACACACGCTGGTGACTTTTATCTAAACTTTTCGACAGCAGCTCTTGAGCCGCTGTCGGCAGAGTGTTACGAATGATTCGTTTCGGCTTGACGGCGTGTAGCTACAACGTGTGACACATATTAACGTGTTTCGCAGTCGCGTTTGAAAAGACTGTTATCAGTCAACAGTGTCGCTCGTGTGCGTATTGGGGAGCGCACGTTGAGCGGGCGACGAGACGAAACGTACAAAGACAGTTGATGACGTTTATTAAATGATTTATGTTGTTCCGGAAATGTTTACGCAGTCGCTATTGCCGCTTGCCGGGTTCCGAGCGTTATGCGTGCGTTTGTTTATCGTCGGCATTTCGGCTGACGGGGTACGGCGCAAGGCGTACGCGAAAAATGGCCCGGCCGTTTTATGCTGTGCCGAGAGCATGCGAGAGCCGTGATGAGTGGGTAATTTGTTTCCCGTCGGTGCTACGTTTTGAGATGGCCTGAATTGCGAAAGTCGGCAAGTCGAACGAAAAGAAAGAATGATGGATGAGTGAAGCAGTGTGCTGTAGCTTCGTTTTGTTTGGCAGTGACGGGAAAATAGCGCGATGAGGAGGGCTCTCACCCAACGCACGGGTGTGAGATAACCTGGACACATGCAAGAAGGCTGGTGCTACAGATTTATAAAATAAAAAAAAGCGAGCCGAGTCCCGTCGTTCGACCCAACATCCATGGATCCCGTGATTGATGGTTCTAATAAGCAGCAGGCGGCACAGGGTAGAATGTGTGCACCGTAATGGGACACTTTGTCGGGTAGGTAAGGTTACGGAGTTTTTGGAACGGAATTCAATCGCTGCTTCAGAGCTATCTTCTCTAAAACTCATTCAACAATGTTGAAAGTTACAGCAATTTAGGTTGCAAAATTATCATTTATTTTTTTATCATATTCCTTGTACTGAGCTCACATGACTGTCATAATTTGCTCTCAGTTCACTATGCTCCTTCTGGCAGCACGATAGCACGAGTTGAAAATGAGCACGGTAAGGATTGTTATTTCAATTTCCAACCGACCGCTTGGATGCACACATTCTTCGACTATCAAACATGAACGAAGCGCAATTTGTAAGATCCTTGAATGGGCATCACAAAAGCACAGCCAAGAATGTATCTCGAGCGCACACGACGTTGGTTGCCCAAACAGCCCAACTAACGGACAAACGTACCAAAAAAAAAGAAGCAAAAAAAAAACAGCAACAAGTTATTTCCCATAACCGTTACCGTTCGGACATTTGCTTCGGCATCATGTTTAGAATTTTCAACCAATTTGGATGAAAATTCCTTCGTGCAGGCGCTCGTTTCGCTGTGCGCATGGTGAATCGGAAAGCTCGTTACGGGGAAAATGAGCAAGAAGCGAGCGCTCGAAATGTGCTCCAAAAGGCACACGATGCCCGCAACACAGCCAGAACGTTTGTAATCACTGAAAGAAAGCAATGAAACGCGACCCGTAGTCGTGGGCCAAATCGTGCATTCAATACAGCAGCAATCAAAGCTCACATGAAAACTCCTCGAATGACCTCGAGCAGTGGCATAACGTGTCTTAAATCGGACCGATCGTTTTGATAAACTTAAAGCTGGTTTTACTCTCCCCCACGAGATTTTGGTTCAAATAGTCCGCCACGGGAGTTTATACATAGCATTTTCATGGCGCGCACACACACACACACACTAGTAAGTGAATGCCAAAAAACAGTGGACTTGATAGCAGCCAGCGAGGCAGAGGACAAAAATAATGGCAGGCATTTCACGGTTCCGTTGAATCATGGTTGTAAGGGCAACCTTCTTACAATTCTTTATCCGGGGTAAAATTCTTGCAAGGTATTTCCGCTACTCTTAGCGCTAGCGCAACACGCCTCCAGCTAATGGAATACGTTCTGATAAGGATTTGTGATGAACAATATTAATTGTGCTTCTGCACGAATATTCATTGTTTAGCAAACCCAACAGTCCCCGCAGGTATGGGTTAAGGGGTAACTCTTTGTTTGTTTTGCTTGTAAGTATAAAACATTAGCTTGATATTTGAACATGACTCTGGTATGGGACGACGTTACAAGCGGCGTTGTTTCGATGGATGAAACATTTTTGATGGGTTAAAACATGTTATCTATGTTAGTCGGTCTTATCGTTTTCATGGAAGCAGAAGCACAAAGTAAAGTTTGGCATGCATTGTTTGTTGACTGTAATTTCTCCTACCTAAGAGAGACGGGAGAATATCTTATTTACGTGACTTTTAAGGTATACTCCTCGTGACAAACAAAGCGCAAAGTACGGAACAAAGCGTTACAATTTATATTCATATGCTCGATGCACACATCGATTACACATTTAGTGTTACTTAAAGAGTTTACACATTTAGTGTTACACCTTAAAGACACACCATTTGAATGACATCGAACTAGCATGCTTTAGGATCAGTTGCATTAGAGCCTGAAGAGAGAGGGAAAGTAAGATTGATTTGATTATTTAGCTTGAGGTATTGGGATTAAAGATTGACAGATGGCAGCATTGGAACCGTATGGGCGGATAATCCTGCAGTTGAAAATTGTGCCAAATATCTACAGATACAGGACGCTACGATTCCATGTAAAAGTATGACACACGTGTGAGACGTGTAGAAATTGCGTATCTTCTTCCTATTTGGTGCTGAGTTTGACTGCTATTTGAAACTAATTAGTTCACCGCGCAGCACGATAGTAAGTTCTATAGTAAAATAGTACAACTTAACAATATTATCGGCTTTGATGCTTTCATTAGTGAATAATTATAATAACTGACTCATTCACTAACTTTTAATATGTTTTTTCATTTCGTGGTCATTATTTAACAAACGTTTCGATAAAAGTTTTGCACTAGTTATTAAACTGACTACCGAAAATTTATACGCATGCGTCAGTTGCAAAAAAGATTCAATAAAGCTTACTGATCGCTACACTCGTAACATCTGGTATTTAAGAGTATATCTTGATAGAAATTTTAAAATTTACTATAAATAACTTTTTTTTATTCTGCATTAAATATTGACAAACTTAATTTTTAATAATATTAGTTAACATTTAACCATTTCTTATGTGTCGTTTTAGAGCATCTAATTATCCTTGGTTTATAGGTTTATTTTTAGATCTTATACATTGTCACATTATAGGGTTTCCCACGATTTATTGGTCGGTTCTCATAATATTTTTGCTGGTTCCCATATTTTTTTTTTGTGTGTTCCCACGATTTATTGGTCAGTTCCCAGAATTTATTAGTTCAATTGTATTGATATCCAATCAGACGATGCCAATAAATTATGGGAACGAACCAAAAATCTGTGGGATATGATGAATAAAGCGTGAGACGAGCCCAAAAAATTATGGGAACTGAACAATAAATCGTGGAAAACCTCATATGAAGTATTTTAAAAATTAAAAGATGTTTATTATTTTTTGACCATACATTACATTTGAGAAAACACTAATTGGTCTGATTGATGAATGGGAAGATGAAAACATAATATGAATGGTGATATATTGGCTACAAACTCCTAAGCCACTTTTGAAATACATTAACCCCCCAAAATGCATTCAATTGCATTCTCTATTAAACGAATGCCTCGTGCACATGCAATTAAATACAAACTATATTTATATATAAAAAGAATGTCTTCATTCTTCACTAACAAACTTCACGCATCAATTTTGACAATTGAAAACATTCCCTATACGTAAGCTGCACGAGAGTGTGTGGTTAGTTGCACCACGCTTCCATTATTTCGCTTTGATTATCAGTCGGAATGAAAGAAAAACCCTCCAACTGAAGAGGCTCCCAGAGACGGCATAAAGATGTCAAGTTGAAAAAAAACAGAAACAAAATACCTCTTACTTCACGGGGTGATTGGTGCCGCTCACTATTGCCAAGCCGGCATCGCGATCCACAGCGACAGAGACGGTTTGTGGTTACGGGATTCTCCTCTTTTGTTATGTTTTAATTATGTAAATGTACAATAATCTTCTGCAGCGCAAGGATTATGGCGTTGACTTTGTGTGGCTGCGTGGGGTGGCTAGGATTGGCGGTACGCAAGTGGGACGCAAAAATTGACAGGCACTAGACGTCGCGAACGCATTCCCGCGGAACCGACTGCCTCCACCGTTCGACACCGAAGACAAAAGGCATCGTCTAAAGGTGCGGATGGAGAAGTTAGTTTGACTCAGCAAAAGCGCCAAAGGGAGGGTTGCCACAGGAACCCATTAGAAAGCGGTGGAAAGCAGAAGCGTTCGGGTCGAGTGTCAGCCGGTGGGTGAACGGAGCAGTCCAGGCACCGGTTGTGCGAATCCGGTTTTCCACGCGACGCAAAAGAAAACTCGTAAACAGCGCGAGCCGGATCGGTTATGTTAAACCAACCGATTACAACTACTCTGCGGTTTAAAGAGACGCTTTTTCCCCCTTTTCACGCTGTAAGCGCAAGTGGCACCAGGGGAGTGATACCCTTTTCGCCTTGCAGCTATTTGGCTGATTCGCGCCACGGTATCGTAGCCGGTATCGATTGCTGGCCGTGTCAACGTGTTGATCCGCCGTCGCTATGATTGTTATCAGTCGGATGAGGGACACCGTTAGCGGCTTAGCTGTTGTCATACTCCGGTTCGGGTGGTGTTTCGATCATTTAGTACCATTTAAAGATTCTCATTAAGCAAACAATGTTCTCGTGGCAAGTCTACACCGTTAAATGGTATTAAGGCATGTACAAACGATTTTCAAGAGCATTACGCTTTGAAGCGAAGAAAGCACATTTTATCGATATTGTAAGGCCTGTTTTTCTTCAAGTGTATCCAATAAAAGTGTATGTAAAAGTACTGACAACACTTGATTGCTTGTACAGTGCAGTGAAAGCAGCTTGTAATATGTTTTTAATTTATCTTCCAACGGTATGTCTTGTAAAGAAGAACATGCACTCCCTGATGAAATTACCAACGATGTCATCCTCAAACCCGTTCTCCCAGCAACGTTGTGTGGCTAAATTGCGTCTTTTATTTAGTTTAAGCGACCCCGTTTTTCCTCCCCGCCTTTAATACACGTTTGCGATTCATTAAACTCAAAATTCATTTCATGCCATTAAACCAATCTTTTAATGTTATTTTCGAGTCGGGCTCCCCGTCTGGCGTCTCTTGTCAGCGTCGCCAAACCAAAATAGCCAGGTGAAAGCAAATTTACCATTTCCCTTTAACAACCCGGGCCGCCTGCCACACACCCGTTTGGGCTGAGTGGTTGACTCACTTGCTCACATTAATATTGACATTCACGCGTGTCACCCGACCCCACGTAGCCAAAGCACGTAGGCTTGCTCGCTCGCACGCCACCTTCCACTTTGGCGGTGGGTTGAATGTTGGGAATACCAGGCTCGTACCGTTCGGCAGATAATCGACAGACAGTGGAGTGAATGGAGTGGGGCTGTTTGGTAGGGAAAGCAGCACGGGGTTCTTGCACCGTCATCAGGAGCAAGCCGACGCGGTTTAGGGACATCTTCTTGCCAGCCCAAGAAGGATAGCTACATCCCATCATATCTTCATAGAACGTGGTAGCTCATTCATATTTTGCTTCCTCTTTGGGTTTGCCCGGGTATTTGCAGCGCACCACATGGCACCTGCATGCACTGGTACGAGGGTTTGGGTTGGGCTTTTGTCGACATCGTTCTGAAGCAACCGCTTAAAGAACCATCAGCCTTTTCAGCAGCTTTTCTCGTCCGCCCTGTTCGGAGACAGCCCCGAGCGATCGCGGGCGGACAGGCCGGGTAAGAAAATATCGTCCTTAAAGTGAAGAAAATGACACTCTCTCTTTCTGTAGTGCACTACAGCTTAGAGCTTGTGTTGATTCTCGCATCGGCCGGCAAGGAATGTCGCGAATTGTGCATGTATTGCAGGCAGCAAGTTGGAAGTGAGTGGGACCTGAACCATCCTAAAAAGTCCTTTCATTTGGGACTTCGGTGGAGGTAAGGCGAAAGACATTAATGGAGCAATGTGACGTTCTCTCTTCAGACATGATGATGTATGCACGCTTACACAGCAACGTTCGCGAGGCTTGTGTCGTGAGTTTCAGTTACAGCAGAGTTACAGTCCCAAGTCTTTTGAATGCGTTCCACACATCCCGAGGAGTTGGTGAGGTACAAAAAGTATACAAAACTCACTTACAGTTATGGACCCGCATGGGTGGGAGACACGGTATTGAAAATTCCCGTTCCCTAGACTACAAAATGCCTTCACCGTTTATTCGCGTAGATAAAAATGGCTGTCTTTTAATGGAGGGGGAAGTGAAGAATAAAGCTTTCTTCGTCGGCTTTCATGACGAAAAGTGCTTCTTCTGTTGAGATGCTTCGAGAAGAGGCATAGCGAACAACGATAACAACAGTGCACACAAATTAGGGCTAGGGAGAGAGAAACAGAACGAGAGAAGCGCAAAGTGGCGGTTGCTTTGCTTCCCACAGTGGTTCGTGAAACAAAAAAGGACTATGAGGGGGTAGGGGACGCCTTCAATTTTGCATAAATATTTATTCACACTATACTTCAGCTTACTCACACACACATACACAGCACATAATTTAATCCCCATTTGAACGGTTTATTGCATCAACAACCCAGAGAGCTTAAATTAGGACAGCTTTGAAGTGTTTGAAGTGTATATTGCAGAGCTTGGGGAAGCAATCGGTTCCCGAAGAAGGGAGAAAAGGAAACTTGGCCATGTAAAGAATATAACATCCAGGGGAAAAGCCGCTCAATATCTGTAGCGTTATAGCTCTATCGTTAAATAGGCGACGGCCATGCTTGTGAGCAAGGATGGCAGTGCTTGCACAATGTAAAAACAATATTAACAACGCAATAAAGTAGGAGATGACTTTATCAATGAAGCAACTTTTTTTAAACCACAAATAAGAAAATCCTCATGCTCAAGTACAGTGTCTCATAACGAGTACTTTTCATAAGTCAAGACTTTTCAAGTCTTGAATGCCTGTACAGGCTGTCAGCTTAGGATGTTACGCCAAATAGAAGCTGCTTTCAATAGATATCATCATTTATCATCATTTATTCATTCAAATATAAAAATAAATAACATAATAAAAGGAATGTGTAACTTGAATCAAAACAATAGCAAAAACATCAAAATAAATAAGTCATCAACAATAAATATCAAACAGAACACTGGTTGTATAAACATTAAAGATAAAATAATAGCCAGGCAAATTAACATAAATTAAAATCCTCATATCGTCCATTGAATATATCTATGAAGTGTTGGAAAGGATCATTAGAACCAAATACAGTTCGCCGGGGCTCTATAAGTAGGGAGTTCTAACGAGTTAGAAAAGTGCATCATTAAATACAAATCTACAGTTGAATGTTTAAAATCTACAGGAAATATGCACAATAATGTTATACAAAAGGAATATGCGATTTCATTGAACTTCACATGTTAAGAAAGCCTACATAAATAGCCAGCTCCGTCTAGCTCCAGGCGCCCACAGCTCTGGAGGTGGTTATAACACAGAACACCAAAACAATTCATTTTCAATAAAGTATCAAACGGCAAATGTGTTGAAAATTGCGGAAGGTACTTAAGTCAAGGGGTTGTCCCATGGTACAGTTGGCAATTCGGACGACTTAACAACATGCCCGTCGTGGGCTCAAACCTAGAATATACCAATTCCCCGTAGTAAGGACTGCATCGAAAGCCTGTATAGCCGGCATGTCCACTTAGGACGTTTACGTCAAATATAAGAAGAAGAAGAAGGCTGAAATTTTAGTAAAATACTAAAAGAAGTGAAACTCGATTCAAAAGCTCAGCATTTAGTGTTCGGAATCGTAACGATCGAGAATACTGAAGTATATTAACATTATTATGAGGAGTCGGACGTCTAAATCGTCCAGTAAATAGCCGTGTAAATCAACTTTCAAGGATGCAAGTCATGCACGTCAATAAAACAATCATATCGTGTGTTAGACTCCACACTCGCAAAAACATAGATTCGTTTCTTAAGCTATCGTAATATACCGTCTCCATTGAACCGTTAGTATGGAGCCGTTGGTACGCTCCAAAATGCCCATTAAACTGTAATGTTTAGTTAGGTCAAGGTTTAGGAAAATGTAGAGGAAATATTTGTTGTTGGACGAATTGTCAAACTCAAGTTTATGAAAAAAATGGTACAAGAGAAACAAATCGATTTGTATCACGTATATTAGTTACAGGATAAGGATCAAAATGTCCCCGCACCAAGGGTTCAAAGCAAAAAAGATAAATATAATTTAGGTTTTTGTGTGGAGATAACGTACTAGAATGAATCAAACTATTGCGTATATTTAATTGATGTCGAAAAATGCTATGATATTCTTACAAGGGGTAAAAATATCCGAGTAGCATGTTGAAATGAAGTCTTTTATCACAAAAGTCCATGGAGCAGTCAAAGTAAAAGTACTGACGTACTGCAAATGTTTGTACACCAGGAATCGCGTGGGAATCGCAAGGAATGGCCGGTCCCGTAGTAATGTCGCCAACACGCAAGACCTATCTACATGCCCGTCCTAAGTATAAGCCCGGTATGGACCAAACCCTCAATACGTAGCCTTAATTATCCTGCTATGGGTATTTAATAAGTCACTGATAGCTTAATACCGGTTGTTATACCGGCGAAGAAGAATAATAAATCGCGTACTGTGGAAATTTGCTGTAAACAGTTACTTCATAGCTTGTACAGTCACTTTAACAAAACAAGACGATATCTTAAAACGTGAAAAAATAAAATAATCATATGGCATAATGATGCCTTCGGCGTAAATAATTTAAAACAGAACATTGTTGAATTGATGCTTTTTATTATTTCGTGAAGTATTTTATCAACAGAATACCTGTCATGTGTTCAACTTTTGCCTGGATCGAGTCCTTGATACTCAAGACTGTTTAAACTGAATTATAGGTAAACCAATAAACTCACTGGTATACAAACGATTTATTGACATAGCAGATTTTAACTACCTATAGTTATTATGAAGAAAGACTTTATGAGAGGAATCGAAGCTTTGGGATAAAATCATTGTAAAAAATTGTGTACTCTTCGGATTGAATATTCTTATATTTTTAATTAAAACTAGACATTAATGTTATCCCGTGTAAAATCGGGTAAATACCGTGTGTAACCGGTAAAATAAAAAGTTTTTAAACGAACTTCATCCGAAAAAGAGAATTATTTTTTTTTTAATATTTTTTCTGCACGCTTTTACACGCTAGAATCTGGATGTATAATATCAAATCATTCATTTATGCTGTCAGTTGAAGAATCTACTCTTAATAACGTGTTGTTTTACCTTTATTGACTCTGCAACAAATTATGATTCTTTTCATACCAATTAGAAGGAAAACATCTTTTCTTATAAGGAGTTTTTCGTAAAACGAGTTGGTAGGACAAATAGCATCAACATATGAAAACACATTATGCAATAACCCACTATAGATAGAAACAACTGCTGGTTTAAATTACTTATGTTATTAAAAGAAAAATCCATTATGGTCATTTTTAAATGTTAAAAAGAATACATACGCAATGAAGGTATTTCAATTTTTCAAGTAAATGGCCGTAAAGTAACTCATTCCCTTCTATTCCTTAAGGCGATCGTTGCGAAATGTCGCTCATATTAGTTATTATTTTTATTCTTTAAAATCAGAGTAAGTAGTTTGTCCTGACATAATAACTCATATAATAACTAACAAAAAAAGGTAACAAAAATCGCAGCATCATGTAAAGTCGTTCAAATACCTTTCTGAGAGCAAAGTCTATAAAAGAAAAGATTACACGTTCCAGTCAATAAAAATCACAAACTACACGGTATCGCTTGTTTCAAGGAGAAGCATTATCAAAAGCACCCGTATCGCAGACCCCACTTTAGAAAAGCGATCCTGCCGGCTGGTTTGTAGGCTCCTGCTCACTGCCAAGATTTACTACACACGACAGGGTAAAGAAGCTTAAAATTCTACATGCTACAGTCCATTATGTGCTGTACAGCGGCTCGCAAAAACCTTTTCGGTTAGATGTCCCAGAAAAATTGATAAACATGGTACACGGTTGTCGAATAGAAAATGCGTCTATTTGTTCTCTCCTACCTTGTGGCCCTTTTGTGTGTGTGTGGGTGTGGAATATGTTTGGATACACAACATTTGCCATTCCCGGAACGGATCGATAACCGGATACTTATTGACCGTTTTGGTTGGCACTGTGTACGGGACTCATCGCTCTTACCCGAAACGTTAAGTGATGCGAGACATTTTGTAGGAGAGTGCGTACCCGGTGTTTGGTCGATTATTTTCGGAAACCCTTTTTTTTGTTGGTGCCGGGAACCATTTTTTTTATTCGTGACTTGGGGCGAGTTGTGACAGGTGGGGCCAAAATTGGAAACATGCATTGTAGAAACGGTCTAAAGCTATGAATAAATTGTATATGTTGTAAAAAAGAAAATCGCTCCAATCAGTTCCACAGCGCAGTTGTGAGGTGATTTGTATTGTTGGGAGCTGCATGTCGGATCGCTGCTCTTTCCTATGCTGATCTGATGCTAGATGAATGTGTGTGTGTGTGTGTGTCAGCCATCCAAAACCCTTTTCCAGACTGACGGACAATTCCAATGCGAAAGTGAGATGTGGGGAAATATTGTAAACGTAAGCGTATTATCATGTCCTACAGACAAACCTTTAGTATGCAAACGATTTAGGATGTTGTCTAGCTGTTGAAGGACAGTCCGGCAGGGATCACTTTTATTCCCTGTGGGAGGTAGTTATTTAGGTAAAGCATTGCTTCAACTTGGCTGATATGGTACAGATTGGCATCAATTTGTAAAGTTCGTTGCTTTTTTTTAATTGATTACCGATTCCGTAGAGATTTGCAGCATCATACGCTTTCTAACAATAATTACAAGATTCTCTGCGTGCATTGAATTCATCGGAATTAGTATCATTCTTGATGAGCTTGGTTCGAACAAATTAACTTCTGAATGAATTCATTTTTATAATAATCCTGTAATTCAATTTCGATATTTTGAAGCAGGCGGGAAGTAATTTCAGCAACACATTGAAAAGATAGTAGACATACTATATAATCCCCCTTAGATGTTTTTGAAATCTCATTGATGTTTTTCAATTTATCGCCTAAACTAAGCCCTCAAAAATTGAAATTTGAACTAAAACATCAAAATAAGTTCAATTTTTTTTGTTTTTTTTTTCTTTAGTCCTTAAAATCTCCTTGAAAATTTTATTTTGCAATACCTGCTCTGCATTGCTAACTGTACCACGGAACAATTTCCAATATATTCAGCTTAAGGAATGAATTTTATGTGAATTATGCAAAATATTCATTAAAGACCCTTTTTATAGCCATACTGCAAGGCCAGCTTGAAGCAATGCGGAAGCAAATCCAATGGTTGCCAAGAGTTCCACCAATCGTTTGAGCATTCGTTCGCTCGTTGACTATCGAAATGGCAATGGAATGAACTGCATCAGCAAGCAGTCGCAACATTTCTTGTGCTTTGCTCCGTCATATTTCATACGCTGGCAAGGCTGGTGCGAATCCCAACCCGTTCCCGTTCGTCCACCCACCAGCTCGATCCGGGTTGTCACCTTGGCTTGAATCGTAACGGCTTTATTGCACAAGATCGGTGACAGTGGTTGGGAGGGATCATGAAAATGAAATTGAAAAATTTAGGAAGCCGCAATGAATTTATGAATATCCAACATTGCGGGACGCGAAAAGCCAGTCGATTGGAGCGCAGAAAACGTCGTTAGCGCGTTCCGTAGTGCCGGTTGCGAGCGTAGGCATCTACGAGACTATGGTCGTTTGCTGTCGAAGAAGATGACAATTCGCAAAGTGAGGGTAAGCGGATGAGGCTTTGTGAATGAGAATAGCATTTGCATCGATGCAGTGAACTATAAACTGCAAAAGACTGTTTACACTCGGTTCAGTGAATGGTGCAAGGGGGAAATATTAAAAAATAAATACTTTTTTATATCGCCAATGATTGCCAACCTTAATCAATGTCATATAACAGTTTTGTCCCAAAAGCTTTATAAATTCCGTGAAATCCAATTGATTACAGAATTTTACTGTTGCATTCATTTTAAGGCTTTCCATAATCCAGATATTGCAGCTAAAAAATACCCAATTCGTAGTGTCTGCGTCTCACTGGATTTCCGTTTCAAAAAACATTATCCACTTTAATTCATTAAGGTGAACAACTTTCATCACCTTCAGCCGGGCGTGCCAGTGCGGTTCTTGGGGTTTAATTGAATATAATTATTATTTTCCTGTTGCTGAAGCGGGCTGAAGTCCTTATTGTCGCACTTTGCTTTACACTCATTTCACCTCATCGTAAGCGAAGTTTAGCACCAGCTCCAGTTTCCAGGAAACCTGCCTGTTGCCCGGTGCGGGAGGCGTTAAGTGAAATAATTGCAGTGTCATAAGTAATGAGCCTTGGAAGTGGAGTGCTCAATTAATGAGAGTAATGGTCCACTCGGTTGAGGTTTGTTTTATTTTTTCGAGGGTTGCTGAAAAGAAACACTTTCACGCGGTTGTGGTAATTATCGTGCAAACCACAATAACAGAAGCCACGTGATTGAATTTAACATTGTGCACTGTGGCACTGTGTGGCTCCAAAAGTAAAGTTCAAATTTTCATATCATACCATGTTCTCTCAAACATGATTCACGCGTATTTTTCAGTACTATTCATGCACATAAATATACACATGCTGTTAAAGAACGCTCCAGCTGTATTTGAAAACTGAATTTTTTGTCGTATGAAATTTTCATCACATCATCACGATGATTTGCTTGGCACATTAAGTGATCGCGTAAATTCACGCGAAACCGGAACATGAAACAACGACGGGCGCGCACCAGCGTCGTTGACGCTAATTGCTGTGGAATGAATCAACGAAATTTGTTCACCGTGCTATGGGTTCAAATTGCTACTAAATAGCAATTAGAGTTTTCACCACAGCTGTACCATCAAAACGCGACCGAGCAAGATTTTAAATATGCTTGATGCGGAACTAAAGCGGATATATAGCTACATAACGTATACGATGTACATAACGTGCAAGCTGTATTGAACATGCTGGTATAAATCCTACTCGAAATGACAAGTTAGGATCCAATTATACATCATTCATAGGAAAATGAAGCACACAATAAGTGGACAAAAACAAGCACTACTCACCGGAAGATGGTTTTTTTCTCTCTACCATCTGGGCTTCGAAACCAGATTAGAACCAAAGCACTTCATTGTGACTGAATAGCTTCCGACCATGGTAATCGTGAAGCAAACGATTCTAGAGCTACCATAGCAGATGATGATGATGCTGGTAGCGTTGTCGTGCAAACGGACACGAGTGATAAGTGTGTGTAATGAAGTTGATGAGATGTGTGTTTGTGTGTTTGTGTGTGTGTGTGTGTGTGTGTGTGTGTGTGTGTGTGTGTGTGTGTGTGTGTGTGTGTGTGTGTGTGTGCTTTTTTGTGTCCGTCGCCACTTGACAGGATACATAAATCGTTAACAAGCAACCTGTTGCCAGTTGAAGAGGACAGACGTCTAGAACAGGCGTATGCTTTGGATATATTACCTATTATCTAGAAGGAACGTTCCGTACAAACCGGAAGTACGACACATACAAAGCAAGCGTCGCAATAGGATGGTCAATTCCCTTTTTTGTCGTCAATACGTCGTTGATGTTGTGTACGGGTTGAATCATAGTTTCTCATCAGCAATTTTTCATCATTGCATAACCAAGAGTTATTCAAAGATTTGAAAGGCGTTAATTGCCAAATTTGACAGTTCACGATTTGTTCGATTATAAATACTTTAGTAATTGCCCTCAAACCCAATAACGTCATCCACGATTCATGAGAGCGAGATTACGATCTCAACACAAAAGTCTCTAAAACAATTGAAATCCACAAAGCAAAGACTGTGGTAAGACGTAAGGTAAACGTACAATAAATTACACCAATCGATTCGCTATTCCCACTAATGGTGCAAAGTTTGATCGTTTCAAATATTTATTCCAAAATAAGGAGCCAAATAACACGACAAATGTGGCGAACGTGTCAAGAACAGTTTAACATTGCCCAAAGATCCAAACGCACACACATACGTGCGCACCGTCCCTTTGGGACGGCAGGCTCCAAGCGATGTCAACTTCATATGTTCCCACCCAGCCCAATTCCAGCAGCCAGGCAAAAAGGCTACTCTCGATGGGCACGTTTCAAATAATCCCTTTAGGGTAATGGTTGAATTATGTCGCGTAACGTGTGCCGATTGGCTGGGCTGGTGTTCTGTACCAGCCCAGCAGGCCGAGGGAAAAGGGACACACCATATCTAGGCAGTGTTTGGCGGTGAGAAAAATTGAAATAAATGTACCGTAAGTATTTGGGCCGCATTGAGACAATCGGCCCGGGAAACAATCCACTTTGCACGAAGCGAAGGTAAGCACTTCATTTTCGTGGTCGGAAGATGCAGCGAAGCAACAGCTGAAGGTAACAACAGGCTGAACTCAGGCTGATCATTTGAAAGCTCATCTTACGAAGTGAAGTTTTCGCCGAAATAAAATGTCTTCTGCTCTCTGGAGCATTGCGAGCAGAACATATTGTGTTACTCGAGGTGCGTGCGTTTGTAACGTGTTAGCAGGCGTTAAGTGGAAGCTTTCACACTGTTTTAACATCGTACAATATAGGCTTTCAATTCAATTCAGCTGAATACAGACACAGCAAGTGTAAAAAAATAAAAAAAAAATAGATTCAACAGGACGGAGTGTCTTATTTCCAACCATCAAACCAGCTCAATTAGCACGCTAGACTTCAACTCTCCGTCACGCCAACCATCCGTGTATTGATTGTTTAGTTTCAATGCGATTAGTAAAATAAATGTTTGTGTGGTAGAGCCTTTTTTTGTTCTTCGTTTCGTGACGCACTGATAATATAGGAACGAACAAAACAGTTATGGCCTTTCAGTTGACCAGAGCGTTGTTTATTTTTTCGTCTATTCGACTTGCCGATGGAATGAGAGGTTTCTATCAAAAGGGCATGTCATAAATTATGTGCTCCACCGTTACACCTAGTAATCCGACTGACCTCTAACACGGCTTGGGGACCGTAGGTTAGTCGCTGTGCGTGTCAAGTCACCCGAAAAACAAAAGCGTAGGGTAATTAAATAGTTTATCATGAAAACACTATCAAAGGTGGAGTGTGAAATCGTTGAAATACGAAAAACGTTGGCAAATGCGATAAACCGTAACACGTACGATTGGAAAAAGAAAATGGGGAGCTTTGCCACCGGTAGTGGCCTTGCTTGGTGGCTGCTGCAATAGTGTTTGATTTGCAACACAGTACAGAAACAAATACCCACAGCTCCCAACACCGTTTAAAGTACTGCGTGTTTAGTTTCGTTTCATGAAATTTCGTTTGAAATGAAAACCCGGCACGCGGTATAGCAATTTATTGAAAGTACGTTTCGGAAATAGGTGTTTTGGGACCTACAGTTGAGGTGCGTTTTCGGCACGATTGGTTTGTGATGAATTGTAATCATGAAACAGCTCCATCCAGATTTGCTGCAGACACCTTGGTTGCAGGTAGATTTGAATAACATGTTGTATTTAGATGAATGCATAAATCATTTGCAAAGTAATTGAACCGTACATTAGCATGTTTTGCAACATAACAATCTTGTTAATGACCGTGATATTTCAGATTGTGTTTGAAATTTTATGTAACCAAAGCATTTTTCTACATCTCTACAATACTTGCTTATGTTATTCATTCGATTTAGCAGAAACTATCGTAATTTCAACGTAAAAATAACTTACCTGTACAAAGGAATTCCAGCGTCGTCCTTAAACCACAGAACCATGTACACCTTATCCCTGGACGGTGCTGATAAAGGACAGGGCAGCGAGATCTTGCGACCTTCTACAGCCTGTATTTCGGAGGATTTTACTGTAAGAAGAAGTTAAAGAATCATATGTGAACATGACAATTTGAAGGTAAACGTTTCAATTATTGAAATTGATTTGAAATAAATTTAATTTCCTTATGATTCTATAAAAAAATGCAAATAATCATAAGCATCCTTGAAAATGAACTAATATTCAGCTACGCATGTAAACTTTTGGTCAACTTGTGTGGACCTGTCAGCACAATCATCCAAAAGGCTTGACACTTCAGCAAGTATTCTTGTGTCACCTTGCCTTGACGTGAACAGCCACACAGAAACACCTACGGCCTACGGACATCCACAGTGCCAACGGATTGACGGTTTCTTCAGCAACAAAGATTAAGTGTATGATTAATGGAGATTCATATGTTCCTGCCAGTCAACCAAAGCCTACAGATATGCTACATCAAAATGACCCCGAAGCAGTTTATATTCGCACACAGCACACGGGCGGGTAGGGGAAACGGGAACGAAACGGTTGATGAATAAACTTACACGGCCTTCACGAAACGGACTTAACGCCCCAGCAATGGCGCAATCGAATGATGGATGGAGCGGCTGAACGCACGAACGGTTGGTTGAAAATTCCTTTCCCGTTTTCCCAAGGCTAAGCCATTTTATACCCTGAATCGTCCGTGCAAGCATACGGGTTGGTTTTGGTGTGTGTATGATCCCAGAGCTGAAGATTCCTTGCTTGTCCCCCTACTGTGCCACCGTTTCGTTGACAAATAGAGATGTGAATGGAAATCGTTGCAAAGGCTGAAGGAATTATCTGTTGATATATGATCGGTCATCGTTATCGGACCGTACGGATTAGAAGGATGGAGCAGAAAGCAGTATTTATAGTTCAACAATCCGTCGATGGTCGATTGCTTGTAAGGTTTGTTGACAGAAGGCAGCAGTAATGAAGACCGTGAATGTGCGTGCGGGTATGCCATTGTGAATGAAGGTTTGCTTAACACTCAATCAGCTAAAAATACATATTAAATGTATGATCCGCTTAAGGCTGTTGCTTTGATGGAAGTGATCTTAAAGATAAGAGATTTTCCTCGAGCTTACAATTATAGCTTCTGTACATTTGTATGGAAAAGGAAATGGTTATTAGATTAATATTTACCTTAGCTGTTTACTAGAATTTTCAACCATCTTTAAGTGCATGTTCACGAATGAACGTTGTTACGAATGCAATTATGAATAAAATATCAAAATATATAATACCCAATTCTCTTTGAACTCAGACGCCTTGTCGGCCTCAGACGTATGTACAATAACATGGCAAAACAGTGCCCTCTTTCACTATGCTGAGAAGCAATTGGATAGCAGTAAAAGGTAACAGGAAACAGTACAAACAGAAACCGGAAAATGGCCAATCTTACAGCGGCCTTTAGACATTGTGCTGCAACATTCACCTTGCGCTGTTATCTGTTAGATTAGATCACAGATAGAGGCAGCAAGCAGCAAGTACTTATAATGTGTACATCAACGGTAACAGACAACAGAAAGTGAAACGATTCCCTAATCTACTCTCACGGTCTCTTGCTGTTTGGTCACATATGCCACGGTTGTACGGCTGTGTTGCTGCTGCTGCAACGGAACGTACGTCACGGGCATGTAGTCCTGTGGTCCTCCGTCCCAGCTCCCGAACTCGACGCCTCGGTCAGAGGAAACAGGGGCTACTTTTACGCTTGGTTAGCGTCCCGGTGGCGTTTGCTGGAAACTGTGGCGCATTACTCAGCAAATCTACCACTCGGCTGCAGAGAGGCATTTTACCTTCCAGACCGCAAAACATTCCTACCGTGGTGAGTAGCCGGAGCTGGTGCTGCCAAGTGAAACAGAGTCATCAGATTACGTATTTCATTAAACAAAATGCGAGCTAAACAGCCGACCTCAGTGTGCCTTCTTCCCGAAGAGCCGCGAGCCTCGGGTTTTGAGAGGGAGACTGGCTTGGCTGGTTGACTGCTTGTTTGAAGGTATTAATTTGTGGAAGCCACAGTCGATTCGTCACCGACGGGTCTGAGCTCGTGCTTGGACGGACTGATGGGAGAATTAATTCGTTGCTTGCAGGCGTGAGGGAAATGTGTGATTGTGCTGCACTCACCGACAAGGATTTAGCTTGTCAAGAAGCCACAGATAAGGCATACGACTTACGAAACTCTAGCGACAGGTGAAAATCGCTTGGGCGTCCCTCGTTATGTTCAAAATAAAAAACAAAGATACGTGTTGTTAATGAGAAACTAGTTCTAGAGTATTTTCATATTACACACAACACACTACTATGCTTTGTTTTGGTAATGGCACCAAAAAATTCCAACATATAAAAAAACTTCTTACTAATTTTAAAGTGATGATTGAAACTAATTCCCGCAGTTTATAAAAAAAACCATTCCCACAGAAATGAGAAGCCAATCTTTCACGAGATCCGCTCCATATACAAAAGAAACTGCCACGTTAGCACGAACGGAAAACCGTGATTATCGAGATAGCATCCGCGTAGACGGTCGTTCCGGTCCGTTTCACGCTTGTCAAACTTTACCAATTAATATGCATATAATTCTACTGGCGAGCATCTTACGCCTCAGCGACACTAGCGTAAAGCTTCCCGTTTGCCTTCGCACTAAATGGTGGGAATTACAGACAAACATTTCAGGACGTCGTTGGGTTTAACAATTTGCATCGAGGGTCTTCCCGGTGTATCTCTCGGGGTGTTTGTGCGTTAGAATGAGTGTTGGGCTATCTTTTTTGCTCGGGGGTGCGAATGTGGGACGAATATTTTTCGCCTAACGTTAGCGCTAAGCTGAGCGGATTATCTCCAGCACCGTCCAATGCAATAGCAACTTGCTTGCTTGCTAGATTTTGTTTGTTTTTGCCCTGCCCTGCTCACCTTGTTTTCTTCTTTTCCTGTTCTGGACTGCTGTGCCGGACTTCCATTCGGTGTGGCAGGAAAAGTTTACCCGCTAAGCTAGGCAAATTTCTAGAGATTCTGATTTAGAGCAAGGAGTCGCGGGAGGGACAGCTGCGTTAAGGGATTTCTTAATTTGTGCGTAAAAATAACTCAATTACGATGAATTGGGCTTAGTGCAAGAGCTGTTACACGTGACCTAATTTGAATTGCAGAAAGACGAAAATGGAAATGAACAATGAGTAAAAACAGAAAAGATTTGATGGTTTGTTTTCTGAAACAAAGGAAAACCAAACATAAATAAAGTAAGAATGCTTCGGCAAAGTTGTTGTAATTTGTTTTCGTGGAAGACAAAAACTTTTGATTTTCTCTTGAAATTAGCACGAATTATGTAAACATTTATTTTAATGAAAGTTTAAAAAAACAGTGATCAAACAAATTATTTGTGTAATACACGGAAAAAGATACGAAATAACATTCGTTATTGAAACATGAAGGTGAAATATAGTTGATAATAAAAAAATGTTCCTAAAAAAGATGGTATGTGATACAATATGTGTAGCAAATGCTATCTTAGAGATTTCACAAAGAAACTAAACCTCCCGGCGCTAGAAGAACACACAGTCAAGCAATAAACTTTGTGCGCACTATTACTCATGTATGCATCGTACATTGACATGCAGAATGTGTACTTTACACCACTCTGTATGCCTGCTTTAGGTAGCTGTTGCAAAATATCATGTAAGTTTGCACAGCCGGTAAACACATGGCAGCATGTACACGGCTTGTTTCTGAGCGCTGGAGAACATCTTTTCCCAGCCACGCTGAATGTCTTTGACCTTTAACTCCTGGGACACATTTACGCAAGACACAGCTCGCCTGGCAGGAAAACGTAATTAACAATCTCTTACAAAATGCAATACGTCTCTGTAACAGCAATGCTGCAAAAGTCTGCACCAAAGCGTAGTGGGAAAAGTTATCATATCAACTTCGCACAGTAACATACACAAGCAACCATGCGTCTCCATCGTCGCACGCTTGAAGGTTTGCACTACCATGGAGCGCGGAACTTCTTTTGCAACATATGACCGGGTGTACGCGTGTGTAATTGTATTGCACTGCGCACAGTGAGACATCATTTTTGTAAATGCTACTTTTAACATTTTCTGCGTTATGCCTGTCCATATACAACAAAAGAAGGTTAGCGACACAGAGCAGCGCGCCCGGTTAAAGGAAGAGTTTAGGGAACGCTATCTATACCGTCACACCGTAAAAAGAGCAAAACAATGGTAAGATGCTTTTGTAGTGTTGTTTTATCACCATTCACACCCACCTGTACTGAATGCAGGCTGTGTTGCGTTTGCTACACCAACCTTCTTACGCTATCATTTATACCTGCCTTTGGCATTGTCACGCTGAATTCACCTTTCTTTCTTTTTTGTTACTGTTATCAGTGACAGTTGTTTCGTGGTGGTTTTCTTTGTTGGCGTCGGGTTTTGGATTTCTTTTGTTGCCTGTTTTCATCCCTTTTGGGTTTCTCTGTTTCATTTGCAGTGCGATTTGAGAGGCTCTTGTATATCGTAGCCATGTTATTTAGAGGACTTTTTTGTGATGCTGTTTTTCCTGACCTTTTCGCAATTAGCATTATGTTTAGAATGGGTTTATTTCTATGTAACATTCTCGATGTGTACATAACATTTGTTTGTTACTTTGTTTCATCTGATACAGAATATTAAAAAGGATAAATATTTACTGTTTATTTGGAAATTGAACAACGTTATTTACAGTCGTTGCCGCTAAATTTTGACTCTATCTTACCTGTTTTGTCTCAAAAGGCATCAGTTTTTGACAGTGCGCATCAATTTTTGTCTCAAAGGCATCAACTTTTGACTGTGAGGCAATCGCTTAGTATCGTTTGTTAGTAGTGAATAATTTCATTGATAGCATTTGAAATGTAAAATTTTTTATGCCAATTTTGAAAGTTTTAATGGAGTGACAAAAAATTATGTTTTTTTAGGTATAAACAATGGCTTAAAAATCTGTAAAATTACGTATTTTTCTCAAAAACTAATCAATTTGCACGGTTTTTGTACTATTGAAGTGATTTAAAATTACAATCGTCAAAAATCTATTTAAATACGTTTAAAAATGATTCCTACAAGAGTCCAAAATTGAAAACTTACAGACAAAAATAGATGCGTTCGAATTAACAATTGATGCGCACTGTCAAAAATTGATACCTTAGAGCCAAAATTAGGTGGCAACGACTGTATACCATGTGCATCGGTAGTGTAGCGGAAAAAATGCTATTTCTTAATTATTCTAATTTTCTCATCTTTTATCTAGTGAACAATGTTTTTGTTTATTTTAAAGTAACGACCAGAAATTTTGCTCATAATATTCTAAAGCTACTGTATAAAATCGTAGAAAACTGAGCTTTCTGTCGATTCTTACCACAAGTGAAAAAGTTTTTAGTTTGAGGTTTGTTTTCACCTAATATGCCTATATCTATTTCTGATTACAGCGTACCTAGACCATACAAAGAGAAAATTGGAAATAGGTTAAAATGAACCCGAGAAACAAAGTGGTACAAAAACTTCCAAATATAAATAGCACCATGTGGAGTGAAACGGTTCCGAGAAATTTATGATTATTAGTTCTACCCACTCAGATCTGCTTCACTCCGCGGGTGAGCATAATTTTTGAAAGTCGTTTTTTTTTTTGGAACGATACCGTATCGGT
This sequence comes from Anopheles quadriannulatus, assembly GCA_000349065.1. NCBI lineage: Eukaryota > Metazoa > Arthropoda > Insecta > Diptera > Culicidae > Anopheles > Anopheles quadriannulatus. Next base: position 449,949 of record KB668066.1, read on the forward strand.
GACGACTGTTTGGGAAAATGTGGGCAAATGCTACAGAAAAGGGATGTGGGAAAACTACCTCGTGGTAAATTCATAATCCTACGCCCAATCTAGGGTTGGCAGTTTTCATCAACACCGGAGAAAGCAGCATCTGTTCCGCGTTCGAACCTTCGATTGGAAATCACTCCAGTGCCAGTGCTCACTATAGAAACATCGACAAGTACAGGCAACAGTTCTCTGCCAGCAGCTTCTAGAGCGTAGAAAGAATGGGTCTGTACAGCACACGTGGCAGTTCGTTTCGTAAACAAGCATTTCGCGAAGGATTTAGAGTACGCCTATAGGCATATCCTTTCACCAATTGCTCGAATCCCTTACATTTAAGCCAACGTTAGGCAGGTTGGGGTTGGTTTAAGGTTCGTACCCAAGTAGGATTCCCTTTTCCTAGTGCAATGGGTTGTGATGGATGGATATACAGGGTTTTCCAAGTCATTTGAATGTTGGAAGTGAAGATTTCAAGTACGTTAAACCAAATCTGAAAGCTGCACAGATGAGTTCATGTTAGAAAATACCATTCAAAGCAAAAAGTTTTGTTTTAAAAAGCATAACACTATTTTTTAAATCTTGGTACACGGTTTCACAGCTCTGTAGCGGACTGCCATCTCTTTATAAAATTTTGAATACAAAACTCATTGTTTTGATTTGGCGTTTTACGCTGTAAATCACCCTTAAAGCCTTCAGCATTCATTTAACGTGGTTAAAATCTTCACTTTCATCATTTAAGTAGCTTCGAAAACCCTGCAATATCAAGCTAGTTGCAATCGTGAAGCATGGATTATTTTCCATCGTCCTTCCGACACGGGACTTTCATCCATCTCAACATCAAACAGGTTAAGCGGATGGGCAATCAATACGGGAAGGGTGGAGGAAATTTTGAGAATATTATTCTCGTACCGGCCCTTTTCGATTTTCATATCTTAAGTTTATTATGCTTGAAATCTCTATTGGGCGGGACCGATTTCTCGAAAGCAATGTTGTGATTGAGCAATGTATTGAATGGTTGCTGGGCGGGTTGGCCTGCCCCGTTGGATGGAAAACAAATTAGGCATGATGTGCGCTCTGCAACACATTTCTACGCAAAATTGTAGGTTCGGGATTGTGGTAGAATTTTGAAGGTTGTTTAGAGCTACAAAAAATTTGGCATTATTAGTTCACTGAAGGTTGATGTTGAAGTTTACCCTTCGAGGAAAATAAACTTTGAAAGCAGGATGATTTTTGGGAGTGTTCAAGTTGAGAAAGATTTTTTAAATTATTTTTAATTTCCCTATTATGAGCTGCCTCCATTTTATTAATTTTTAATTACCTAGGTATCATATACTACTAACTAGGTTAAATTCTAAATTATTATTCCTTCAATTTGGTGTAACGCCCTACGCGGACATACCGGCCTATACAGGCTTTCGAGACTTAATTAATTACCACGCAGTCGGATAGTCAATCCTTGCTACGGGGGGACGGTCCATTCTCGGCTTAAACCCATGACGGGCATGATATTCAGTCGTTCGAGTTGACGACTGTACCATGGGACCGCCCGAACAGATATATAATGTATTTTTCACTTTATTGTGGTACCAGCAACTGGACCATATTTTTGTATAGATTCCTGTATAATTAAATAATGCTTAATTATGTTCTTCAATTAAAATTACATTATTCATAAATAAATCAAAAAACATAAAAGAACTTAAAAAGTTAAGTAGTGTTGACTGGAAGCGGCGTCTCAAAACTTTGCCAACATAATGTTATTGTATACCCTAAATGTCCTACAGTTGTGTAGATTTAGAGGGTTACATAATATCGTTGTAGTAGGTTTACTAATCTCTGAAATATAAGCTTATCTCACCATAAGTATTTGAATATCGATCTATTATTTCATATTGTAGCTTTTTTTTTACTCCCTTCTTTTTCCTAACTTTTATTTGCCATTCCACTCATCAAGGATGTCGAAAGGGATTTCCTATTTTTTTCAAAATAACTCTGGAAAATTTCCATCTATACCAGCAACAACAACAAAAAACACCCATCAAACGACACCACTAAGCATCCGTTAGTGGTTTCGATCGTTCAGCATGGATCTGATGGCTACACTGAACGAGAGCGTGTTTGTCATTGGAAAAGCTTTGAATGGCGCGTTTTTAGTTTTTTTTTTTATGATACCATTCGCACGCTACTCTCCATGCATACTTTTGCCAAAGGACGAAAACGTGCACAGCACACAACTGGTGATGCCACACATCCATGACCTGTGTGTGACGACGAATAGTTTCGGTACCATTAGGATTGTTCACGGACGACGCGTCAGCATCGATCGCAGATGGCAACGGCATGAATTTGCACTTGGAAGTTCTGCTTCATTCATCATTTGGTTGGTTTTGCGTTGAATAATTCTACGTGCAGGCACCGGTACTGCTTTAAAGGAAATGGAATAAAACAATGGATTTTTTGGAATTTGCATCCATCAGTGTTTAGTTACACATATTTATTTTCATTTGCTGTATATACGCACATTTGTCTTCATTTGTTTGTGGTAAAAGGGTTTGTAGTATGATGCATTTAATTTTGCAAATAGCTGTTACCGAAATTCAGTGCTATTACATTACAGTACCTGTTAGGGTATCATTGTGCACCAAGGTGCACAATAATTTATCGCAACGCCACCAAATTCAAAATCGTCTTCATCTCAGCAAATTTTCATCAACCATCCATCTATCCATCCATCCAACCAGCTCGTTCACCCAACCGTTCATCTATTCAGTGATCGACCGATTTAGCAGCAATGTGCTTTACCTCTGCTCACCCAGCGTGCCGGGAAAATCTTCCCTCTGCAGTCAGGGTTGTATGTGTGCGTTTCTGTGTATCCTGCCAGAACGCGCACAACTGCTGGCCTTGCAGAAATTAATCCTTTTACACGCCATTCATCACGCCGATATCAGTGTCGTTACGAATGGTTGCACCGCGTAGCTTAATCGACCCGAACCTGCTTGATTCCATCGACCAGGTCGGGCCCACCCGCAGTGCATCCATCGTCGAAGCCTTCGCTAGAAGCCGTGCCATTATTATTGATCCGCTTCCGGGCTCCGGGGCTGATGTGCTCGGGTTAGGGGGCGGTTTTATTACCGCGATAGACGCGTCGTTGATGCTGGGCCAACCGTGGGCAGGATGCGACTACCTTTGGCTGGGGAAACGCCTCACCACAAGCAAAAGGCGGAGGCTTTATTGCCCTGTTGGATGGTTCACATCTTTGCGAGAAGCGAGCGATGTGAAGTTCGCAGCTGCCCCGCGCGGTTCGGCGCTCATGATCGTGCTGGAAGAAATGCCAAAATGCTGCGACTGCCGTTTGTTGCTTCCGGTTGGCGCACACTTCCTATTTGATGGCAGGCTACCAAGCGATCCTATTCTCTCGGGTGCCCTTTTGTTAGATTTATAGACGCTCAAATGAAGCGATACCATGACAAGGTAAAATTAAACGTAATTTCCTCAACGTTTTATGAATTTATTATGTGTCGGAGCATACATCCGCCTTAAAGCAGGATCGATCGATTTGCATTGGGGCCCCAGCATGCCAGTGCTAAAGGGTATTGTATGTTCATGAAATGTAATGAAGTATTAAGAACAGTGGTATGATAGCTATAAATAGTTGTATCGTTCGAAGCTAGGAAGATGATAGTTCAGTTATACAACTAAAACCAAATCAACTCAAAGGAACATAAAAGGAATCAATCACAAGCTCTGTTTAAAAAATAAATAAAATGTAGATTCCATAAGTCTTAAAACACGTGCTTTCCTTTCGAATCTTCAATGCAGATTGGTTTTTATATATGAAATTTTAATCAAGGTTGTTCCAACGAAACGATACTTAAAAATGAAGGTGTGATCTCTGCCAAGACGGGCATACTATACAGATGTGATTTTGTATAATCAACAAAATCAATTTAAAAGAACAACCTTTTACAACACACTTCCATCGATTATCTATTGTTCCATTAAAATTTGTATTAGCTTAATAATTATTTGCTTGCAGCCGTATAGCTGGGAAAGGTCCAATAAGTAACTATCTATAAAAAAAACTATCTCATAAACTAAACCACCCCAATTCATGCTACAGGTTCAGTCTCACTGATAAAACAAACAAAAATTCAATGACCAGACTACATGACGAATTTGAGGAAATGAGGAATTACATAGGAAATGAGATCAGATTAACTTAATTATTTCTGTTACTAGTGGCATTTCAGGTATCAAAAGATCGCGAGACTAGTATCAGAGGCAAAAAGATAAACAGAGATTGAGAAGTGACGACATTTCGTAGCAGCATGAAATTAACTCTCACAAGCACCTTTCCCACTTTGGCGAAGATGCTTGCCGGTGAATTGCTAAGTACATTGACAGTTAGCCAACGATCTTTAGAGCTCAATATCAAATGCAACTAAACTCCGATGTGCTCGGATTTATCGCTAATTGTATTTTGTGAAAGTTGTGAATGCGGTAGCAAAACACCTGCCAATCAAGAGTGATAACAACCACCCACTACCATCGCCAGAAGATCCCGTTAAACGAGCACTGCTTTGCAAACTGATTAGTGGCACACAGATGCTACTTGATTGAAGGCGCGCTGGCAGTCCGGGCGCAGCGGTCTACTTTTGCTCACTTCTAATTTTGCTCGCTTCAAGCTGGATGCCACTCGTTTCGCAAGGATGTTGGGGTAAGTACTAGCCGTACCGCCTAACGCTAGCGGCGAGATCAAAAGATCAATTAGTATGTGATGAGTGGTTGATGAGTTTATGTGCATCGAAAGCCATGTCGACACGGCATTTCGATAAGAAGCTCTTGGAACGTCGGTACTCAACCGTCCATTGCATGCCGGGCCGGTCGGGGCAGTGGAGAATGTTATTCTGCAATCTGATTATGCTGTGATTTGATTCCGCCAAGATCTGCAATGATGAATGAAGGCAATGTCACACAGATGTCATCAGGTTACTCTGTATTAGCTCGTTGGACCCCGGCATGTGAGCAGTTCCGTACGCTTCTGTGCAGCATTCAATCCATCCATCGCTGAGTGAAGCTGACAGTGTGAATGATTTTTCATTGATTTAAGAACATACGGTCGATGGGGTAATGGTTTTGACAGGCGAAATTGCATTTAAAGTTGGACAATAATTGTACCACGAAAAAGTGCTGGTGGAATCTATCGCTGCTGTCTTATCTGATGATTGGTGCACGGACATGCAGATGAATTTACATGGAAATTTCGCAATTCAATGAGTGTGCTCGAAATAGATAAAGTAAGTTAATTAGAGCTGACCAATCCAGTTTTCAGATGATTCACCTACTTGTCATAAACAAGAACAGCTCATTTACAGTCCATCTCCACGTTCACAAAATTTACGAGACTGCATGTACTGGATACTTGCCTTTCATGTTGCTTTAGGCCTGCATAACAACTGTCGTCATTTTGCCGTCGAATGTAAAGCTTTAGCTCACATTTTTGGAGCATCGTTCGTGAATATTATGAAACAAATAATATTTACTTTTTACGACATTTATACAAACCACATAGTGCAATCACTCTATGCTACTGCTTCTGCGTATCGTGCGTGTGTGCTAAATTCCTTTTTGGTTCGCATTTTCCTTCTCATTCATTGCTAGCCCAGGCCAGAACAATAGCCAAACTATAGCCGAAAAGATTATGTGTGGAACCCTTTTTTCTGTGCCTACCCATTCTGCGGCACACTGAATAACAGGACCTCCCTCATACTACTACAGACATACACACAAACACGTTACCAAAATGAGTGAGCACCATTGAAATGAAACGGAAACCATTATTCTCACTGACAATCGTGATTTTCCGAAATGCTCTAGCACTGGTTAGCGCTAAAACCGAGAAGCAGAGGTGGTAGTGGATCAGCGACATTTGGTGAATGATATGGGAACGGTTGAAATGGAAGAGATATGCCAAGCAGCCTAGTCGCAGGCCCCATATGCGGGTGCCGAAGGTTGCGCCTTTCGGGGGCCAAAGACATGACAAAGCCGGTGCCTTCGGCGGGCAACCAGGCAAGGGATTAGTTGATGTTTGTCCAGGCGTGATTGTTTGTGTCTCGCTTTGACAGCATGTTTGTGTGTGAGAGAGAATGTTCGGGCCAAGCGCCAACCCCACCAACCGGACATTCTTTCTACGGGCGAACATGGGATACGCAAAAAGGTCCTTTCCTTCTTGTTAATACCACTTTTGTTACACTATGTTTGTCTGCTTGCGTGTATGTTGTACGGGTGTGTGTATTTGTGTGCATGTTCGTGTTCGTGCTAAGGATATGTTTGGCCTACGGTTTGGGTCTTTCAGAACGACTGAATAAATCCTTTAATCTGATTTTTAGAATCCTCTACATTGCGACACACCACTCCAGTGTCCAGGGTGCATGAGTGATACCGACCGACCGCCCCACCACCCGCCCGTTTACCCTGCGCACTGCCTTCCGCTTCAAACTCGTTAGTGCGATTCCCACACGCATTGTATTTGTCCTAATCCTTTGTCGGTACTTTTGTGGGTGATACAAATGTCGTGGCTCGTACACGAAACTTTTCAATTCCACTCCTATCCCGGGCGGTCCGGCCTCGGACCGACAAAACCGGACCAAAAACCCGAAACCACGTCCACCGTGAGGCTTCGCTGTACGGGAATGCATGACCATTCGGAGCTTTCCGGTAAAAAAGGGCCCACTACAACACCACGGGCTGATCATTTGTTTCCGCACACACATCAAAGATGACGATTATGGTCCCTGGTCCCTAGTTGACATTAGTACATGTATATTAAGAGCAAACCACTGTAACGGCCACCCGTCATCTTAGCCGAGCACGGTGTGCGCAATACCTCGATTTACAAAAATTCTCTCCAATGTTGGAAAGGCATCCTGCCCGACGAATGCTTTTCTCGGCGATGGGATGGTGGAGAAAAAGAGCAACCAGCCACTGGGAACCGTTTTCGTTCGCCCTAGCGATTTGCGCTAATCGCTAATTTGTTGCTATCATCGTGCTCACTCACACGGGGCTGGGTACGGGGCGCACCTCAATGATGGGATGCATCACTTACAGCACGGTCTCAAAAGGATGCTTTTAATGGGTTTGCTGTTAACGGTGCTGTGTTTTTCGTCGCTTCACTTTCACTGCGAGAGCTTTTTTTATAGCTTTAGCACAGCCTTTCGACCAAAGGACACCGAGCCCTGATCGTGTGAAGCGATAAAAGCTGCCTGCAGGGCAACGCGAACTCCATGAATATGATTTTAATTAAAAACTCTCGAATGGAAAGCCCGGGACTAGCCGACCGCGATATGGATCGATTGCTTTTGCCGCATTCGACAATGTGTTGTCAGCTTGCCCTTCGGCTGGCGGGACCATTGGATAAAGCCGATCGATACGAGCCGATGATGTAGAATTTTGGGTGCAAGCTTGTGTGTTTTTTTTTTTTTTCTCGTACAGATTTATGGATGGAACTTATCATCGCCATAACATTGTGGTGGAAGAGTGAGTTTTATGAGACAAATTAAATGTACTTATGTGTGCAATTTGAGCAATAACGTACCATTGAAGGCGTTTGGTTCACTGTAGCAAATATTTTGTTGTATTGATATAAACGAGCTTGAACAATATTCTTTCGGATATGTTTAGCGATTTTTCATTCCTAATATTAATATATCAATCTATGAAAACAACTTGCGGATCTCATATTTCGTCTTTTTAATCGCCATTTATTATGTCACCTGTTTTACAATATTAAAATATCATGTAATTTAACAAAAAATATCCAAATGTTTTATCAATAGGACAGAACCAAAATAATGTATATTTCTACACAAAATTAGTAATTTTGACATATCTTGCTGTTAAACGCCAGAACCTTGAAAGAGTGTATTTTGTCAAGGATCTAGGAGTCCTTCTAGATGCTAAACTCTCCTTCGAAGAACAGATATACCAAATAGTCGCTGGTGGCAATCGGCTACTTGGTTTGATGATAAACATGACGCGCGAGCTTCGATTTGGGATGTGTTTCAAGGCGCTGTACTGCGCACTTAACAGACCGCTGCTGGAATACGCTAGCATTGTTTGGTGGCCCGCATCTACTCGGGCACTAGCGCGACTAGAGTCCATCCAACAGAAGGCAACGCGCATCACCCTCCGTGACTCGTCACGTCGTCTCGACTTCAGGACTAGGTGTTTGCTACTAGGGGTCCCACCCTTCGCGGAACGTATTGAGCACGCCAGGCTGGCATTTATCACCGGCCTCTTAAACGGAACCATCGACTGTCCCGAGCTGCTTTCGCGGATTCACCTCTATGTTCGTTGTTTTGTTGTTTTGTTTTGTTTTGTTGCTACAAATGTTTTGTTCGTTATCTATTGTATATTGTAAACACAATTTGACTCGTGAGGGCTTTATGGTCCACTGAATAATAAACACTAAAGACTAAACTAAAGGGTTCGTTCTCCCTTTTCCTGCTTGAAATTAGTTATAATATTTTCCATACATTTCATATGAGACAAATCGGTGTTTCGGTACCTTTTTTCCTACTGAAGTAATCTAGGCTAAATAACCAGAGTTTGACGTTTGATTTTATGTTGGAGTGTTGACATGATTGCCTGGAAAACTCTCAAATTATGTATAAAAAAGCCGAGTATCTTGGAAGTAATTATTATCAGTGACCGTCCCCCCGTAGCAAGGACTGACTATCTGTCTGCTTGACTTAATAAGTCTCAATAACCTATTTAGGCAGCCATGTCCGCGAAGTACTGTGCACTAAATACAAGAAGATTTATTATTAGTAAAAACTTAAACTAACAAACATTTGGTCTACAAAAAATAGAATACTTTAGTTAAAACTCTTAATACCATACACTTGTTATTTTGCATAGGTAATTTAATTCGGTTTCGGACTCTCCTGCACAGTGGCGGATTAACACGAGTGGAGCCACACTAAGCAGCCACACGAATGTAGGCCTTTTGAGCGAGAAGAGAAATTCTTAACCCGAGAATGATTGAGAAGCTAATTTACATGTGAGCGACAGGAGTTTTGGGTTCTGCTTAAACCGCTTTTGCTCCTGCAGCAGACTTCAAGGCCTTAAAGTGGTTGTAGCACCGGTGGTAACGAAAGATAGAAGTTCAATTCATTTTTTTTTAAGATAAATGGTTATGTTTTTGGTTTATCGAATTCGATCTGCGTTATGCGACCGGTTTTCAAGCAGCTTTCGGGACATAAGACATATCATCACGAAAGATTCACGCAAAAATCACGCTTATCATTAATTGAAGATCCCAAAAAAACACATGCCAGTTAGCTTCATTTTTATGGCTACGACTACCATCCATCAAGAAATATACGCCTGGAATAGCGGCTGTAACTATTTATAAAGTTACATAATACAGATTCCTTCCTAAAGCAGCATAATATACCTGCGCTATGAAAGCCGAGCTTGTTGAGCTCCCTTTTTGGAGAAAAGGCTATCGAATCGAAACAATGCCAAGTATGTTGTAGTCCAATTTTTCGTCTATGAGTAGTTTTATTTTCCTTCAAGACTTTTAAAGATAAATTAATTAAAGTTCTTTCGTTGCCCTCATTTAACAATTTCTGTAATTACTTGCTTACCAATAAACGGCCGTAGCATCCTTTCTGCATCTAACGATCCATAACCGGCCGTAGTCTCCATCTCCATGGTAATATAATGTACCGTAATACAATATCGTAAAGCAAAAAAACCCGGGCTACACAGCACGGCTGCACCTTTCCAACGTCTGATGCATTGCTAACGAGAAGCACACATTCTACCAGATCCGGCCCGTATCGCTGCACATTCCCTTTAGGATGTCCGCACGCTCGCTGAGAAAGCTTCCTTTCGGTGTTGATCGAAAACTTTGTCCGCCCTGAGCTGGAGCTTCCGCATGAAAAGATGAGCCGCACTGCCACGTGTCTGACGATGCGCTGACGTGCCGGTATAGGTATCTCGGGGCTGAAAACTGCATCCATTAAAAGCGTTCACAAAACTTTCAACTTATTCCCCGAACGCTGTTTGGCGTGATGGCGGAAAAGATTCCTTAACGCTGCTTTAATTATTACCACATTAGCATAAATAAAAACTTTCCACCGAGCAGCGTGGTGACGCACCCGCTAGTGTGAGTGTTGTGTGTTGTTCGGCCCCGGAAAGGATGATAATGGGAGGTGAGAATTTTTAATACATTTTTGCTTAACGTGTTCGTGCGCTGCGAAACAAAGATAGTGTCAAAACATTCAGCGTTGAAAAGTTTTCGCTAATGATGGTATTTTGTACTTTTCCGGTGTTTTTTTTGTGGAATTGTAATAATCACAGCACGTTGATATGCATGAATATTTGTGTGAGATGTGATAAAGGAATTAGGCGCAATTTTTTGTATCTCTAAAATTGTTAATCTGAGGTAAGAAACAATGGACAGAGGTGTGTCAATTTTTGGTCCTACATTTTCAACAGTTCGTCACACGTTTTTTTACTCTTCTCCAAAAGAACTCTCATGAGCAAGTTCACCGACAAAGAGGGAGACAAAGTTTTGTCGCTCTTCCGGGATGTACACACATACCTTTCAAATTCAATTTGCATGGAAAGTTGCGTCAAACTTTTCTTCTTAGTCTCTATCAACTTCAGTCATAATTTTAAAGTTTGCCGTACTTTCCGAGTCAGAACATCCGTGTTTCCGTGTTTCCACACCACGGGGTCAGGAATCGAGAGCAAGATTATGGAAGCGCTTTTTTTTCCTCCCCGGAGAAGCTACTGGTATTCGTCGCCACTACTATCCACAATATTAACACAAGGAGTAGCAAAAAAGGGACTACAAGCAACGAAAAAATAAAGGCCGGAAAATGTTAAGAGATGTTAATGGTCATGATAATCCAGCAGCCGCCGCTGAGTGGCGGCCGTGCCAGCCACACAAGCAACAGTATGAAAGTGTGACGCTCACTACTGACATCGTTGTTGAACGAATAGGTTAGTCTGGTGCTGAATCAACTATGAAATAGTATAAGCACATCCTTTCCGGAACAACCGTATAAAGAAACAGCTTAAACGTTTGCTTGCTTGCGCGGGGAAAATGCTTCTCCTTTTGCTACTAAATACATTAAGATGAAACAAACACCAAAACACGTCATGGTCCTCTTGCAGAGGACCGGGAGCAAAACACAAAGGAAGGTATGGAAAGCATAACAAAAACGGTTAAAATTATAACATGGCAAAACATTTCCTTCACCCCCACGTCACAGGTTTTGAATCGTTGACCTTTCGGACGTCGTGGCAGAAGCAAATGGGGTATAGGCCGCCGGTTCGAAACGTTTGCTCATTAAAATATGCTAACCGTGTACTTGTGCCGCCTGCTTCTTTCCTTGCTTTTCCTGGAGCTTTCAGTAAGGAGGCTTTAAGCTCGAATACCGCCCACCGTAACCGAACGCTGCAGCGGGGTAGTGCTGGCAGAAAATCGGCCAGCAAAAATTAACATTCGCTAAAGTTCTGTGCGTTTTTTTTCTACGGTTCAGCCTCATTCCTCTCAAAAGTTTTGTGTTCGTTTTTTTAGTGGGAAAATAAAAGAAAAACGATACAGAAAACATCTCGGAAGGCTTGCTGTTTTGGAGCTGCTTTGGGGCGGAAAAGGAATGAGTCCATGCTGCCATGTGTATGGACCGGCGTCCCGGGGTGCAAACGGAGCAGATTGAACGATACGTACAATTTAGTGAATCGTATAATTAAGCCAAATTTATATTCAAATCAAAACTGCTTAACATTTATACGACTTCTTTTCTTTTTGATGGTACGAAACCGTACCCACGTGTATGGGGTAAGGTTAAGGTGCAGAAAGCAAGGCGAACTCTGCCACACGGTAGACGAATCTTTTCCCGTTCGGTCGATGAGTTTTTCTCACCTGCACACGCTCGGTATGAGTGTGTCAAGGAAACGAGAATTGGCGTAAAAATGTGATGGTTTTGAAGTAAGCGCACGAGTGTGTCTGTGTGTGTGGCATAAAAAGTTCATTTCCATTTGATATGGTTTTTGAAAAGAAATTTCAACCACTTTGAATGTAAAATGTGCCCAAGCAGTGTATAAAGATAGCCAGCTGGCGTCGGTTCGGTTCGGGTGAAAGGTGGACATTTTTCGGGTTGAAAAGTGTGAATAAACTTATGTGAAAGGAGAAACGGGAACAGGGAAAAAATGGATGAACAATGCGGTGCGGGGGTATTGAAATTTGTCACAAAAAGGTTTATATTATTATTTAAAAAGAGGAGTACCGGGAAAATGTGGTTATTATGAGGGAATTTGTTCCATTCGTATGATTCTTTTTTTTATTTTGAAGAAAATGGTACAAATAGGAATCGTGGTAGTTTTTTAATTAAAATTATATAAAAGTATAATTTATTTTATCCAGAAATATGTACTGTTTGGACCCAACTTCCTGAATAAAACAATAATAATAATTGTATCCACCTTGCCGTACCATCATGTCTGACAATGTAATTTATAGTGTAAAAAATGAAACTTACATTTGCTCCGTAGCAGGGGTTTTCATGGGTTCTCATAATTTTGGAATAAATTCTTTATTCTTTTGTTTCGAAAGTGAACTTGATGTAACAGAAATTCAACTTTACGGCATATTTGACTCTATTCCTGTTAGATCCCTTAAAACCACTGTACTGATGGTTGCCTAAAATATCTGTTCAAGTAAAAAAATCTCACTGTTTAAGAAGCTGAATTTTCAAACATTTTCCATATCAATAAACAAAATCACAACAAATTAAATCACAACAAAAAATAAGTATTTTCGTAAAAATAATCATGAAGTCAAAGACAAAATCTGTAATTGCTTTAGTTGGGTCAGTAATAAATATTGTAAATTTTCCATAACGATTCGTAAATAGTTTTATTTTAAAATGTTACAATCAATTATTATTAATTCTTGTTCGATAAAAATTTTCCAGATATTTAGTGAATTCCTATACATTATTTTGCTTTCTATTTGGATTTTGATTGTATGATACTGTAACGTATTCATTTAGAACTTCGTAGGTAACAACTAGTATTTTATTTTTTTACAACTCAACGTACCCATTCGGGCGATTCTAATTCTTCTGTATTGCATTACACGTTTATTAAAGACCCAAGCATAAATATGGTCCATTTCAGGTTTGAATCCATGACGGGTATGTTATTGAGTAGTTCGAGTTAACGACTGTACCACAGGACCACCGGAGCGGCATGTTGTTAAGTCGTCCAAATTGAGGACTTCTCCACTTGAATTGACATAATGTAGTTTAATAAAATTCTTATTTATTTTTCTTTCTTTTTAAAGAAAATTCACAACAACTTGATTTTGTGCCATTAATGTGTAACTGCTATCATTAAACGAAGCTCTGTTAAGAAAAAACTTTCGTAATCACTTAATTTATCCCTCTATCTTCCTTTCTATTCAAACTACGCTCGTTGATGGATTTGTATGGACAGTATGGAGTGTTCGTGGTGAATATGTAGATTACATTAGGTCTCTTACGCGTTGGTAATGGTTCAATTTGGATAATTTTATTCCCCTATTGCGTACATTCCAAGTTATTCACCGAACAGGACCTATTTCTTGCTCGAGGGGAGTGTGTTAATTTCACTGTACCGCAAACTCGATCGCACTTGTTCATTCGCAACCTTAAGCCATTATGCACGATAGTACCGGAAATATAATTTATTAGAGCTCACCACGCGCCCTACGGGAGAACACAGTGTAAAAGTTAAACAGAATATTTGACTTCCCCGGGGCGGGAAAACATTTCAATTACGCTAAAATACGTCTGCAGGCATATATGCGGGTGTTCGATTTTACAGAGTTTGTTTATTGTGTGTGTTTATTCTGTTTGATATTTAGATCTCGCTACAAATCAAATGCTACACCATTGTGCAAACCTCTAAAAGAAGCATGAAAGAAATGGAACAATTATAACGTCAAAATATTATTTAATGTTTATACCACACGACACGAAAAATACACTTACATACGAATCACATTTTAGACTCCTTCGCTACTGCAACCAATTTGCTAAATTGATTCAAAACAAATTATAAATTGTTAGATACAAGCCAATACTTTAAGCGTTCGCAATACAAACGACGTTCGTTAGCACTGTGCCATGTGTTTATCTTCTTCAGCGCTAGCAGCACCCGACCCACCACAACGGCTTTCAACAGTTTGAAGCATGATCGTTAGCCCAACAACCGAAAAGTCAAATAATTTGATGGGTTTGGTGAAAAGTTCTTATCTTACGTCGCCCGTCCTACTCCCTCCGAACTCTCCCACAATCGAGCAAGGCGGTGCAGGATCATTTGAAATTATTATCTCAACCTAGCCCGGCTGATCCTTGCCTTTCAGAAACGCACACAGGCACCCGGGTAGCATCTGACAGGGGTGACCGAAATTTTCACACGACAAAGTTCCTCTCAAGACAAAGTTCCGATTTCTGGCTACCGTTATGCCGCCCTTCCAGTGGTGGCGTTTGGTTTGTTTTTATGTACCAAACACACATACATTCGTGTTTGTGTGTGTGCATGCAAGTACAGTACGTGTGGCACGAATCCGGGTGGTTTGTACCATTCAGTTGCTGCAGTTCGCTCGAGAGGAACCAGAAGTCCAATGCTCTTTCCCCATCCATTGAACCGACCAGAGTGGGCACACTCATACACCTACACACATACAGGATGTTTGGTGCTCCTGGAGAATGGCACTAAATAAAGCCTAATAACAGTGCTGCAAAGGGAAAACACATAAATACATCACAAATTAAGTGGAACACTCCCTTTCGCAGTGCCCATCAATGAAGCCAACCATTCTCCGTACCACACTGGTATACGGGCCGCGTGCGCCCGCACAAAACTGGCAATGCAGTAGGGTAGGGCCGAGGGCTTTCAATTGGATTCCAGTCCACAATGTTCAACCCCGGCGCCGGAGACCGGTGCAATCGAGGTTGGGTTTGTTCTCGGAAATACCTCGACAGGCAGCTCTATTCAACGATGTCTAGCGCCAGCACACAGCCAGCTCGAAGCAAAGTTACTAAAACTGGCTCCCCAAAAAAAGAAAAAAAAAACCTTCCGACTCTTTCATTCAATCTCTCCCGTCGGACCACTAGCCTTTAATTCGTTTATATCGGAACACATTCGGATGTTTGCTAACGATAACTTTGCCTGAGCTTACCTCCCAACGCAATTAGTTTGAATTCTTCGATACAGGCCGCATCGGAATTCGGAGGCGATGAAGTAATCAAACGCTCTTATATTGCATTCATGTGTTTAACAAGCGTCACTGCAGGACGTCATATGCCTTCACATTTCTGTCACCATGCAAGCCTGGTTGCTGAAGCCGATTCTAAAACCCTCCGCAACCAAGTGAGTGGCGAAAAATCAATTCATTACCATAATTGATTCACTGAACCAGCCACCAAACCAGTGCACAAGCTTTAACCGTAGATAAAATCATGAACCACATTACTTTGCCCCGTTTCCGGACTGTGTCTTAAGCCGCTTCTCGGATTACCTCGCCCCCGTGCAATCGTTGAGTTGCGAACTGTAATCTACGATCAATGGGGGAGAGCTTTTCGTACGCTACAACCTATACCGCACCGAAGTTGGAGAGACGAACGCATCGGAAAGCACCACCCGGTATCGTTTTTGCAGGGTCCGACGAGGAGCAAGAAGATTGAATCTATAAATTTGCTCTAAATTGAGAAAGTAAAAGGATTACGAAACCCAAAACATAATTTCCCATCGGCTTTGATGCTGTCCGCTCTGCTTCCGCGCAGAGCGAAGAATACGAATAGACCAAACAGGCCCATGCAGTCGTGTGAATTGACATTCACCCAGCGAGCGGGCGAGTCGTTGTGTTCGTTTCTTGATATGTCCAATTCGTTAAATTGATTTCGGAAGGATTAATGTGTGGGTGTCACCATGCAGGGAAAAAGGGCACGAGCATGCCCCCGGCCGACTTCGTTGAAGGCAAACTGTGCGACAAGCGCTACGCTTGGCCTAATTGTACCTTCCGCCCGTGCACGAATAACAACAGCAACATTTCACCGAACCGATGAAACCTTTCGCCAAATTGGGCGACTTTTAATTCTCACACTTGCCAAGCCGAGCACACCGATAAGCGAGTGAGCGAGAGAGGGAAAGTATTTTAACATGGCCCCTCTAATTTGTGCCCATGATTTGGGATCGGTCTCGGGGGACCACTTTTTATCTGGCTGTAGGGAAGATCAGAGCAGCAGTTGCTTGTAAATGGGGCTGTGTACGAGCGAGTTGGTTAGGTGAGAAGGGGAAAAGCGAGAGAGGGCGAGGAGAAGCTGGGGAAGCCAAAATTTTCCTGCGGTTTTGCCTGTGGCCAATTAACAAATGTTTAATTTAATCAAGATCTGCCATTTGAATCCAATTTAAAGTGGTTGTAATTAATTCCCGTTTCTTATTGGGCGGATTAACAATCGACGTTGCTGTAGTTGGGATGGGTGCAAAGAAGCTCAACTGAGTTAACAACTTAATTTGCTTTCATTTTATGTATTCTATCATTGTGAGGGTGGCTTTTTCTTTGTTGAATAAGACTTTTCAATCTATAAAACAGAGAGGTCTCTATGCTCTACCGATGGTTAAAAAACTGTAGGAAAACATACAAAACAACTGCTATTCAATTCCAGAAAACCGTGTATGGTAGGCAGGAATCTCCCCCAAGAGAATAGAGCTTTGGGTATATTATAACTGCATTCCGTAACCCAATTTAGAAATAGTACGATCGTTCCCTGAAGACCATCTAGCTACGGGTTCTGCGGGCGCACGTATTTTTCTCGTGCACTTTTGTGTTCGCTTGAAGGAGGCTTCTCATAAAAAGAAAACACACTCAAACAGTCGCACATCCTATGCGAAGGCAAACAAAACTACTTCGCCTTCTAACAGGGTAAAATTAAAGAGCGCCACATCCCCAAAACAAGGCAAACCGTACACCGTGCCAACACCATGCTCCAAACTCGCGCACCCCGATTGGAACGGTCAACCATCAGCCTGTACGAACAATCATGTACACTTTTTTCCCTCCAATATTATTCTACTTCACACCTTCGAGGCAACACGTTCGCCCGGGCCGCACCTGCTAGAGTCTGTAATAACAGTTTGGCGGGTGGGTGGAAATGGGCGGAAACGTTTCCTCCGGTCTTCTCGCAACACTATCCATAGTGTTGCCGGGTCCTTCTACTCACCACTATCACCACTATCGCTAGAATGTGCCTTCCCCTGTCCGCCCTGCGCAAATCGTCGTATTTGCGGACCAGCATGACCGACCATCCACCCCACCTTGGTAAGGCCGATCGCAGCTGGGAGAGGCTTTAATTTTTACTTTTATTCCTCTCCTCGTTATCTTAACGGCTTCATAGTGGCCCAAATGGTGCAGCGGGCTTGTGGAATGGTTTCGCCCCGTGACTGTTGTTATCCTTTCCCAGCTATTTGTAGGCTGTAGGAGTCCCGAGTGGCACGGCGGGTGCGCGAGTGCGCTGGAGAATGCAGACGACGGCGAGGAATGCCGGCTCGAATTGTTCTGAAACAACTTAAGCTAGCCCAAATCCTACCGGCAAACAGCCGCCCAGCCCTGTGAATGCGCACGGGAATGGGGGGTGATCTTCGCTGGGTGTGACGGTGGCAGTACGAAAGTAGCGAAAGGAAGGATAAATTAAATGAATTTATTATACAGAAAATTGGATCTTTTGCGCCCGAAAGAAAGTGCTCGCTTCGGAAACGAAGAAATCGCACCAGAACTACTAGATCCTTGCCGCTTAGGTGACCCGCTGCGACTTGTGTTGGGTGTGGTGTAGTCTCCTTCTCCCGGAATCACTTGTATGCTATTCTCGGTGGATCTAGTGGACAGGTACACCGCACACCGGCCAGCTTGGGGATGCAGGAGGGCAAGCAGACAGGAACATGAAGTCATGTCCCACCGAGCGGCTTTAACGGGTGCTACATTTTTCATTGCATAAACTGTTTGGGAAAGTTTGTCATTTCCCTTCAGTAAACTTTGCGCCGAAACCGGGAGGATCAAATAAATTCATTCTCAATCCCTCGGACAACGGCCACCGACTGCCGGGCGTTATGTTGGGAAAGTAATGTAGAACACATGGCCGTATATCCTTCTGCTGCTGCTGCTGCTGCTACTACTACTTGTGCTTCGCTTGCCAACTGTTACCAGGAAGTTTCTCTGGTGCTGTCCTTTTTTCCGGCTGTCACAATAGGCTCTTGGCTCAATGACAGTGCCCTCGCTCGTGGTACTGCGGGCGGACGGGACGGAAGTAGGCAAGCGGGCATCGCACGTTTCCCATCGCATCGCATTCCGAAATGTACTTTGGCAATGCTGGGCGCGGACGGTCCATTCGGCACTGTACACCACAAATGAGTATCGAATTCCTCTCGAACTCGCAACTGATGGGTTCGCTGGAGCTGTTGTTTTCCATCACACACACACACTGGTTGTAGCTTCCGTTACATTCCAACACGACACAAATGGTTGATGGCGAGTCCTTGACTGGCCCTTGACCAGGCAGTGTGTTTCGGCCTTTCAACAAAGCGAATAAATTAACTGCTCTGCTTTCTGCCCGTCACCAAACCGAACCCCGTGGACCGAATGCTACCGGCAATGAGACGAAATGCGCGTGGTGAAAGAGGAGACCCGAAGAAAGGCCTTCGCAAGCCTCGGCATAGCGTTTTCGTCATGTCACGGTGTACGGTAATGAGACCGGCAGGCAACCAGAACAGGATGCCACGAGCATGAACACTAAAATGGGCGAAGAAAAATTAGGCAAACGGAAATGTTAACTTCACTGACAAACGGGCGGCATGGCCCCGGTTGCGGCGGTAACATCGTCAGCAGCGCGGGTGCCTCCCTTTTTTCTGTCCCCGGCACACGGAATGACACACGTGACATGATTCGCTAATGAACGACGTAAATGGACAAATTGAAATAACGATGTTCCGGGTCGGATGTTGATCGAAAATCACGCTCACCATGGTTAAATTAGGCGTGGGCGCTGGATGGTTGACACGACACAGAGGTGCGAAGTGGCTGAGGAGTGGATGAGGAGAGCCACATCGAAAAAAACCCAGAAATTTCACTCCGAAATTGTTGTTTGTGGAGATGTTTTCGTCACCAAGACACACCATTCAAAGTTACACAAGAGCTACAGAGAGAGAGAGAGAGAAGGGAGCAAGTGAGAGTGAAAGGGAGCAGGATATGGAGCAGAAGGTAGCAGATTTCAACTCGAACAAGGATAAAAGATTTGAAGTATGACGTATTCAGTTTCATGCTTTGGAGAGAGCAAAAAATGGGAGAAGAGTAATTGCACTGGGCTTTTTTTGTTGATAAGATTCGTAATATAGCAGCTTATGCAAGATGAAAGCGTGATATTAAAGGCAAATTATGTGTCGTGGAGGATGGTATGCTTGAATTTAGAAGACTTATGCGTCTTAAAAAGCAGTAAGAAGGTTTTGTTTCAATGCTTAAAAACAACGAATTTTAACGTGTAAGACAACATTTCAAGAAGACTTGAATACTAGTCATTCCAAATCATGTTGGATAAACAATTGGAAGGGGTAGAAGTTTGGTAGACATAGGATCTTCATCTTAGATTCTAATAAAAATAATGATTTCCTTTTGATGTTGTTCATCTTTTAGTGGACAGTAAATATGTACGTATGTTTTCACATTAACAATTTACAGTCTATTTGGTAAATATTGTTAGTTACCTATTCACAATAGACAAAACATACAAAACATAAATTTTCAAATACGTTAAGTACAACGTGGAAAATATTTTATACAAAAGCCGAAAATGATCTATTATCGTTGTTCATATGTATTTATAAATAAGTAAAATAATCTTTAGCTTTATTCAAGAAAAGAAACTCTTTCTCATCTTACAACGCAGTTATGCACACACCTTAAAATCGAAACTACAGAGTTAAGTGAAGTGTTCGTCGTTCGTAAATTGTGATATTACGTGAAAAAGTATTGTTGATTTTTTTCTAAAACTTGCAAACAACCAATTTTTTAAGCTGTCAATTGATCTGAATCCGTGCATAGAATGCATAGAATAAAGATAGGATAAAACCCTGATTAGGGTAAATGACGTTGGATGATCTAATAATTTGTAGAAAAGCCTATGATCTTGCAAATCCTTTATATAGTCAGGTGTCCAGATTCGACTGATATGTACTGTGTATTCAAAATGATCGGTAATAAAATGTACGAAGTGAAATAGCAGTAGAAAAAACAAATTTTGCAACGATAGCTCAAAGTAAGCGGGACGCAACATCAGCTCTTTCGATCATCTTCGCACTGCAAACATTCTACAGCACTACATTTAAAATTTTATTCAATATCCTCTTCCTTGCATCACAGTCCTCACACAGCGGCTCTTCATTCAATTGCCCACTGTTAAGCAACGTTTAATGAGACGGTTCAGAAATCGAATGCACAGTCACATCCAATTCCATCACCATTCGACCACACCTCAGCCGTTAATCAATGGAAAGTAGCTCGGTCTGCTTTAAACCGTTCTTAATGCGCTTTACGTGACCGTTAGCTGGCCCGAGGTTGCCCTAACTCACCCCTGCCGTCCGTAGATAGCGCTCCGGCCGCGCACTGGTACCGCAATTTTCACCAGGCCATCGGTCGCATGGATGCTGCTGGTTAAAGATTTTAATAGGATTTCCTGGATGAGTAAATAGTCCCCATACCAGTTTGCCGCGTGCGACCCATCCGAGTTGCCGCTTGCGCCTGGTGTGTTGGCAAGCTCTCCGCACTGCATGGCAGCAACCGACCGACCGACCGACCGACAGCGCTATTCTTCTTCCTCGATCAGGCTCGGTGCGGTTTAGTGAACGGTGCGAAGCCATTAATGCCCGGGCGAAAATCGAAGCAGAAACATTTTCGCTTTGGTGCGAATGCAACATTTCAAGACTTAATGGGATAATGGAAACCATTTCGAGCCTCACGAGCACGAGCCGACACGGTGGTACCATTTTCCCCATCCCGGAGGGTTCAGTGGGGCCGGGGACAAGGACTCTGATGCGAAGGGCGTATTCTGGGTCGATACTGGTGGGTGGGTCGATGCTGAGAGAGTGCATTATATTTGCACTACATCTACAATGGCCATCGGGAGGATCATCAGTTATTCATATCTCTATTAAGCCGGAGAAAGCAATGGATATAATAATCGTAAACGTCCGAAACAAAACCATAAACATTGTGCTGAAGAGGCTGCACTAAATCGAACGGAGGGTGCTATGGTCTGTCGCCTGCTGGGTTGTGTTGTAGGTAAGAGCATAAGGGAAAAGGGATCGTTTCTGGTACTTGTCCTTTTTAGTATGAAAATATGGAAATATTTGGTCTTAGAAGTCATTCAGCTTTAACATAAAGTAAAATAAGAATATGATAGAAAAATACTGAATTTTTTTTATCAAATATTTATGAAGCTTCAAAATTTTCGCATTCAACGCGGGCACTTTTGTGCCAATAAAATCGAATACGAGCTCAAGTGCACCAAGGGTTAACTGCGTGTCGATCTCGTACGCGCTTGGCGATGAATTTCCAAATTAACACGAATTATGATACCGGACCAAAACGGTCATTTCAATGGCGAGCATGAACAATTGCACACCAGAGTGACAGACTTTGCACCTTCTTAGTGCACGGTAGTAGTGTACAGCATGTGCGAGTCCCCATGCGCAGGGCAACACATTTCCATGGCACACGTATCGAAGGATTCCGGACCGACAGCTAACCAGGAGCGCGTTGGATGCTGCAGCGGCACGTTAAGCGCCAGCTTCATAAATACCTCAAAAGCCACCAGGACGGTCACCAGCAAACGATTTCCTCCCCGCGTTGATGCGTTGATCGTCAGGCGTGTTTAAGAGCAAAACCAAAGTATACAGCGTTTCGCACACGCAACCCATAACACCCAAGCCCCCAGCGCCCTGGACCCGCTGGCGGTGTGGCGGAAGTCTGTTGGTTTAAAATTATGAACGAATTTGTGTCTCAATCAGTGCTTGCATTGTGTGCTCTTGCCTTCGCACCCTGCGTTCCCTATTGTGGCAGTTGGCAAACCGACGGGAAATATACGTTCAGCGGTTTTCCGAGCATCGCCCGATTTTATGCTACATTCGGCACGGATCCCTTTGCAACTCTGTTCTCCTCTTCCCCCGCTCCCGCCGCCCACTCCCTTCTCGTGGGAAGCCGGAGCGTTTGTTTACCCCGGAGTACTGACCCATACGCAACCGGGCACAACCGGGCGCGTTTGGCTTGAATTTGATCGGCATCAGTTTTCCGCGAGCTATTAACATGCCGCCGACACCGTTCCCACCTCCCGCCATCCAGGTCACCACCATTGTTGATGGTAATGATTTTAGTGTTGACTTAAGCAAACACGCCGCATCGACACAGCGCTATCTTCCTCGGCCTGCGAGTTTGCGGGAAACGTTGTCGGCGTTGTTTAAAATTCCGCTATATGCAGCAAACGTCCCACCGATACAGCCCGATCGAGTACATAAAGTACGCAATATCCACGCACATTGTTTCGCGGGTGACGGTCATACGCGGGGCCTCCATCTTTCGGCATGTGACTCAACGGTAATGCGCGATGTTGGCTGTGAGTGTTGCAATTTGTTGAGTCAAGTTGTGGAACGGCTGTGTGCCTAGATTGATGAAATCCAATGTGCACGTGTTGTTAGGTGTATATGACAACTGTGTGTTGAACTAGTAGTGAAGGTTATAAATGTGGGAGAAATTTTGTAATAAAATTGTGATTCAAAATAATGCCCCAGACGCAAATGATCGATTGGGCTATCCTTTTTTGCGGCTAACAAGTGAAATGTTATGCAGTAAATAAATAAATTTAAAAAACAATTAAAAACATTTTAAAGAAATAAAAATCAATAACTGAAGTACCTATAACGAAGTTCTTAATTTGTGTCATACTGTAGCATTGCGTATTGACTTTATATGAAATAAAATATCTTTGCAATGCATTACAATCACAATATACATTATATATGTATGTATTTGGCATACTATTTAGATTGGCTAATGATCTTGACAAACAATGTTATGTCTAGAATGTATACTTTTATCAACTAAACAGTTAATTTTGTTTTTCTAATAAAAGTTGTGTAATATTAATATACATTAATCGTATGCTACATTAATATGACAATATGAAAAATGTGAATTCTGTTGATCAATAAAACTGTTCTTAGCAATGAATTAAGTATCGAAAGTCTTATAGGCCGGCATGTCCGCATAGGACGTTATGCCAAATAGAAGAAAAAGAAGTATTTGCTTATTGTATATACAGGTATTCCCCGAAAT
This sequence comes from Anopheles quadriannulatus, assembly GCA_000349065.1. Classification (NCBI taxonomy): domain Eukaryota; kingdom Metazoa; phylum Arthropoda; class Insecta; order Diptera; family Culicidae; genus Anopheles; species Anopheles quadriannulatus. The sequence continues at coordinate 473,407 of KB668066.1, forward strand.
ACGCTATTGATGCGAAAGGGAGGCATTAACATAACTCGAATATTAGCGTAAGCCGAATTTCTAGGTTATCAATCTAATTTATGGCTAATTTTCGTTAAATTTTGCTTGAAGTGGTAGGTTTTAGCCACTAAATTAGTTAATTCATCTTATTTCAAGTAAAGATTACATTACCTATTGAAATGGCTTTAAAAATTCGAGCAAAAGGGAATTTATCTTGCACTTGACATTTGATGTGTCAAATCAGTACAATTTGCTGGCGTATATCGGGGAATACCTGTACTGTATCTTATATTATAATGGCACACTTACAGAAGCTTTGAAGACAAATTTTTAATATGAGTGTTAAACATTAATCAAACTTCTATTCAAACGAACATACATCATATTTACACGGATAAAACGAAAAAGATACAAACCCGGTAAAATCTCAAAAATAAATGACGGGTAAGAAGTAATCAGACTTTCTGGAAGTGTTTCTTCGTTGTGTTTTATATTATTGTTTAATGTTTCATGTTTAATGTTAAAGTTTTCTTAAGTGATTCGAAACAGCATTTTGTGTTTCTAATTTTCAGTTTCCATCAAACGCCACTTTGGCATCCAAGTCTAAAAATTTGCCAGCAAACATTCGTCAGCCACAGAGATAGTTTACCAAATCAATGTACTGTCCAAATATTTTCATTTTATGAAGCAACCGAACCCACAAATCTTCCCCCCATTGCCAATAGAGCAAACGTAAACAGAAAGTCAACTGTCGGTACGTTTAGCAAACGCTTCTCGAAGAGATGGTCGAAGAAACCGTACGCAGACAACTGCACAACACTGGAACCTTGAAATGGGAAAAGCTTAGGTACAGGAATTTTAAACCCAACCCGGTTGGTGAGTGAGGCTGAGGCGAGTAAATAAACCTTTCAACCTTCCACGCGCTTCCACGGTTTCCCTACCACCTTTCGCTCGGCCCTGGGTTAAGGGTTCGAATGAAAAATGTCAATGCGCAGAAACACACTGGAGCAGCTTCCCGGTACTGTTCGCCACGGCAAGCTGGAAAGAAATGCGTCTTCGTTAAGATGCCCGTGCTAAGCAGGGAGCCCCTGTCCGGCAAAAGAGTGGCCAGAAGCAAAGTAAATAAATTTCACCCAATCACTCACAGATTGTTTTTATTGAATCGAAACAACAAAATTGTATTCTGTAAAAACACTTCATGCGTTCTGGTGATTCTACTGCCCCCTCATGGTTGTGTTCCGGCCCCTTTCCCTCACCAGGCTACATTAAGAGAGTGCTGTAGTACGTCTTCCTTTTTTGTGTGAGCTTTAATTTTTTCATTCTCGATTCTCGACAGCCCGCTGAAAAGGAGCTGCAAACCGTCTTGCAAGGGCCCATCCAACCAGGCGAGCTCATTGCACACCGTGCCGGAATGTGAACATGGTTTGGCAGTGTAGCAGCGTGTGCTGGTCATGGCACTTTTGCTTGCCGTGGCTGTTATATTGGCAAGGGGCGTCAGTACAACGATACATCGACCAGGGTGGCAGTGGCAAGAGAATGAGCGTCGAGTCAGCAAATGCTGGCCATTTACTGGCAGCAGTCTTACCCATTGGCAAAACGTGCTCCCATGACTGCTGATGGAAATGTAATCTAATAAAGCGGCAATGGAAGGTGGCCCATCGTTTTCGGGTACGAGTGATTTATTTGTTCAACCCAAACCAAACCCATCCAAATTGTGCGTTCCGAAGCGATGGGAGTGATGAACCAGGGCAGGAAAGCGGAGGCCTTCTACCAGTGTACTGAATTGTTTGCACATTTTAACGCGTTTACACTCCGGTAGCAGAAGGCTTACATGCTCGAAGGGCTGAGAGTGTGATGGGTTCATATTGGGTACTTGGGATTTTTTTTTCACATCCTCCTAAATGTTACTGCGCTTTCATATTGTAACACAAGACATTACTATACGCACATTTTTTAAGATTGCCAAGGTTTGCGTGGCACCGATTGTTCACTAGAAAAGCTCGTTTCGTTACACGCTGTTATTTGTAACGTTTTCCAGCATCCAGCTCACAACTGGCTCTCCATATTTAAACACTAATTGAGTGTCAAGTTTGCACACTACATTAAGCTCCCCAAAGTGACAATTAATTTACTTGCCTCGGTTTACGCCAAATTTGTCACTTACGGTAGTGTATCGGTCGTACCTGGAATGGAAGTTTATTGGACCCATTTACGGTATGCACCGACCGTTGTTAGGGACAGCCACTTACCAAAACGATACGGGGAGGGGAGGCCCCCAAAAACATCGCCCATAACTTTGCGCTCATAATCGAACACAATAAAAACATCCTTTTTACAAGAAAAATGATTATCATGAGCACGAGCCGTACCCCGCACCAGCTCCAACCCCGTGCTCGCATCATTACGGTGTCTCAGCACCCTAAAAATAGAAGACGAGTTGGTTTCTGGTCCGCTGCCCGATCAGAGGAGCTCGGATGTAAGGAGCAACTTCCTGCCCAGGCCTGTTTCCCTCAGCAGAGCTTCACCCATCACTTAGCACTCGAGCGACACAATATTCACTGCCCTTTTCTCCCCCCCCATCCACATACCGTCCAGGCTATTCGGTGCAGTAATCGGGCCCAGAAGTGGGCCCGTTATTATATTCCAATATTTATTTTTCAATAACGATCGACAATTTATGATTATGGTTCGAGCGGGCGGATTCCCACCGCCCCCCCCCCCCCTCCCAAAACGGGCATTGGTGATGGTGGTGGGGAACGGAAACGCAACGTTATTTGCAGGCCTTCTTGGCAGGCCTTTCCGTAGAGCCGTTGATGTTGCTGTTATTTTTCATCGTACGGCATCGCTTTGGCACGAAACATTTCCATTCCCGTTTCTTGTGGGGCTTTTATTTTCCTCCCAGCTTGTTTTTTTTTTTTTGTTTCGTTTTGTTTTGGTCGGAAGCAATGTCCAAGGAAATAAAAGCACACATCCGGAAGTCGGCCCCCGGTCCTGTGCTTCAAGACTAGATCCTGGCGGAACCGTATCTACTGCGCCTGGATGGATGGAGGCGCTCATCGTTTTAGTCAACTCAGCACCGGAGCAATCAGAGTGCGGCCGAGTGACTGGCGGGCGAGCAGGGTGAGCCTATCCACCTCCTTCCCAGGTTCCACAGACACCCAATATGAAGTGATTGTTATTGTTATTGCCGTGTCGATGCTTGGAATGGTGGTAGAAGTGCGAATGCTTCGCCATCATCATCATTGACACCACGTATCGTGTCGGCCAGGCATATAAGTCTATCAGCACTACAAATGACATGGTGCTGCTATGTACACACATACACACACGCACACACACACACACACTAGGATACGCAGAGTGCTGGGCGCACTAGTGCCCGGCTGCATTGTGTATAGTGTTTTGTTGGTTCTGGTTTTGTTCCTTTATTGCTCTCGTGGGCCGTTGTGGATGGTGTTGGGGTTTTTTTTTCTTGTTATTTTGCCCACACAGGACAAACATCGGTCGGTGCCGGAGAAAAACACTTCAAAGCATCATATATCTATTGAAACACTGCTGCTGTGGATGTGACCGGCACTTGAAAGAGTGAGAGAGCGAACCGGAAAGCTTCTTCAGCACACTTTTCAGTCATTTATTTGTTGTAAAACATTGGATCTTGACATGTTACCCACGAGGAGGATGTGTGAAGTAATATTTCTCAATCGCTTGATGTCTTAGTGAAGTGGCTCTCTGTTTGCCTAGCATCATTTTGATTACATCTTGTTTTCAGACATGTTTAAGGTGTTTTTTTCTATAAAGACTTTTATAGCGTTTTATTTGGAAGGTGCTATTACATCATTCAAAGAATTTCTTACTAGAATTGCATCTTTGACTAAAATAAAGTCCCATTAGTCTTATTTTGACTCCAAAACTCTTTCTTCCAAGAAACATGCAAGGTCAAAAAGATGTCGGAACACGTTTATTACTTCTTCTACCGTCCACGAAGCCCACTCGAGCTGCACAGATTAAGCAAAGTTTTTGTTAAACTTTTAATTAAACGGACAATTTATTGTCATCATTTCATGCCGATCTTAATTCGCAATCTTAACCAATTATGGCTTTATTAATTATCATTATGTTTAACGGCCATTTGGCCAACACGTCCTCGCGTTGCTTCGCCTTCCACTACGGCGCCGCCTGTATTATGCATCACAGCACGACCAGCCGACTTCATAGGACTCTTCGAACGTTTCGGCATGACTACACTACTTTGCTTGGTGAGATTAACGCCAGTTTTCCTTGCCGTCAGTATTTTTTTTTTTTGCTTGTTCAGTGTAGCTTTGTGCACCACATGAGCTCAACCAGATGTCGAGAGTGGCAGCTGCCTTTGGGTTTGGGTGAGTTTCGGAGGGATTTTTTTTTCGTTGGTTTGCTGCTACTTTTACGCTGATCTCTCTGCCCGTAAAATTAACCAGAAACAACGCCATCTTCAATAATCATTAGCATCAAAGTGGTGGATGGATCACCGTCAAGCTTCCCCTGCCCAACCCCATCGATGGTTCGGCCAATTCGGCCACGGGCAAATGAGCGGAAGATAGGAATCACAAGTACCAGCAGGGAGCTCTTAGGCAATGAACTGTGTAGCACGTCAGTAAAGCAGCACGGGCTGTAAAGCTTCCAAGGAGATCTCACTCGACCGCCACCAAATCGCACGTCTCGACTAATGGGCGCGAAAAAGGCTTCACGGCACGCTCCGCCACTTGACGGCGAGCACAATGTGTATCTCCGCTTTCATTAAATTTTAATCCTCATTCTATTAAGCACCATTAAATTTAATAGTGCTTGGCACGTAAGCTCACTCACATATTCTGTCGTTGGTATATATATTTTTTCGCTTGCTTTGTCTTGCCTGACTTGCTTGGTTTGCGTTTTCCCGATAGTTCCCCGAACTGTGCAGCCTTCGGGGCAAACGTTACAAGTAGGCAACCAGGAAGCAGGCTGCAAAAGTACTATCACTATCCTTCGCCAGGCACGTTATCACAAAACATGGGTGGGGGGAAGGTTTTTGGTTCGTTTCATGGTTCATTGAACGAGCACAACATACACATATTTTACCCCGGACCGGTGCTGTTGAGTGACTTTTCCTGCTCCTTTTTTTGTTGTTGCAGGCTGTTGTGCGCTGATCATTTTGCTATTCAGCCGCCCAAGCGCGTCACAGGCAAGGTTTATTCCGGTCTTTATTCCGGTCAATCTTCCCGCAGGGTTTCGAAAAGGGTTCTTGTCTCGTATAACCCTGTGCAGCATCATCGTTATGGGTAGCCTTTGGCAAATGATCGGCAAATGCGATACAGTTGCCAGCGTCGACAATGCTAGCAATAATGATAAGAAATCTAACCTTAGCTTCGGGTTGTTTGGTTCAAGCTCCTTTGGCAGTTAGATGAACATGGCCGAGTTGATACCTTTCTCTCTGACGAATGGCACGAAAAGAACGGTTCATTTAGAGTTCTTGGAAAAAATAAAATGGGAACGTCGATTGGAAGGTGAAAGTCCATTGAAAAAAAAACTAAAACTACAAATTAGTAGCTAAAATACACATGCTGAAATAATGTTGGATTCTTTCAATCAGACATGCCGAGATGAAAGTATAGTTTAGTTATATCAATAGTAAAATGTGATGATCGGTTAGTTAAAGTTATCCGTTTCAACTCCGAACCAGTCCCAACTTCAGTTCAAATAGAAATGGTTCGTCCACAAACAAAACTTTACAAATATTTTCTTCTGCATAAACCTATATGAACCCAACATCTCTGATTTGCAAAGTGACCATGAGTAAAAAAATTGTCCGTAATACCCCTCGATAAGCCTACCCCTGCCTGCCTTGGGACACACATTTAAATGGATCGTGCAAGACATCACTCTAGCGGAAACCAATCTGTACGGTCCGATTGATAACGTATGCAAAATATTGAAGAATATGATGATGTGACTCTGAAATATTGCGTGGCTTTTGTCAGATTCTGTATTTGGTTTGTGGATTAGAAGAGAATAAAAGAGTTTTTGAATGTTTGTTTTTTGATAAGAACTCACTACCACTTCAATGTAATATATACAATATTGTAACATATTGTGTTTGTGGGGAGCGAGTGTCTGTTTGTGCTGTTCAGTAAAGACATTACATTTTCTTTTCATTTTCATTTTCTCTATTTCATTTCATTCTATTCAGACTAAATACATTTTCTTTTCATTTTCATTTTCTGTTAGCATGTATTTAGTTCATCAAATTAATGTTTGCTATATTATGAAATATTGTAAAATCAAGCATGCTTTACTGAAAAGCACAAACAGACACTCACTTCCCAACCCAGTGGCTAGTGACTAATTAATGTATCTGTTAATACTTTGGTTTGATTTTCAAATTTATCTCATTAACGATACACCCGCTTTCCACCGAAGCGCGCAGCAATCAAATCATAAAATGGTTCACAAAATTACGGCACACAGCACATGTCTTTCGGCGTCCGACAAGGCAAGACAATTCCGCTCAAAATTATGTTTATTCGCCCGACCGGAAAACTGCATTGTAGTGCTGCGTAATGAATTCCTGCAGGCCCGTGCCACGCACGAATGGTTTCTGCCATGCTGCTGCTGCTGCTGCTACTGCTCCAGCAAACTGCTCAATATGCTTTACCACGGCCGCACGCTGTTTGTGGCGCGCGGTCCCGTGCGTTGGTGTTGGACATAATTAATTAGATGTCATTAATTCGAAACTGACCATTAAATATAAATATTGATTATCAAAGTAATGAATCTTTATTAAGAGTCCAAATTGTGCCACCCTGCCCTGTGCTGGTTGGCTGACTGGTCGGGCGGTCACGCTGCCGGAACGGTGCAAATTCACCCACCATTCAGCCGCTCCTCGGAACGGAGGAATGTTCCCGGTTCTCGTTGGGCTCGGTTGTGGAAAGAATGTCATTTGTCAATTTCTGGTTTGACGCTATTGTTCTTCGAGACAGTTCGATCGATAGCGAGTGCAACGATGTCGGCGGTTGGCAAATGTGTGTTTTTGAAGGCTCGCAACAGTACACACTCGATACCATCTGGGTGGGTGGGTGATGCTGCAAGGTTTTGAATATGGGCGTATTGCTTAACATTGATGTGATTTGTTGGATAATTCCTCTAGGAACGTAGAACATCAAATTTTGATAAACGAAAACAACTAAAATGAAATTAGAAATCCTTGCCATTTAGAAACAGCACAGAAGTTACCGATTTCAAGCCAGTGTTATCAACGTGGAAAAAAATATTCAATTAGCAAAAAGCACATTATGTGGTTTTCGCAGTAAATGCTTAATAAGCACCGAAACCGAATTATGGCACAGAGATATCATGCCGTCCATTTCGGCAGAATGTGCTGTCACGTAACAGTGCTCCGCCCCGAACCAATTTAATCACTGTTCATTAATCAAAGGCCCACTCTTCGGTTCGGTGTAATTGTAATGAATATTTTCACTGCTGCCAGCGTTCGGGCACAGAACGGAAACCGCAACCGTAGCTAAGGGATCCGAACCGGGCCAAAACGATTATTGGCTGGGAAAATTCACACAAAAAGCCGGGCCCGAACAATCGGTATCTATGAGTGGCAGCATATTTATGGTGCGCCATTTCATGCGTTGCCATTCGCTTGCTGCTCTGTGAAACTTGTTAAAATCTATTCCCATTTCACACAGCCTAGTTTGCTCTGGAAGAGTGATGCTCGGGCAAATCTCTGATTAAATCGAAAATGATCGTTCAATCTTACGGTGGAAACAATCTGTCATAAAATTTGTCAGCAAACTGAAAGCCGCCTGAAAGGGACATTCTTTTTCTAGCCGCATGCCATAGCGCCGCATCTTCAGTGTGCGTGTGATGCTCGCACAGAGTTTACATCTTAAATACAGCAAAACCCTAGGCAAGATGTTCGTGCGACGCTTGGTTTGATTTCACCCAAACTAAACCCAGTCGGAGTGAAATGTAACTACTGGTAGGGCTCGAGGGATGATGGGAAGCGAACCTCAACAGCGAAGCAAGACAGCGACGTGCAAAGCGAAAAACAAAATCTTTGCTCAATCGCAATGACTGGCACGATTTTCCGGCCGAGTGTGTGTTCCGATTGACAGCAATGTAAAAGCAAAAACCCGGTGATGGAACGAGCAGGTCCGGAATGTTTTCAGCGCGCAAAACTGATGGAATTCGTACGCACAGGAAGTTGAACGGATAGTAAGCAGGGCAGCAAACATCTTTATGCGTACGCTCGTTGCTTGGTGTCCTCACAACTGCCTGTTTGGCCGGTGGTGGTGGTTTAACTTCAAACGCTCGTACAAACAAGAAGCGCAACAGAACGGTTCTAGCGTTTGCATGGCCATTTGCTTGCCAAATGATGGAACACACTTTCAGCAAGGGCAACGTTACGGCCGTACTTGAACGGCCTGGCTTAATCATTGGTCAGTTTCTCGAGGGGGTGTTGTTTGTTTTTTTTCTCGTCTCTCGTTTCATTCACCGCCTTAGCAACGGGTAACTGTGCAACCGGGCCCGGTCGGCCAGCCAGGGCCTATGCTCATCACAATTCTTTGCGGGAAGATTAATTTGCTCCCGGGCATGCACTTGCTTCAATTTGGGTGAAAGTTATCTTTTAATTATTTCCTTTCTTTAGCCTCCCATTTGCTAGATAGGATCCTTTTCTAGTTCTTCACTCTAATAACTCCAAATGAACTGGTACTGGTTCTGTGCAAAACCCGCGCTGGCAACAGGGAAAGGGAGGGTTTGAAGAAGGTGGAAAGATGTACCAGTAACATTCCATACTATTTCTAGCGCCCGAAGGAAGAACGAAAGCACACGGCAAGACCGAATCACACAAAAGCGCTATGGCATTCTGAATAAATTCGGACAGAGCGCTTCCTACGTAGATAAGCCTGCATGCTGATGATGATGCTGATGATGGGAGAACGGGACGAGTGGTAGTGTTTCTTTATTGCCTCGAGGATTAGACACGATAGTAGTGTGCCGATTGTGGCTGAGAGGTTTGATGTGGAACCGCTGGGGTAAGAAGCAACGCCCTTGGTCGACTGCAAGTGGAAGTAGTGCCGACAGTGGGTCCTTAATTTGTACCCGGGTACAAGCACCAAGCACCAAATCGAAACGTACTACCCGGGCTGTACCGGCAAGTGTCCGTATCTCGTCTGATTGACGCCTTTGGCTTTAATCAGGAAGTGTTGAGGATCAGGTTCTGAAGGGAGCCACAGCAACTGTTTCCGGGCTGTGGAAGCCCCGATCCGTGCGGCACGTGATGCAACCGAGGCAGCTCACATACGGCCACGCTGCTCACATCTGGTGGCAGGCAGGATGGAAAAGTTTGCACTGATAAGGAAGTACTGAATTTGATTGGCTTATAATAGTGTTAGTGAACGGTAAGCTGTGACGCACTGTGCTTAAATAGTCAGTGGAAATGAAATCCAGGATTTGAATTCCAATCACACTGCTGACAGCAAATACGGCTTACGGCTAGGGAACGGCGTACAAGCTTGGATTGAAGCAATGAGTCAGTGACAGCATTAACATTTGACGAACTTGTTGATGAGCAGCAGACTCGATCGAATAACAATTCTACCAAGAGCAACGCAGTTTTTGAATTTGGCCGTATTGCAATTCTACAAAGCGATATGCAAAATGTATGAAATATTACCATTTTTGGTTCTGTTTGGTTTGGATTTGGCTCTATCTCAACATAAAACATGCAAAGTTTTCATCGCTTTATCGGTGTGTTTTACAACCTTCCGAAACCGATCCGTCCTATCAAATACTTTCCCAAGCATTATTGTCCGAATAAAAATCGCACGATTCGTTAGACATTTTATTATTTTTACGGTAAAAATGGTAAAAACAGATCCCTAAACGATTGCCCGCTCCTAACAATGCGCTTACAATTCTTTCCATTCGGCTGTACACACAACGAGAAATGGATTCCAGCTGTTCAATGTTCGATTGATGGTCATAATCATGTACGACACCGGGCGGGTATTTTGGGGCGGTGGTGGACGATATCTTCAAAGCGTTTTCTGTGAACAGTTGTCCCGGACGAAATCGGCCATAAACCTATTGGGGTTCATGTTTTATATCGATACAGAGCGAAGAGCTATTTCTGCGAAATGATTTCTGCACTGCTATATTGCAGTACGCTGTGCCACTTTTCAGGAGTCTCTTCCCCTCCGATCTCTCATTCGCTCACGGTTCAAGTCGAACGGTTCGGGTATGGTAAAATTGGATATTTGCAAAAAGCCCCGGGAGCGATAGCGTATACAAGAGCACACGGGTGTGTGTGTATGATGCAGTAGTGGATGGAAATGAAGAGAGAGAGAAAGAGAGAGAAAAAACCCATACCCGTGGTGGAAGGATACGTCAAAAAGCGTAAAAGCATCGTCAATCATTTGCGCTACGCTGGCCTCGCAAGTTTTCAGCTGCAGGCAGACAGGCGGCGGCGAAACACATTTGGGCACTACGGGCTAGTGTGCGCGTCGGTCTTGAGTGGCGGGTACCAGTTTCGTAAAATATTCCTCCATTTCTTCAACTTGACAAGTACAAAGCGAACGTTTTATCATCGAAGATGATGCAAGAGTGGAAAAGCAAGAGTCCCTCTCGAATGCTTCTTCATATAAAAATGTATAAACTAAACCGTTCTGTTTTTTTTTTCTTCCTTTGAACCGTCGCTGCAGGTTTCAGGGCAGCCAAACCCCGTGCGCTTCGTTCTGCGTGCGATTGAGTGCAAGAACTTTTTTCTTTCGTTTGGAGAAAATTGCACTTGTGCAAACTGAACAAGAGTGAATGGTGTAAACTATACCATACATTCCGAAATCTGTATGTTAGAAGTACAATGCTTCATTTTATTGAGTAAGTAAAAATTCCATCCTGTTCACAAAGTGTTATAAAATAAAAATTAAATTTGGCTTAAGAACCAACACATTCGCCCAACAACTTTAAATGAGTAATTATTTCTGTATGAAAAGTGCAACCATTTAAAAAATTCAAATCCACAGTCTAGTCACGTGAACGCTATTGAATAAGCAAGAATGCAGACCACATTTTCGGTTAGACGTTCGCACCTCCCCTAGAGCAAGCTCGTTGCGGTTTGGCACCGCAACCGATTGTCCTATTTTTGAGATCGTCATCCAAGCCCGTCTTTTTTGTAGCACAGCTCGTTGTCACATTCGACCCAACCGGCTGGCTGACGGAATGGCATTCCATCTTGTCCCGTCTTGGCAAGGACCAGACAGGGTTCAGCGCCACCGAGCAGAGAATCACTCCGCCGCGGCACTGTTCCGAAACAGACAGCTCGGTTGGTTTACTCAATCGAGTGTGAAATCATATTTGCTAAACTTCGTCCTACGAGCCAACCGGGCCAACCAAACGGAGTTTCGTCACATTCCTGGCACAATCCCACAAAGCACAGGTAATTTCGTTTGGCAAATGCTGCTCAGCGCCTCGCCAGCAGTTGCAGTGGCCCTGTACTGGCACGGAGACGGTTGAGCATCTCCTTACGACCGTTTGTGAAACTTTTCTCATATCGTTTTCTATTTGCACCAGTTCTCCGGCAAAATAAGAGGGAGGTGGGCAAGGTTAGCGACAAAAATATAGATAAAAAAGTGCATACACCCAAGGGGTGGCTGTAACGATACCCGGTGCATCGTCCAAACTGTCACTCCCTTGACACCGATGGAGTTAACTTTTCGTTACGATTCGTGCTGTTCGCTTTTTATTCCTTTCCCGTGGTCCATCCATACGTGGCTACCGTCTACGGTGTTTGGTAACTTTTAGCTTTTTGGAAACCAGGTGTAAAAGTGGTCTCGAATAATGGCCACTAAAACAAAACCAGCAAAAAACCGAAACGACGAAAGCGTAACTGCTTTTTAATCGCAACAGCCCATCGATTTTAAGTTGAATGTTGACGAAATTTTCACATCTGTGATAATTGCAAACGGTGCTGAGCCACACACTACCGACGACACCTTGGCACAGTTGGTGGCCGAAATGTGGTGCATCGTTAGATGCGCTTGTGTGAGAGCAAATTAAAGCAGTTAGCTGGTAGATTAGCACGCCATACGTGAGAATTGTGGAATTAGTTTCATGTGTCGAAATCGTTTCCTGTCAAATGGTATTAACATATTGGGGATTTTTTCTGTTATATGATCTTTTATTCCTTGGTCGCAGTAAGATAATTATTTGAATTACTTATTTTTTAAATGTATTTACTCTATTTTACTTTACATCAATTTTTTCTGCCTTACTTTTTCAAGTGACTGTAAATCGCATATTCCATTTACAAATATGCTTCAGACTAATTTTCGTTTTGTTTTTGTTTTCTTACGACTCAACCTTGAACCGTGGAACAAATCAATTTGAAGTGCCACTCATCTACACTTCACCAAGCTTCGTCGCTGAAAGGCAGCGCTTTGCATAGCTATTGCTAAATTTTAACAGCTATAACATTGATTCCGGACTACGCGCTGCACCAGCTGGCATGGGCGGCGTAACACCCAAGCCAGCATCGTGAACGGTCGGAAATGGGCTCATTATTTTAATGACTTCGATTACGGAACTCAAGCACTTTGGAAGTGCTGCTACCGTGCGATGGTGCTGCTTTCGCACCACCAGTCACTTACCATCATTTACCAAATGATTTAATTCTTGTCGAGGATGGTCGAGAGACGATTTGAAGTCGCTTATTTCAAGCAGGATTTCATCGTCAAGTGCATTGCCAAATTTAATGAAAAAAAAGGAACGATTCCTTTTCCGCAAATAAGCTGTCTATTACAAAGAGTACCGCTTATTCTACTTCAACGGGAAATGCTGGTTCATGAAATGAGCAAAGTTTTGCGTGAAGCTTTAGAGTAGTTGTTTTTATGCTTAGATGACAACATGTAATATTGTGTAACATATTCAGTGATGCTGCCAAATTATTTGTACAGGTGATTCAACATAATCGTTGTCAAACTGTCTACTTACTAGCTCATCATGAGCTAAGCATTTAAGTCTTCATAACTACTGGCTAGAAGCAAGAAAGCCTACGTCAGAGCAAAGCTGGGGTAGGACAATTCTCAGATCGTTCCAACAATCAAGACCTAAGCGTGCCGCTTACCTTTCGCAATCAAAGCACATATTAAAAATATAAAACAGATTCCACCCATCCTAAAACCATCTGCCAGTAAGCAGGTAGATAATACCAATGAGGCGCAGATGAAAGCAGTATTAGAACAGATGCATTCCGTCCCAGCCTGACCCATATAAGAAATGAAATGCATAATCTCTGCCAGACTAAATGAAAAAGTAATGCTCAACAACAACCTAAAAAAAATATTCTTGCTCCAGTATCGTAGCTAGCGCACGCTTGCATACTGCCCGCTATACCGGATGCAACTTTCTTCCGTTGTTACGATGCGCTATGACTTTTATGAATTTTAAATTAGCTTGATAATCTGGCATTTGTCGGCTTATGGTCATGAACACGGGTACACGGCCAGGAATGCAACTGCACCACGCAGAAATCAGGAACATAGGATTGTAATTCCGCAACCATGGCTATGGAAAGGGAGTTTGGGGGCTGGGAAAAGGGAAAAGCGTGGATAAAGTATTTCAGAACTAAGAAACTCATGTATAAGAAAATCTTTTGATGCCACCACAAGCAATGCGCAAGCAAACGAAAGAGAAGGGTGAAGGCAACGGCTCCCACACACTTGGAGGACTTTGCTTCCGTCACAGGATTCTTTTGTAGAGAACTTTCCCACACCGCTGATCCCACAGTCGAGAAACTGTGCACTCTCCCTCTTTCTCTTCTTCTTCTCTCTCTTAGTCAAGCCCGATTCAAGCACGGTTTCTATCACTTCTCAAGACTTCCACTCCCGGGGGTTGATTGTTTCAAAACACTGCAGATGCTAAATGCAGAAGCTCGCTGTCGGAAAGTTAGATGCAGTTACTTGAGCTGAAAGCCGTGTAACTTTAATGGGATTCCGGGCTGCGATTTTCATACGTTTCTTTCAAATCAGACAGCTCTCTGCAGGTGCTGGCAATCTCGTGCATGTAGCGCTAAATGATGTAGTGTATCTTCGCGGGCTGTATTTTTGCTTTCACATGTAATATGAAGAAACCATTTTCGCAAGCGAAACGTTTTACCCCAATGTTTCAAGTGAAATTGGTTAATTGTTCCATCGTCTTTGACCGTAATATTTGACACTTGTGTAATACACAATGATGAATAATGCTTGGCTTCTTATTGAATAAAACTTCTTTTTCTTCTTATTCTTATTTGGCGCAAAAACCGTTGTCGATTAGTCAAGGCCTGTCTGTTTCACTAATGGGATTGGTTATCTGTTACATATTAATTACTCATAGCAGGATGGCCAATCCTACGTTGACCATATGAGATTTGAATCTATGACGGGCATGTTATTAAGACGTTCGAATTGAGAACATTATTACGGGACCGCTCGAATTAACGGTAATAAAACACATCTTGTTTTGTTTTTTTTTTTTTTTATAAAAAATGTAGTACAATAATGTTCAAGTAACATCTGATAACGCTTTTCCCCTATTGCTCCACCATACAATATTTATTCAATATTCTCAACATATTCAACTACTAATGGATACTAGAAAAGAGTAAAAGTGCTGTATGGGACTGTTGTAACACTGAATATACTCTAAATTACACAAATTTCACCACATTCTGATTCTCATTTCCGGCTGTCTCGTTCGTTTTTGGTAGTAATTCAATAGCTACCGCAGACTGGTGCTGCTCCATGAACTAATCTTGTAGAAAAGTCGAAGCTGTTGTGCCCTCACAACAGAATGTATCGAAAATAAAATGAAAGAAAATTCGAATTGCAATAACGTCAGTGAATGCACTTCATTCCCAATGAATGCAGCACGATGACAAGCAAACATATTAGCTATATTCTGAAAACTTGAAACATTCTACCATGAAAGAAGATCAAATTCAATACAGCGAATCATGTTTCAATAACTGTCGCAGGAAGATGTCGATGAAAATGTGAAAAGTTTTTGCAACTTCAAAAAGGGTCAACCATGTTTTCATACGAACGAAAAGTCATGCCATGATGGGAATGCTGAAAATTCTGTTCCAAAAGAACTGCTTTGAAACAGTTCCATGTATGAGAAATTCGTTATTGGGTATTGTCCTGATCCAGTCGTACATTCAAACGAAAAATCCTGAAATGAACCCAAAAATCAATATCAATAAAACCGATTGAAAACCAATATCAATACTTTTATATTAGTAGCCAATTTCAACGTTTAA
This sequence comes from Anopheles quadriannulatus, assembly GCA_000349065.1. NCBI lineage: Eukaryota > Metazoa > Arthropoda > Insecta > Diptera > Culicidae > Anopheles > Anopheles quadriannulatus. The sequence continues at coordinate 488,726 of KB668066.1, forward strand.
TATTACGTATGACCATAACAGCACTTTAAAAATTGGTTCATAAATAAATGCTTAGTGATCACGTTTTTTTGTTTGTTAAAGCGTTCATCAGCATCAAATTTAATGAACCAATACTTTCAGTCGTTTTTTGTTCATCGTTTCAGTTTGCCTTCCCCCGTACACTCTTATCAAACTGCCAGCCCGATTTTGCATATTTTCAACCCCGAACGTGCAGCACCATATTCCGTTTTCGTCGAATCGATGCCGCAATGAAAAGAGATTAAAATCGGTAATTTAATTATGACGAATTTTTAGCTCTTTTTAAACAGATCGCCAACGCCAGGACCACCGGCAAAAACACGGTGTACTACTACCGTGCACTAATAATCGCACCGATGTAGGCAATCGATTGGTATTTTGAATAAATGCATCCTTCGCAACGGTTCGACCGGACAACAAGCAGTGGGGACCAACAATAACGAAAAAAAGGAAAACCGACACACTACATCGCTGTTTTGCTACGTCCACTCCCATAATTGTGCAACCAGAAGGATAGAGCGAGAGAACAATAGCACAATAAAAAGCACCAATTTAGCTCGTGAGGTGAGGCTTGTGTTGCGGGTGTGTATGCATATATTCGAATGGGTTTATCATGATGGAAAATTTAAACGATTATCGATTGCCTGAGAAAGCGGCAAATTGGATTAATGGGTATTGTATGGCCATTGAAATGTAGTGCGCTAAATTACACGGCCCGCACAGGTAAAAGGGTCGGTATGTAAGCTTTGAAATTTTGTGAAAATGAAAATTACAAACAATCAATTTACGGTGAGATTTGGAATATAATTTTGTACAAAACTTTTGAGTAATGCAACACGACAAAAGAATTTGTGTACCCTTGTTATTATGCTCTAACATAATGCACGCCAATCAAGGTAAACTGAAAACTTGTCCGGTAACTTGTTGTTGAAACTTTTTACATGTAAGCAATTTTCTCGCAACAACTTGTTTCGAGTTGCTTGCTGCCCTTTCGGAAAAAGCAATTAGAAATATTTCGTCTAAGCCCCATCCATCACCGTACAACACCGTTTTCTAGCTCATTTTTAAATGAATGAAATTTTCACTCGTGCTAAGGTTCGGGTTTGGTTAGTTGTTGTCGTTTTTTTTTCAACTTCCTCCAGTAATTTAGTGGCCGTTTGCACGGAGCAAATCTGCAAGATGGTTTTCGCTGCAAGCCCACACGCTACAAACTCCAGCCCCCCTCCCCCAGCTCCCACCCGGTGGAGTAAATTTTGCTTCTCCACCACATAAATCTCCGCCGGCGAAAGGGACTGCCAAGGGTTTAGCACCTGTTTCCATTCCGGGAACCTTCCGTGCGCGAAAAATCCGAAAGCATGCTGAAAAGGTTTATCAACAGCCGCCAGCAACATCCAATCCTTTTCAAAATAATCCCACCCTACCGTTCCGGCACCATTGGCACCACTTGTGGCAGGGCTGGGCGAACGCTTTGAGGGGAAACTGTGCAAATCGTCCATACCATCAAATGGTGGTGGTGGTGGTGAAAGCATACTTTCTAACCTCATAAAATTTATCAACTCGCAGCCAAACCCGACGCTGCTGGATTCGTCTTCTTCGTTGATGGTAAAGTGTTAGCGTTTTTTTTTTTTTTGTTAGGGCGTTGTTGCTTCTGTTGCTGACTGTTCGTTCCAGTTCCCAAGCGATTTTACCTTCGTTCCACTAAATAAACCGGCTACGATTATACTGCCACAATATTTCACAAATAAATGTTTGGTGGGCATCCTAATGAGTGCGAAAACCCGTGATGTGCGATACATTACACGGTGTAAGTAAGCTTGATAGAAACGAAAATGGTAAAAAAAGAATCGTTGAACCCAAATCTTAATTTTTGTTATTCTGAGGCAAATACTCCAGGAGCATTGCAAATGGTCACAAAACTATCTACAAAACAAGTTAATTTTAGTTTAGTTTTACATATTACATCCACAAAATGACGTTAAACAATAATATCAGCGATAAATAATGTGTAGCAATAAATCTCAAGTTGTGTAAAACACAGAATAAATCATGCCCCATTTTCATGCACTATCGGTTAAACGCCATGTTGTTTTAACGAGCGCATCATGCTCGCTAGAATTCACAAATCGACATGATAATATTAATATCTTCAATATCAGTGCTTCGCTATTCTTTTAATGTGTCTGTAGCCGCAATAAGAATAATTTATTGTCCCTCTCTCAACTCCCCCCCTTGCATCGTAAAGCGCACAAAGCTCCCACATTTTTTCCGTCGCTCGTCGGGCACAATAAAATCAACCGTATGGAATATTATTGCAGCACTGGAATACCAATCACTATGTACCGTGCACCTAATGCTAACGATACGCTGCTTCCGCACGCTGGTTGATACTTGCCCAAGATGGATGGCTTAAAACGTGGGACAGAACTGTGAGGTAATGGAAAACGACAGCACGGTGCACAAATCTTTGATGAAAGATGAAAGTCTGATATATGCAAAAAAGATGGAAACATGGGCGACCGCTTCAAATAAACAGACAGACAGAGAGAGAGAGTAATGGCGTTGAGTAGAGCAGATCGAAACACGGATCGAGATGGATTGCCCAAGTTGATTGAAAAGTATCAGATAAACCACCGGTCCTGTCCGGTGTCGGTCTGAAGCTGAAACACTTTATGCCGATCGAGAGCGAGTAGGCAAACAGGGGGCAGGGATTTTTTTCCATTTCCGCCATCTACTGCCGGTTTGGTGTGTCGCAGGTTTCGGAATGGAAAAGTCGATTTTCTGTTTTTTATGTTGTCGCCCATTTCATCTTTTGGCAAGTGCTGAAGTGATAAGAGTAGTCCAAAGGGAATGTTGGACTGTACGGGCATTTTTTGTGGTTATGCTTTATCCTAAGGCTAGCGCTGGATTGATGACAGTGGGTCATATTTAAGTTACTTAGCCATGGATGATGAAATTGGAAACTCTACACAATTGAATAAGCTGCTATCTACAGCTTGGTTATAAGGTACATTATTGTATTGTTTGTTATGCTTGTATGAATAAATTGAAACACATACAAATGCCATCTTGTAGCCAAATCTGGCCGTTAATTTTTAAAGTCTTTCTGAAAGTAGTCAGCATTTTCATTAAAATGATAATAAACCAATTTTTTGAAAGTACTAGCATGTCTAATGCTAACAGTCAACTGATCAAAGTTGTGATACAATCCAGATAATAGACCTGCAAGTGAAATCTCCATAGCAAGTAATTCCATTCAAATAGCAGTATGTCTTCACGACATTCCATACCTTCTTAGCAACTACTCCCCGATGGTTGCGACAAACAGAACGTGGCTTGCTTTGCTTTCACCGAATAGGTTGACCGCTAACCTTCGACATAAGGACATGCACCCAAGGTACGGGGAAATAACTGCCAGATGCCGTCACTGGGAAGGTCTTGCGTCAATAAATTAATATTCAACTAACAGCAGTTGTTTATGCGAGTTAGTGAATAGTTGTCATTACTTAAGCTAACACTGCTTCGCCATTTTCCTGAAGGATTCCACCGGCCCCGAGTCACGTGAGCCGGACAAAGTCAGTACGACAGTTGGTCGACCGCACCGAAACCGCACGTATGCATAGACCAACGTCGCGAGTCTGGTCGTTGCTAAAGTCTTTACCCATCGTTGGTCGTAAACATCCAAACTCCAGCACACCAACACTCTAACGAGCACTCCTACCGAGATCTGCCACCAAAGCTCACTCCACTGCCGCTTTGCCGTACAACTTGCGAAGCGGTTAATAATTGAAACAGCCTTGTTAACAATACCTTCGCCAACGAAGACCAACGTGTTCCCCCGTTCGATGAGGCCATAGTGCGTTGGCAATACAAAGATTCCTTGTCACTTCTAGAAGTGCCTCCTTTCATTCCATCGTACGCCACAGTCCTGCTCCATGCTCGTACATTTTACATGCAGAACGGGCGAGCTTTTACATACGCCGGGCATATTATCCACGAGAGACGGGTGCGAGAGCACATTGCAAAATTCAAATCAATTAACCCAGAGTAAATATGCTCCCGCCGAATGGGACGTTAATTTTGTCATGCATAATGGATGCCGGCAGCAACGGAGGGAGTAAAGGGGAGTGGCGCCACAAATGTCGGGGAGGTTCAAGCGGAAGTATAGCGCAGGTAATAGCCATCACGAAGTCAGATGGAAATTTAGTATATAATTTAAATTCTAACATACGCACTGAAGCAAGTACTTCCGTTTAAAGCCAAATTAAACTTTCATCATTTGCAAGCAAACTGGCAGATGGGAGTTTGCAAGAATTGAATTTTACATCCCAATCAACGAGACGAGACGCCATTGAGTAATGGCGTTTTTTGAAATCGTTTTTGAGGCATTTTTTGCGCTGAAAGGGGAAATAAAAACGATTTACCGAAAATGTAATGCTAATTTTCATACGACTTCAATATGCTTTGCCTTTTTCATACGTTTTTCTCCTTTCTTGCGAAAAATGATAGTTTTCGATCATTCGCTCGGGAACAAAAGGGTAAGACGGCCCTGGTGAAGCTTCATTTATCATAAATAGTTTATCATTGCTCTTCGGAACACCCACACACACACACACATTGCATCAAGGATGCTTGGCGATGAGACCATCGCATGGATTGCAATTTCCATTTCCTTAAGGACCTGCAGCTACATCCCACCTTCAGCTTGATGGTGGCATGATGAATGGAGCCACTTCTTGAGTGGAGTAAACGAATGCGGGAAAACTACGTTAGGAAAAATGATCGTCAGGTGGCACTCCAGTTGATATGGCAGACATAACCGGATGGATATAAACTTCCTGCTACGGTCACTGCCAGTAACGGTTCCATTCCGCTGGGGGGCATATCGCGAGGCTTATCCTGGGGGTTATGCTTTTCAGCGGCCCACTGTTGCCCATCCCCACCATCCGAGAAGTAGTCGACCCGAGTTCAAGTTTTACGATGAATTATGAAACCTGCTAACAGCATTGCGAGGTTAAGTGAAGAAAAGTTGTTTTTTTTTGCTGTTGTTATGTATGTCTCCACATTCCACAACCACCGTGCTACACCGTGTACCTGCCCCGGTCAGGTCTGTGTCATGGTTGGCACATTCATTTCTCATCACGACGCCCGGAAACACGGGTTGCTCGGTTTGAAACCAGGGCGAACCTGTGGCTTCCCAGGATTCAGCTCCCACGCTGATCCCATCACTCTAACGTCGTGTGCGCGAGCCCATGCAAGCTTATGCATAAGGATATATTGTGACAGGTGAAGAATCATCATCATCACTCCTGCACGCGTCTATCTAGAGGATGACACTTTTACGTGTTTTGTTAGAGCCGGAATGTGACCTCTTTCCTGACACCGGGAACCTTCCAGAACGTTCTGTGCTCAGCCGCGAAAGTGTGCTAGTGTCGAGCAATCGTCGAGAATAATAATGTTCAAGTGCTTTCATCGGGCACGAGTGAAGAATGTGCAGAAAAATCTATTCTTCCATAAATGACGAGCAACGGTGTACCGGTCAACAGGTATGAAGCTTTTGCATAGAGGAAGGTATGCAAATAAACCATTTTTGTAATATCAGAGACTATTTGCATTCGAAAATAGTTATATAGCTATTTAAGGCATATTTTTCCTTAAATTCACAAACTATTGTATATCATTTTTATCTTATTTGTTTATAACTAATTGTGTAATATCTTCCTTTATACTATCCAAAAAAAAAATGAAAACTCTGAAATCAACAGTATTAAAAAACACGCAAATACACTCGCAATGAAAATCTTCTTCATCTTCATTTTTCTTACGAAGCTATCATTAACCCTTTCGCAAAGTCCCGGGCTGAAATAATCTAAAAAGGAAGTGGCCCGGCCAGAGCTCTGCCCGTTTATGTACCGTTAAGAGTGCGTAAATATAAATTGTCAAGATTAACTTTCCCATTATCTCCGTCTGCCTTCGATCGTGTCCCGTGGCGATTAGCTGAACGAAGAAATTAGGACAGTTGGTGCAAAGACGGCGTAGCGTTGGCGCTGGCACGTTACCTTACAAATGGCTGCCCGGTTTTCGTCCGTAACTGAAGCAGTGGCACCATCCTATCGTTGTGTGCGGGGTCAAATTTGACAGTCGTAAAAATTTAAAACTCCGATTTAGCCCACGGTGTCTAATTGACTTTATGCGACTTCCCTCTTTGCAATTTGGTGGGCTATGGTGAAAACTTCCCCTCAGCAATTGCTGCGAGTGTCAACCAATGCTTTGACAATTTGTGGTAATTCAACCCTTTTTCTGGTTGATGCTTTTATCCTTTCCCTGTCTCTGTCTGTTTCTAACTGGAATTGTTTTGTCTCTTTCTTTGATTACGTTTACGGAAGGAAGTAGCTTAATCGTTTTGTATTGTAGCAGGTGAAAGTGTTGAATAACCTTATAAATTTTCGTAAACCTTCGCCTTTTCAAATTAAACCGTAAAGGTGTTCATTGCTGCCAATCAGTTTATTTCATCATTTGATCTTGCCTAGGTTGTGTATTTATCAAAACAAAATAGCGGAACAAAATATAAAACTCGACTTTGCGTCCTATAAAATACAACCGATTTCATTAGATTTTTTTTTAATTCCGAAGATTTTGAAAGAATTTGAAGACCATCTTTCAACAAAAAAGGTCTTTGAAGGTATGTTTGCTATAGAACATAAAAAAATAAATTTATTATTTAGGCACAGCAGCTTATCATATCTTGCCCTTGGTTTTATTTATTTAGGCTTTCATAGCAAACTGCGTAAAACGATCATGTTTGATCATGTACAGCGTTTGATTAGAAAATAAAAATCACTTCAAATATTTTAGCTACATTAAATTTATGTGGGTTAGTAATAGTCGCATTAGTCAGGATTACTTATCGAAAAGTGTAAACATGAAATTGATAAATTAATGTTTGTTTGTAATACTTATAGCCTCTTTTACATGTTTTTAGGCTTTTATTTTACTTCAGAGATAGTTATCTAGTATAGATAAGCTAAGCTGTTCAATACAGTTCTACTTTCAATGCATTAGATACAAATGGGAATTAACATTCGAACGGTGAACTAGAAAGAAAAGTCTGTCAATTATAACAATCATTAACATTGTTTAGTAACCAGTACACCATAAAATATCAGTTTCAGCCTCTGAATGATAGAGCATAAGTGTAAAGCAAAACATTTATGAATGGCCAGTAGTGTTTTTATCCGTTTTGATTTGAACAATGAAATACTTTTGTTTTCCATTACTTCAACCTACCAATTGATCTAAGAAAATCTCGATGACTTAACAAGCGTACACAATTCGCTCCCCAAAACAGTAAGACAGTTGCGTTTCCATTTCATACGGTTTCACTTTTCAATCACTTTTATAACAGCTCATTTTTCTTCCGTTCATTCGCACAGTAATGCTTAAAAAGCTTTTCTTTGCCACCCACCGCTCGTGCCAATGCCAGAGCCGTTAGGCGCCCGCCAGGTAAACTCTGTTTATGACTGTCTCTGAGTCTGTTGGTATTTTCCCGTAATTCCACGTAGCATCTGAAAGCTGGATCAAACAAGAAAATCTAGGTTAAAAGGTGCCCCAGGAAAGGAAAGCGATCTGCCCGGAAAGGAATAAAAAAGTTTACTCTACCCAGTGCTGCTGCACAGCCGTGGAAGCACAACACAGGAAGGACCTAGAGGAAATGGGGCACGAATGGCAGTACACCTTGGAAACGTCAACAAGTTCTCAATCAATCATTGTTGGCCAAGTGTGTGATAAGCTTTTTTCGTCCAATTTCTTCAGCTACCTGACGACACTCGGCGCTAGCATCCCACTTCACTTCAACACGTTCGGTTGATTCATTCATCAAACACGGAGCAACAAACTGACAAACGAGCAAACGAACGAATATTGGAAGGGCCGCAACAAACATTTCGCGTTTTTGTTTGTTCGATTGCTGTACAGTTCTATCACTCGAGAAAGATTTTGCCGTGGATGACTTGTGGTGTGATACGTCTAGAACAAATAGTACTGAAGGAGAGCGAGGAGCAATATCGGTATGTTGGTTTAGAATTTAAGATATAAAACGTTTGTTCATATAATGTTTGGCAAAAGAACCTAAATAGATAGTCGAAAAAACAAGGATTTACAGATTTTTAGCTACAGAGCTACACTGTTGCACCTATAGACGAGTAATTCCAATAAAATACAATAATAAATTTATTTATTTATTACATTCAGTTCAACGGACTTGAAAAATCTATTTGAAAAATACCTTAAACTTATTTTCCCTATTGATTAAATAAATGAATTGAATTAAATAAAATAATAATGGATCTGTATTGAAAACATACCATGCTTTTCCTTGTCCACTGCTGCCTGCTGCAACCCGGAAGCGTATTGCACAATAATAATGTTGATCACGACCAAACACAACGCTTGGTTAACTATGTTGCGTTTCATTTTTCGTCGCATTTTCACCATCACCACTTTGCTATGTTTGCATCACTTTACAGCTCATTCACAATATCATCATTCGGCACAACGCTCCACGAACCAGTACACTTCAGCACTAACACAATGAATACCACCGACAGGATGCATTCTTCCCGTACCATTCGAACTGCACATTAGCACAATTCACTCTTGAAACATTCGTGTGGCAAGTATTGCCACCAACCTGTACTAACTTTTACTTTTAACATTAATAATCGCTCTTAATGTAACTCACTTTTCCGGTCACAAAACAAGCACAATCTCGTTCACCTGACACTGAAATAGTTGCTTTCTCGGTTTGCCTTAAAAAAAAAACTCCACCTCCACTCATAAATGGTCCAGCAATGATCTGCCACGGGTAGTCGACCACAAAGTCATTGCTTGAAAGAAGATTAGGTTTTACGCTCCGGGATTCTTAACACCGTGCTCCCTTTTTCCTTTTCCCTACAGAACGCTTGCACAAAGCATAACACGTTTCACGTTCGCAAGGCGAATAACGTCAGAGACGCCTGGCTACGAGTTATCCCTTCTTTCATGGCACAAAGACGATGCTTTCACTCGCGCGAGATAACGGTAAGTTGGTCAATGAGTTAATTACACTTTTGCTGTCGATTTCCACTTGTCGGTGTAAAACTTACTGTAGCGTGAACGATCCTGTCAGAGCAGCCGAGTGCTTTCTTAGCAAGCTCCACTTTGCGGTGGCGCACAACTGTTCGCTGCACAACATCTTATCACGCTGTCACCAGTCGCCAGCTAATGGTTTCATAGGCTTTAGACTTTAGGGTGGCGATTTCGAATCGATAAATTATTGCTTTCCAACAGTCCGTTGTGCCATCCCGTGCCAGCCCCAGCACTGTCGTGTCCACCTGCAAAGGAAACAATGTAAGAAACGGAGGAAAAAGTGATATGAGTTAGGGGTTCACCGAAAGGAGATGGAAAAAATTGAAACTTGAATTATGGTCCACTGGTTCAAGCCAAACGATGAGCGGAGTGCTGCGGCGCTGCCGGCTGGTACAAAAATAGCAAACAACGGGTTCGGTGTACCATGAACCTAGGCTAAATTATGGCACCGTCCATAAAATAAACCATGGATTAAGTGTCGTGAAATACGAGACAAACAATAATGCTCTGCTCCCGCTTACAGCGCTCACACCAGCTCGTGTTGGCTGTAGGTTTTACGAACCTTACGCCCCTCAAAACAGCGCCTCACGCGGTCACGGGTGTGATGGGGAAGCGAACAGAACCGCGCTTGACAGTTTCAAGTCAGTTCGGTGAGAAATATCGGGCGAATAAGGGCCCCGTAAAAAGGAATATTTTATACACATAGCATAAACAGCATAGCACGTGTTTGGAGCATGGCGCGTGCAGTGTCTTTGTAATGTTATTATGAAGATGTAACGAATGTGATGAACTTGTAAATAAAAATTATAATGTCTTCTTCACCCGCAGGCAGTAGTTGCATTGTTCTCGCAACGGGCAATAAGCTTATTAGATGAGCGTGTCTATTAAATGAATAGAATTCTAGTTTTTTTTACCATTGAATGTTGTTCCTCTCCATTTTTTTCGTTTTCCAACGATCATGATATCCACAAAAAAGAGTATAAAGCACACCAACTGCTGGAGAAATTTTAAACTAAACAAAAAAAGCATCTACACACATGCTAGCCACACGCTGTGCAGTGCAAATTTAACCAACCAAACTTTTGGCAACCACCATCGCGCAGTCCTCCCAGCAAAAGAACAAACTACAAACAACGTGCAACATTTCTGAGCAACATAATCGCTCTAATTAGTTCGGAACAGCCACTAAACTACTGGCGCCGGAGTGGACAAAACCAGCACAGGGTGCAAACCCACCCAGTTTGCTCTCTAAACCGTACCGGAACTGCTCTGTATGTGTGTGGTCGTGACACAACGACAACGATGTGTGGGTCTTCCTAGTGTTAACTTTAAACCTCTGGAATGTACTTGCACATTATAGTTTCCCCGCGTGCATGTGTGTCTTGGTCCATTTTCCCTTCCTTTTGGCTCCCCCGCTAGCTCCTAATCCCAGGCTGCTAATATTTCCCTACATCACCCGGGGTGAGATGATCTGTGTGGTGGTGTGCCCACGAGCACCCTACGGGGTAACTTTTTCCCAATTTCCCGTTTTAAACTTTTGTCACCCCGGAGCCCAACCTCCGGTAGCTTGCTGCTACCGATGGCATTGCCCGATATCGATAGAGAAAATTGCTTTTCCGTTTCCCGTTTGGTGCTAGTGTAATAGCACTGATGCCCGTTTCGGGGGGAAGGGGCACGCCTTGTCCGCTTCAAATGAAGGGAAATGGGGAAGGAGAGAGTGAGAGGTCGCTTACAAAAAAGTTTCCCTACCAGTGCGACACCCATGAGCACACGCTATCAAGGATTCTGGATCATCGATCATCGTGACTATGCGAGTGTCGTCAGGCGAGGTAATAGGACTTTAGGGGTGCAGGGTGTGTGTGCGAGGGAATGAAAGCTACCTAACTTTTGGAAACGACAATCCATAATGCAGCAAAACTTCAGTTCGGTAGAGATATTGATACCACGAATAGGCCCCAGTCCCCCTCACTCCCAGGAATGGTGGTGAGATTTGAATTTTTGTTCGTTTTCCAAATAAAAGCACATTCTGCTCTGGATGGTTCTAAGTTCCCGTCCGCGTCAAACACCAACATAAGTGGGCTATTTTTTCTCTTGCTGCTGCCTACCCTACGCTTCTTTGAAAACTGTATTTGTTTAAGCAGTGGGCTGAGATGTTTCTGCGTAAGCCGAATCACATCACTGATTGCTTCTTTGCTTTCCCATTTCCCGTGGCGCTTGAACCGCCAAATATTCTATTACTGGGGCAAGGAAAACGGGGAACGCCATTTTTATCAAACAATTCACGTGCGGCACAGTTGGCAGTGGCAGCAGTTTGTGGAAATCGTTTTAAACGCACCCAAGAAAGCTGCCCCAGCGGGAAACTTTCCTGCCCAGTTTTGCACAAGAAGCGTCCACCCTCCTGGTCAGTAGCGCAGTTGGGGCACTCCTTTAAGCGGCAAACGGGAGCGAAAAGATTGCGCCGCAAGGGTGGTGGTGGACCACTCGGAACGAACGAATTGCAAGAATGGGGAAGTGGATTTGGTAAAAAATACAAGCGACATCTGGTGTGCCAATTGTGGAATGGGGTTATTTTTTTCCGAAACCATTTCCGAAAACAAAGCACAAAGCAAATAAAAAAAAACGGTAAGCTTTTTCTCATTTCTAGTACGGTCAACATTATACCATGTTCTTTTACTTTCACGTTCACATTCTTTTTTAAAACTTCATGCACAAATAGTACAACAATAAAGAGCTTTCTGGTATATCGCTAAACAGCATCAACATACACACACACACTCACACCTGAAGCCACTTTAACCCATTTAACCCCTACGTATGCCCCCGGAATCGATTCGAGCAGTCCCGAAATCTAGAACGCAACTAGCCCGAACAGGGGCAACGGGGTGCAGGCAGAGGGGAGTGCAGGAATTGCAATTCAAATCCAAATCCTCTTCGATATCACCGGTTCCCGGGCTTCGTGGCCACAGTGCCAATGCTCGAGATGGAATTCATACATATTTATCAACTAACATCATTAGCAGTAATCATTCCGTTTCGTCCGAACCGTTTCATCGACATTGCCCGGCGGGCGTCCTGGCGTACCGGGCGCTGTACCAACAATCTCGGGGAATAGCATTTCGATATCCGATTGACTTTCGCTGTGCCTGTGTGTGTGTTTGTGTGTGTATGTGTCAAGGACGCGCGTTTGGTGCTGGGATTATTCGATTGGCGCTGGGGAGAGGTGTGGTGATTTTTTTTTCCTATATTTGTTAGCTTGGTTGAACGATACCAATCCACCTTTCCACCGCGAATTGGGTGCGTTTCGTTCTATCGGCCATATTTACTCACGTGTCCACCCGATACGGCAGCCATACCGGCTCGGCCGGAAATTGCCACATGTTGGCAAGGAGGGAGAAAGCGCTCAAAGCGAAGGGTTTGTATTTTAGGGGGAGAATTAGATACCTTGCGTTGCGCCTACCATGATGGCGCTGAATTTGGCCAGCCAAGGACAGGGTTGTTAAGACCACCTTGCCAAAGGGAAAAGCAGGTCAGGTAGGGCCGGGAAGCGGGACCAGAACTGTTTGTCGTCAAACAAAAGGTGAAGAATATGTTTGTCATGCCTGAAGCTCGTCTCGTCTCCGCGTAAGGTACGACGGAGCGTCTGGCGGGAGGTGAATGCCTTCATTAGATTCCGTAAGTGGTTGGACGCGGTTTTGCGATTCCGGTGGCGTTCACCAGCGTGGTAGTTTTTCTGTGGCTTCACTTCTACGGGAGACGGTGGCTGCGGCGGCGCAATGCCACATTATAGCTCTCGGTGCGTGTCGATCACACCGGGCAAGGATATCATCATGACACCCGCACATTATGTACGGTTCAATTGAATGGTTTGATCCTGATTGATTTCTCTACTCAATGGGAATGCTTGATGAGCTGACCGCCGGACTCAAGCACAAAGCGAAGACAAACAAACAATTTTTACCCTTACCGGATTGAGGGCTAATATATAAAGCAAAGCAAAGGTGAAGAAGAAGCTTTACGTCAACATTTCTTCTCCAGTTGCTGTACTGGTGCCGAGCTTTAGAAATAGAAATTTTGATCCTTTGATGTTAGCGCAATACAAACGTTTCACACACTACCCGAGGTGCAAATGTTTATCCATCATCAGCTGATGATTAATTCAGTCTCGAGCATGTTAAATAGAGCAGATAAGAACATTTCCCCTCCCTTCTGAGCTCGGTCCGATTTTATTGTTTTAACTTAGACAACGAAGTAAAAGAAAGGACTGCACAAATATACTTTCGTTGGCAGTCGAAAGCGCGCTCTGAGCTCTAGCGACAACAGACAACTAAAGAAGAAGAAAAAACACACCGTAGGAACAGAAAATCAATTTGGCAAATGGAATCAAATCACAGCCAAACACAGTTTCTACCGCCCGGAGCGTACTGTGCCCCGAACAGACACAACCTAAAGCTGTGACAGTGCATCCTTCTTCCTGTCTTCCAAGGAATGCCATTTTGCCGAGCAACCGTCCGCCTTGGACGAAACGCCCATGCGAGTTCCGGTACCGCACGAGCGAACGGATCGAATGGATTGAAAAGTTTTGCTTCAATCATCTTCTCCCTCTGGGAGAACTAGTGAAACGGATTTACTTCCTAACTCGCAGTGACAAACGATCCGAATGTGTACCCGGTCCTCCATTACACGAACGTTCGCTAAGATTATCGAAGCAATCGGAATTGGAACGTTCGTCGCTTGGAACGCTCATTTTCCAAGACAGGAGTTCGTCGGGATTTGAAAGGTTTCCACCCTTCTCGTGCCCGTCCTACCCTCGGTGTGTCCGGATGTATGTTTTTCCTTGGCTCGGGAACATAATCATTGTCACCCGGGCTGCCTCTTTGCCAAAGAAAACTTTCTCCAAACTGAATTCTTTTGCCGTGTGTTCCGGTGTTCCTGGGAACGACGAAGTGACCGATCGAAACGACTTCTTCTTGATCTGAAAGATTCGTTTCCCATCCCTGCCGTGGTAGTCTGTCGGAGCAAAGTTAAATCTAATTTGCTAGATTTACACTTTTGATAAGCTGCTCGTACCATCATACATCCTCGGTGTGGTTGCACAGCGAGTACCGGCTGGAGGCGGGTGCTCCCCGGAAAGGGCCTTCTCCGCTTTAAAATCCCCATAAGACCTCAATAATAATAATAAGCCACGGTAGAAAACATGCACCAACTCCATCCGGGTGAAACTTTCCATTTGTGTGTCTGGCCGATAGCATCGGAAATAAACTTTAGGATAGGAAAAGAAACTTACAGACAACAAGTATTGTGTTTTCAAGTGGAATTCAACACGAACTGCTTGTCCAGTCCCAGCACAAGTGGTAAAGGAGGACATATAAAATTGAAAGCAATCTCATTAATTTCGTACTCGTTTATTTTTTTCCATCCCTTTTGGCACGTATCAAGATGCCGCTTGGAAACAAAGGGACTGTGATGGTGATGGATTATTTTAATATGGTTGTAAGTGACCCTCAATAGGGAAAAAAGTCAAGGAACTACACAGGAATATTATTTCGGTTTCATAAGGAATTTGGAGCTGAATGTTTAGAACCTGAATCACCGATATCAAAAACGGAAATAATCCGGAGAAGATCTTATTTTACTTGTCTTAACCACATTAATTGAAAGGAACAGTTGCAATAAACTAAGGGCTATTCTAATTCATACACGAAAATGAACTAATAAATAAATATATAAATACAGCTACTCCCCGATATACGCTATTAATGCGGACCAGAGGCAATAACGTATCTCGAATATTAGCGTATGTCGAATTTCGAGATTTTCAGTCAAATTATATCTAATTTTCGTATAATTTTGCTTGAAGTGGTAGGTTTTAGCCTCTGAATTAGTTATTTGATCTGATTTCATCTGAATATTACACATTTATACCATTTGAATGGTTTTTAATATTCGACCAAAAGGGAATTTATTTTGCATTTGACATTCGATGTGTCAAATTAGTACAATTTGCTCAAAGAACTGTCAAATTTAGAAAAAACAATAAAGCGAAATCGCGTACATCGAGTACGGCGTAGATCCAGGAATACCTGTAACCATCTATGAGATTGTCTCTGAAACAATTTATTTCTCCTTCTAAACGATTGATTAACTTGAAAATATTAAAATCATTTTTCATACAAAAAAGTCGTATCTTTCAATGATAATTTAAAAATTTGCTAGGCTAATTACTACACTTAGATGTATTCTAAACATCCCATTTACACAAGCTCACACTTGTTACATCACTATTAACTGCCAAGCAAGAGATATTCTAAATTCTGTTGGTTGTAATTCCATTGAGCTTTCGGCTACCTTCTATCACATTAAAACCCACACATCTGTCGATACAACAGTCCCGGTTGCAGTTCGATCCCTTTCGCCCACGATCTATTCAGTGCTCAGCACCATGGGCGCAAACCGTGTACATCTTCAACAACAGAAGCCAAATGTTGAAGAATCCTTCGCACTTTGTTAACTGAGTAATTTATTCATAAACATACAATGGTAGCGATAATGTGTTTTGCTTGCAACATATACACCTACACACAAACATGCACACAGAACACCGCCTCCAACGCGTTTCGTGCCAAGTCATACCCACACAAGCTCCACGGTGCGCCAATATACCCGCTCCTTCGTGGTGCCATAAACAATTCAACCACCTTTTCCTCTGATTGAACCGTCTTGCTGCCGTCGATGTGGCGATGCCGGCTTCAATTCGCACCGACCGGAGAGATGGATGGTAGCAAATGAAGCGGGAAAAGAAAGTTATCCATCCAGTGACGCGCGGGCGGTGCGCGAGGAAGCGCCCGGCGAGGCTTTCGCACGCGAGATGTATATGCACACCAGGGTATTATACTTTGCTGGATCATTCAGCCACCAACACCATTCGATTCGATCTGGATGGGCTTGGGTGAGCGCGAGGGTTGTGCGGATTGTTTTCGGGCGAAGGGAAATGATTTATTCAGAAAATATAGCACATAAGAACGAATTATCTTTATGTGGAATGATTGATTTTGACTTTTTTATTTGCTTTGAGCCGCTGCCACCCACCACAGCCCAATGTGCGCACCGCACCGGTGGTCCCAGTGCAGCCCTGTGTGCTGCTATTGAGATTTCCCATTTACAATTGGATCCTTTCTTTTTTAACCTCGGTACGCCTCCGCTGCTTATGTTCCGGCGGGTTCCCAGTTGATCGAGCGTATGATTCTTTCCTCGTTTTCGTTTCGTTTCGTTTTCGGCTCGGTTGGAGGTTGGAGGTTGTACCGATGAATGGAACCGGTTTCGAGCCGGAGTACCAATTCGTTCAATTCACCCGGAAAAACGAATCTTCTTCAATAGAATTCTTGCCGGTTTCCGGCACCCGGGCCCGTTCGTTATTCAGCACCGAGGAAAATCAAATTGGACGTAAGATAATTCAATCCCTCGCGGATAACTTTGGTAGGAAAATGAAGGGTTTGCGTTGAGGATAAGAGTGGTAGCATTGCAAAAAACGATGGTAACGGATCAGTTTCCTATGAAAATAATGGTCAATCCGTTACACCTGCTGGGTGGCAGTACTTCATTTGCGGCGCATATTTAACCAAAAAAAAAAGAGTTTCGCTGAAAAGCGTCCGAAATCCTCTTCAATCCTAGGAAGCTTTAAAAATAGGTCAGTTGTTTTATTTTACATCTTTTGACTATGTTTTTTACACATGTTGTAATATCTTTTCAAAGCGCGTTAGATGGACGTGTAGCATAAGGTAATGTGTTTCCAAAATTCCATAAAACTGTTTTACAAAATTTGTTATTTCAAAAACAAAATTAATTTCAATTTAATCTCAGAACAGTTTGTTCAATGGCCACCAATTCACACAACACTGGCCGTATGAAATAGCTGCTACACTGCGAAATTACGAACACGCATTTCAGGTTCATGCAATAAGTTTTCCTTTTTGAACACGATCGACATCGATGCCATTAAAATTAACACAAATATAACAGTTTTTGGAATTATCAGAAATAGTTCATCGCCGTTTTAACACATCAAATTATCGATGTAAGGATGATCTTATTGCCTGTAAAATAAAGGAAAACGAGAGTCACATGACATTCCAGATGAAAGGACTTTCGGCTTCTATAAATAAACAAACCCTTTTCAAACAGTTGTTGCTAAATAAACATTATCAGTAGAAAATTCTTTTTTGTAAGTAATAAGAGACTATAATAGCAGTCAAGAATTTGAGTCTTATGTATCCAAAAAAAGTATGTCCATTTTTGAACATTGCGTTTGAACACATAATGCTTCAAATACTATTCGTTTGCATCGGCTGCCTGTATGAGTTGACATGTACTAAAATAAGGACAGGAATTATCTTTGTTTTTCCTACCATAAATCACCCAACCCTGACCAAACAACGCGATGTACAGACGGGTTTTGGCTATAATTTTCCTTTCCTACCAGTTGAGCAAAATTTATGCCGCAGCCACAATTTACTGCTTACCGGGGGAGGAATCATTTTTTTAACTTCTCAATCCACTCGCGCCACACGAATGCAACGCTTTGGCCCAGATTCAAATAAAAAGTGTGCCTAGAGGTCGTGTGAAACGGGGGCCACTACTGCTGGTACCACTCCATCCCCTCATCAAACAAAAAGAACCAAAAGTCATTGCGTTCTGACCGACGCATAAGATTTGTGTGGCGAACATAACGCAACCAAAATGCTTTGCTTGCAGCGAATAAAAATAACGCAGCGCCACGCGATTGCCCTGGTTGGTGATTTTATTGCACTTTCATTTCTGTATTGTATTTTGGACCTTTGATTTTTGCTGTTTTTATGTTTTTGTTTTCGAGTGTCCATTTTTTTTATTTCTTTTGCGCATTCACCATTTTCGCCATTTGTGCCACCATTTGCACTCGATTCGAATATCAATTCATTTTGTGGCTCACCGATCTGAAAGGCTCACCGATCTGAGACCGGGCGCTGTGAAACGGCAATCTGAGCACGCCGCTTTCACACATACACGGATTAATGCACTCGAGCATAAGTAACGGCCACTCACAGTTACCGGATCCATCAAATTTATTACTGCTTTATCAGATTTCCCCGCGTGCGTGGATATTTATGAGTGCATGTGTGGGTCTGTGTGTTTATTTGGCGAACGAGTTCAAAGGGTATTCCATTTATGAGATTTCCTGTAAGCTTATTCACACATGGACCCACACAAAACACTTATGCGCGAATTGCAGCTCCGATTGATCAGGTTTCGCTTTGAGGTCACAGGAATTTGCGTGTCGGGTTTGCGTTTTATTTGTGGCTTGAAATTCGAGACACAAATCAAATTGATATTTTGCGTTGCAATGAAGTAAAATGCTTCACCGGCTATGAAAGTAATCATCTATGCGTGGCAGAGCATGTTGTAAGTTGAGAAAATTATTCAAAATTCACTAGTAGCACTATGAATGTGCATCAACAATGTCGGCTACATTTACCCTACATACCAGAACAAATGTATCCTGGAGCACGCGTTTTCGTTATAATCATATCGTGTCCTTTTTGGCAAACCGTGACACACACACAAACGCACCCACCGACACACCACATTGTCCATCATTTCCCACTTTGTGTCAGGTAGCGAAAGTGTTCTAAGCGAGCCTGGGGAACGATTTTTGATCTACTGCTACGTGCTCGGAATCGAGAGTGATCCATTTCCCTGCGCCAGGGTCTGGCCTCGAGCATCATCGTTTGATGAAGTGGCTGCCACCGTACGCTGCACGAAAGTCACGCCCTTGCCTCGAGAGGCTCCAAACAGTTCACGTTTGTTGCGCTAGTTTGCAACACCCATCCGAACACACCACCATGTGGGAGGCAAGAAATTTTGCTTTGGAATAACGGGTTGCCATCCCTCTCACCACTTTCCACGGCAGCTCAAACGCTCATCTCTTGCTGCTGCTGATGAAGAAAAGTGCCGGAAATCGGTTTATTCCTGCGGTGGTTGCCGCTTTCGACGGGTGCGAAGGGATGCGATAAGGATATGCTCAAGGTTTTTATGATTCGTTTCGTTTATAATTCATCCGTTGTCTGGGCTGCGATTATTTTCTCCACCTGCAGCGCAACCGTGCGGCTTTGGGGGAACGGCTGGCGTAAACATTCGCAAATCTTGTTGCTAATATGACGACCCACAAAACGTCAGCCTGTTGTGTTTCCGTTTTCTCGCCGGTTGTGGCTGGTGATTTTGTACCACCTACTAAAGAAAAAGCCTCCCTACCCACGAAAACAGCGAACTCCCTCCCATATGGCAAATTCGTCATTTCTTTATTTAACCATCTAGCACTTTCAGCGTTTTGGCAGCGAACGTGTGCCGACACCATCCAGCCGGCCCAATATTGTTGATGCTTAGTATTCATCACCTTATCCCGTGGCGAGTGCGTGGGACAACAGCAGCGAGCGTACTCACCTACACGCCGCTGGCTGGATGATCTTACCGGTGCAACCGGTTGGGGCGATAAAACACTTAAGCATTTCAGCAGTTGAGGCACAGCATCATGCGTCGTATTTTTATAAACTGCCACACTGCCACGCGGCACTGTGGCAGAGCTCCCGTTTTGCTTTAGCTGGTGAAATTTTACGCTCCCGCGTGGCTCTCCGGTCTGATTTTCAGCTGCTTTACCGCTCGTTAGGCGAAAGGTGCGGGAAGGAATTTCAATTTCCGCAGGTAGATAAACAATTGCAAGAACGGTGGAAATGCGGTGCAAAGCTGCTGGTAGGGGAGAGATTTTGCTCGAGTTTCTTTTTTTTTTTTGCTCTTCCTTTCACTCAATCGTCCACCGAGACGTGACCAAAATTGAGCAAATGAAATCTCGAAAAAATGGGCATGGTGCAAAAACGTGTGCCAATTATGATTATGTGCGTAGGCATAATGCGCGTACAAGCTGCGGCACGTCGTGGGCTAATTGAATTTGGTTTATTTTCGCGTCGCATTGATTTACCGGTTGTTTTACACATGTTTCAAGCGTTGCATTCTATTGAGAAGATTTTCAGCCCGGGGCCAAAGATTTGATTGGGTGCGTTGGGAATGTGACGTATGTAGAGCTGGGCTAAGCTCTTTGTTATAGAATAGTTCTTTCAAGCATAAATCTGGTATTGTAAACATCGTCGTTAAACAAATATTTTTAATTTTATAATTCTGAGCCAGATCTTCAGTGACACCATGCATCGAGACGTATGAATGCACAACGTGTATTGTACGAAGCTCACCATAATACAAGATATGGTAGAAACGCCATTCTCCCAGCTATGATGAGACGGTTTGAAAAATTCTCGCAATTTTGTGATTATAATATAAGCATCAATACGGCTTTCTAGGGAGTAAATAGACATGTTCTGTAATATAACAAGGTCAACAGATCGATATTTTTATTAAAATGCAACTAGTTTCTAAGTTTCCTCTCGTTAAGTCTTTATAGTCTCGTCTCCTTTTTTATAAAATAAATGAACAAAAGCTCTAACTTCCGTAGTACAAATTATGTTTAATTCATCATTCAATTCATTTGGAAACTTAAGTTTTATTCAACATATTTGAAATATTGGTTGCAATTCTGGGAGATCCTACATACAGTACTTTTGATTGTGTTTCTAGCTACCTTGTGGCAATATAAATAAACGTTGTTTTTTTACAGAATATGTCGCGTTCTTCATGTAAAAACAAACTCCTTAGGTTTCGACAGCATTCTGATCATTATTCAAAGCAACATTACTTTACCCCTATTCAGCATAAAACCAGTTTGCAACAGTGTGTAAAGCTGCTCGCTAAGTAATGTTGTAAGTATGCTTATTAAAAACTTCTCTCGCGCTTTCCCAATTGCCGTTCTATTTCCAGTGACTCGTGCGACTCTCTGATGCCGTGTGCCTCACTGTGAAAGTAAATAAAACACACATAAATGTAAGGACACAGAAACCCTTCAGACCAGTTTTATCGTGTTTCGCCAGTCAAATGCAAACCTTCGTTCGCTCAGCGGGAGCCCGCACGGTAAGTGCACCAATTTGAGGAATACCGGGCCACCGAACCACCGTGAATCAATAACTTTAATTAATTAGCAGTTCCAAAACATTCGCCGACACCCCGCGACGCCCGCTGCAGCTGCGGTCATGTAGTAGTCGAAAAAAAACCCGTGCACAAACTTACCGCTCCGGGTTCATGTTAAAAGAAGTTTAAGTACTATTATGTTTGCTCGATAGACTCTCCGGCTTGCCTCTGACCTGTGTTTGGCTTTCGGGTGGCATCGGTGCTCTGCACCACGTCGATGCACCGCAACCCAAACGCAACACGAAACTTTGATTGGTCACCGTCGTTTGCCGTTAAAGGTGGTGGCAATCCAGCGACGCTACACGAATCGTTTACCGCCACCGTTTTGCCTTGATGGAGGTTATTGGTTTATGGCTGGTGTGTGCGGTGTGCTTTTTCCTCGCTTTTCCCGCCGACAGTTCGCTCACAAACAGGCACACCCAGCAGCACTCCGCCCAGGCTGTCCGAAATTGCGCAATGTGAAAAGCAAACAGTACGTACGTATGAGCAAGCAAATCAGTTTGCATGCCAACTTCTCGGCGTTCGCCACTGTCGTGCTTTTCTTTCAGTCAATTTATTTAGCTGTCGAAAGTTGTGTTTTTTACACCGCTCCACCAGTACCCGTAGGTAAGCATTCAAGCCCCCTGGTCGGGTCACTTTTGAAAACAGGCACTTTTCCGTTTGATTGCGCTTGAAGTTTTTTTTTTCTCTTTTCTCTTTGTGATTCTTCAGACTCTTTTTTTTTTGTTTCGTTTCTCGCCTCCAGTGCTCCACTATTTCCATTTTTGTCATTTTTCTCCCCACATGTTTGATTTGGAGCGTGTCATAGCAGGCAACCTGCCAAGAGTCTTTTGAAACATATCTTTGATCGTTTGTTTTCCCCCGAAGCCCTTAAATGTGGTTGAAGTCAGTCGCTGGAGCCAATTCAAACATGACGTCCCGGGTACCCGCATTCTTCTTTCGAAAGGCAACCGCCGCCGTCGAAAATCAATTGCAATCTTGCTGCTTGCTGTTTCGTGTGCCCGTTCTGCTTGTGAAAGTGTACAGCAAAAGCACACAAAAACACACACACACACACACACTAAAGGTGATTCGTTAGATTGAAGGTGTTCCCGGTGCTCCTGACAGGTGTGGAAATGCTATTGCCTTAATGTTTATGGCAGCATGAAATGCATGGCAGCGCAAATCGGCTACAGAATGCAGCGGCTGGTTGGTTCAGCTACGCAACTATCTTGGAAAAACGGCATAATGTTTGAACTATTTTTACAGCGATCGTTTAGGTGAAGGTGAGATGGAGGGGCAACAATTTGATTGAAAAACACATACCTGCTGTTGCTTCCGTGCGTAAATTGAGTAGCACACTGGCTTGGCATGACGTGTGTGTGTGACGTTGCCCTGCACGCAACTGCAGAGCACTTCAAACAACGTTTGTCTATTTTAAAAGCATCCATGGTGGTTTAATTTTAATAACACAACACACACACACAGGTAGAATGAGTACAAGACAACAAAGCACGCTTCGTTCAATAGAGGATAAATTATGCGACGGATATCTTATTTTATTTTACAGAAGCACTGTTCTTCAATTCTTTGTAAGTTTTTTTTAATACAATAAACATACTAACCCGTTTCCCAATCATCAATATCCTATTGATGTTATAAATTTATACTAGTTATTTCTTATAGAGATTAATTGTTGATGAATATGAAATATTATAGGAGTTTCTATAACGAAAGTCACATATGCTCAAAATATTCAAAGTAGAAAGAAAAAATCAACAGTAAAGAGCTATAATTTAACTTAATTTTTATCAACTAATGGAGATTTTTAAAACTTTTAAAAGGAATCAGAATGCCTTCAATCGAGTCTCGTTGGTAAGATAATTTAAATACGTATTAAGGCATAAAACAACAACAAAGTGAAGATGATTTTGAAAACAATCGGCTTTGGTACACTTCTACCAAAAAAAACTTTGTAGTACATGATTTCAATACTAAATACATTTAAAACTAGTGTTACAATGATATTATACTATGTTCCAAACCCTTTTGAGCAGAAGATCTATAAATATTGAAGTAACAAAAAGTCAAGTAAGACGACCTAACAAGTAATATACGTTAACTACAAAACTGTTTTCTAGAAGAAAAATGTCATATAAGAATATTGTAGAACATTCTTTTTAACATATTGAAGAAACTTTGCACCAAATTCTATCGAAAAATCATTCATCGCTACATTTCGGTGGAAAATATCCCTTCATAGTGTAGACTTCTGCCAACACATCAAAGAAGTGCTACAACGCACCCATCACTGGTTGCGATCCAGTTCAGCCCTTTCATCCTAGTTTATCAAAAGTTCCTTTGCATTACAATACTTTTCAATCAGGCCAAACCGACTGAGATGTATCGGCTAAAAAGTCAACCTCTTGCTGTAACAAACCCACCGAGCAACACATCAAGCCGCTCAAAGGGTTCTAGGTTCGTTTGATTACGATTGATGAAAGAGTTACGAAGACCAAGATCGATAGAGAGAGAGAGAGAGAGAGAGAGAGAGAGAGAGAGATGGTGAGAGAGATAGAGCAAGAGAAAGAGAGAGAGAGAGAGAGAGGGCAAGAAAGCGATGGGAACGTCAATCCTCAAGGGGTAGATTTTTGTCTGTTTTCATATAAGTAGTTTCCTGCTGATGAATCCGCGAAAAGCTCGCCACGGGCTGGGATATTCAAATCCGTCCAAATTTCTATTCAATCAAACGGATCCATCACAAGTCAACCTTGGCTTTTCCGATAATTCAGCACCGATCGTCTATTCTTCTGCCACTTACAACGCCCAGGTATCGTCGGCGCGGGTGGCTGCAAAAGGGGCTTCTTTTTTTGTTGCACAGCATCGGATCCGCACGGTCCCATAAACCCTTTCAGCAGATTGCACGGTGCTATCGTAAATCTTTTCTGCCTAGAGCGAGAGTGGCTGTTGATTGACTTGATTATATGCTGAAAATTCGCTATACTGATTTTTGCTCTCGTAAGTGATCCAACAAAACTTGGGAAATAAAGAATATTTTAGGACTTTAGTGTTATATTTTTCAAACCCAACTTTTATCACTACCTCCTACCGATCAACAACGAACAGGTCTTGTACTAAAAAGACAATTATACATAAACTTGCTGTTCGAACACAATTTCCACTAACGCAAAACTTACCATTCCACAGGACTATTTTACATCCTTAATTCATGTCTCGAACTTGCACGCCTTACAGTGGCCAAATCTGCGGTGAGTTTTTTGCCATTCCACACTAGTAAGCTGCCGGTTCATTTCCGATGAACCTTATTTCTCTTCATCAAACGCAATAAGCATGGGAATAAAATGTGGCCCATAAATTTTCCGCTCGCCTGTAATAACTGTCACGGTATAAACACTTTCCCCGGGGCGGTGAAAAGAACTAAAGCCATCGGTATCTGGTGACCGGGCCGAGCCCGACTTGCCCGACTTAATGTAGGCTGTTGCGAGCGAAGGCAAGGAAGCAGAACACAACTACTAGAAAAGGAAAAAGAGAACACTAACGAAAGTGGCGAGATGCCACTTTTACGCTCAATTCGTGCCACGAACTTACAGGGCGCCACTGCTGACGTGAGCGATACGTCGTCCCGGAAGTGGCCGGAACAAATTTTCCTTTTACAGCACCCGAATCTGCCGCGAGGGTTTATGATAGGCGCCTTATGCATTCCAATGATGGAACGTTACGCCTCACATATACCAATGTTGGTGTCGGTGTTGCCCTAGCAGTGACACGGTTTTCCGATTACTTACGTCATGAATGGGTCGCGCACCAGCAGGAAGTTGGCGTAGAGTTATGTAGCACAACAGATCCTAGCTTTTAAAGGAAAATGGCTAAGTTAGGGATGTTTTGTAGAAGAAGCCATACAAGGTGGAAAGTTCAGCAAAATGGAGTATGTTTCAGAGACACATTCCAGCAAAATTTAAGCAAATGGAAATATTTAAAGAATGTAATGAGCACAGCAAACAATATACTTAAAAATGTCTTTGAGCTCACTTATTATCATAATTCATTCACAATAACCTATAAAGTTTATTGTTTCGTTTTACTTACTTACTTTTCATACACATTCAACACCGGTTGCGTACAACAAGCTCATGATCAATGGATTGTTTGCATTTTGTTGCGATTTCTTTCACCGCTAGCCATTTAACCACCCGTCAACAGACAGCAACGCTACGTTCCTTGACGGAAAATATCACTCCCATTCGCTTCTGTACCACCAGCACACGCAGCAACTTTAGTTTATGATGGAGAAAAGTTGTTCAATTAGTGGAAAATTGCGAAAAATTATGGCCAGCAACCGACCCGAGCACAAATAAGTAAACCTTGTGCAAAACATCCATTGCCTACAAACATCCCCAAAGCTGTGAAGCCTATAGAAATGCGGTGCGTCGCGCAGCTTGAGCCAAGCGAGGTACAAAACGCAGTCAGAGGTACAGGGGAGCAAAAAGGCCAACTGAAGCTGAATCCACCCACGAAACGTGTGGCGGTCTTTTAGCTATTAGAGTGGTGCCAAGGGTGTGCCGGCGATTTACGACTGCGATTGTTTATGGTCACTGGGCCCGATAGGGGTAGTTGAAGAAGAAAGAACGAAAAAAGGGACGAGATTTTTCCAAGACCCTGTACCAAACCTCTAATGGTGCAGCGATTTCGTTTCATTCTTCGTTAGGCTTGTTACAGAAACTTGTTGGAAGTTTTTCCCATCATTTCAGCGCAGCTTGTTTTCGTCCTCATTAGAGCGGTGACGTTTCGAGATGGATGTTTTTGAAACTAAGTTTGCTTTCGACCGTGCATAAGTTGAGTTACTTTATGTATTTCTAATATTCTTATTGTTTGTCATTTTGAGTTAAGGCATCTAAAATATAAAAATATTATGCAACAAATATGTTTTGTTACATCCAGTTTTTATTGCCCAATCTAGCTAATTTACAATAATTTTGGGCAAGTTGATGCTTCTGCAACTGATCGAATCAAATTCACTCTTATACGAGGCGCTTCGTTCGTCTATTACCATAACTCGAATAATTTTCAAGCATTGGTGCAAGCATAAAAGATGAAAATTTTACAAAAAAATCACATTTGACACATCAAGACATTTCCAATTTACATATTCTGCTCAACCTTTCTTCATTAAAAAAAAAACAATGTTCCAAAGTATAGTAGGACAAAAATGTTTCCACACATAATCTTCGCTCTGCTGTGTTTCTTTAATAAGATGAACCATACCATTCGATTTGCCATGGAAAATTCAACCCTTTATGATTCAGTAAGTGTACCTGTAACTGAAGACTTTGTTGGAATTTCAAAATAGCAATATCAATGGCGTTCTGAGCCATAATTGTAACGTAGTATTTTTCTAGATGATGGGAAAGATTAATTTCTGTGCTTAAAACATCATTCAAACGACACAGATCACATACAACTACAGCAAATAGCTCAACAAATGTGTCCTCAAAGCGCCACTAGCGTCATCATGTGAAGGATGCATTCGCGTTACGACCAACGCTGTTATTTGTTCGCTCAAATTGGCAAAGTAAACTGTTACAGCAAGATTGACCGCAATTCACTTAACGGTACAAATCCGTTCCATCATCATTACCATCAACGTGATCATCCCACTTGCAGCGATGCCCAGACGCGGCACCAGAGCACCGTCACGGCCAACCACACGCCAGTAATCGTGATTCATTTCATTTCGGAAATTGCCTTCAATCGTCAACAGGCCTTTCGTTTTCTCAAAAAGCCACGAAATTGGCTATTGGTAAAGAAAAATTTCAAACGGTTGGAGGCTAACGCTGTGGATACGGTGACGCTCTTCCTCATGCCGGAGCAATGGGAAGAAAACACGAAAAACCAACACGTAGCTGCTTTTTACACAGTAGTACAAATAAAATAGTAGAATCTCTCTTTTTTCCTGTTCTGTGTTTCAATCGCACGTCAAAAGAAAAATCCTACGCCATCCGTATTCTTTGCCACGGTCAATTCACTAATGGTAGTTTGGGCGGATAAAGGGACACAGCCACCATCCGACTACGACGGCGAGCAAAGAAGTGGTTGGCAAGAGGATGAGATTTTATTTTCACTATGCGTTCACCCGCACCCAGTTGCTTTATATTGTGCTGCTCCTCCTCCCCCTGTAGGAAGGATGTGCGACAGCTTCTTTTTGAATTGAGTTAGTTGAAAAGTCCACTTCCCGTTGAAAAAAGAAAAAAAAACCATACCGTTGCATAGCAAAACCGGGCGAAGCAGGGGAGCGAACATAATAAAAAAAAACGAATCGGAATGATTGCGTCCCGCTTACAGTGGCAGTAAGGAATGAGGATGCTCCGCAGGGCGTAAGCCACCCGAGAGTTGGCGTAGCAAATTTTAGAAGTCAGAAGATAAGCCCAAACAAACGCTGAAAAGCCATCAAAACCCGACAACACCCGTGAGCGGTCCTGGGAACCCCGGGAAGTGACGAAAGTTGCTGCAAAGAAACAAATAAAGGCTTTATGATTTCACTCAAACCCCAAAACGCAGGAAAACTTTCATGCCCGGCAAGCGAGAAGCAGTGTTACGCATTAGGAGAAGAGAGTGCAGATCTTTGGCGTATAGCAGAAGCCAGGGAGCACAAAAACCTCCTCCCTACCAACACAGCAAACCCGGAAACTAGGCGAAAAATAAAAGCGAAAGAAAGCGCATAAAAGTTGATCCGAAAAGGAATTTTGCCTTCCCTCCTTACGCTGCCCTTTCTCTAGTTCATCGATGATGAGCGTATTTTGTTCCTCCGAATAGAATCAACCCGACGGGAGTATGCCAAGCTTCCGGCACGGCATTTGCCCTGCCTCTTCCCACCGTTGAAACCGTTCGTCACAAAATGGAGGATGGGAATTCACCGCTCATGAAAAAGGGACATATTTTAGCAGTTTCGCTACGGAAAATTGCTGCTGCACGCAGATCTGGGATGAAATTTGAAACTTTTCTCTTAAGCTTCATTTAGAGGCCAGCCGGGGCCGGTCGGCGAATAGGGCTGAGCCATGGGTTCGAATCAATAAATTTTCCCTTTTCGTCATCAAACTAATTGACCCTAATCAGATGGGACAGAGCGAGACCGGAAAGTAGGAGCCTGCTGTCGGTAGGGTGGCAGTGCTGTTAGTTTGGACGCTGAATTGTGATGAGTGGTTCTAATGGAATTAAAAAGTTTTGTTGGACCGAAACCCGGCTCGAAACAAATGATTGTTTGCTTGATATTTTGTCATTCTTCACGGCAGCTCAGCCACGGTTGTGATGGAATATTGATGGGCTTTTGGGCAAACCGCAACACACACAAATACACAATGTGGGATAAAAATTAAGATCATGTCAATTGGTTTTTGAGTTTGAAGCGAGGGTTAAATATTTTAATGGAAAATTCATGCTGTCGATAAAAAAACAATTGAAAACATAACCAAAAAGATAATTAAACCACGCTTTTAGCAGTTCAAAGGCTAAGTTATCAAAGCAAACTTACTGCATACTATTTAAATTGACTCTGATTGCGTTATCACGAATAATGGATCGCAGTTCCGCTACTAGGCTCCGGAATCTTGGTCCAATTATATTCCTATTTGGTTATCTTTCCCTTGTTTTGCTCCGATGGGGATTGTTCAGACTCATACAAATCTTTATTCATAAAATCTATTCTGCCTATTATCCTAACTCAATCCCAACCCTGTAATTTCCCGTTTCCATTTTCTATTTCAACACTGGTGAAGGTGTCCCGTTTGCTGTCTTCGTTGTTGTGAGAAAGCTGGCTGGGTAAAAATGGAATTTTAAAATAAGTTGAAGTTCAAGGAAAACTCGTGTTGCAAATTTTATCCAATCATACAGAATTAATGACTTCTATCCAGGTATGTGATTGATGAACGTACACGAGCAAACCTAAAACGAGTTAGGTTTCTTGTTCTGAGAACTATCAGAATAGTTGGAACGGTTTTGACCAGGGGTTTCGAAACGTCTGCCGTGGTTCAAAATAGCATTGCTGGGAGCTATTTCGATGTACCTTTCACTGATCAGTGAATGCAGAAAGTATGATTTACGAAGAATTTACAATCTGTCAAGTTTGTACAGCATTCTATTCGTATATTAAATATCTTTCGTTTTAATACGATGATTAACAGAATAGAGGCAATACAACAGATGTTTACAAGACTTGCTTTAAAATGCGACTAATTCAAAGGACTTACAACCATGCCAAATTATCGCTCGCGTTGCCTTCTGCTTGGCCTACAGACGCTCGAACACCGTTTCAAGGTTAACCAATGTGTATTTGTAGCCAACATATTAAAAAACGAATAAGACGTCCCTTATTTACTAGAGAAGATCAATATCTACGCCCCATCGAGACCTCTTCGCTCTCGTAACTTACTTGTCGGCGAGAACAGGCGTACCTTATATGGAAACAACGAACCGTTACTAGCTATGACAAAGCAATTCAATACATGGTCCCATCACTTTGATTTTAATTTAACGACCAACGCATTTAAAGAAAACATTTTATTAATCTTATTTTTTTGGCGAAACTGGATCAAGGGAGATGTTAGGGGAATAATTTAGGATTTAGGTGTAGGATAGGTTTTAAGTACTTAATTTGTCACAGCCTCAAGAGTGCAAGACACATATGTTGGTAAATAAATAAATACAGTAAAGTTTGCTTTAAAATTGGCTTTTATTCCGATGACTAATGAAAAAAAAAAAACAGATAACAGCTGTTCATAAACGTCCCTTGGAGGGTAGTAATTCAAGTTATTCGGTGTGTTCGCTCTGGCAGATGAAGACATGAAATGTAATGTGTAAGAATGTTTTTAAGTTCTACCAACAATTTTGAACACTTCGTAACAAAATTATTTGAGTAGAGCTTTTGTATCATGCATGATGGTCCAGAAATTCTAGATGAGACGCAACTGGGTTGTTGGTTCGCTGACCAGTTATCTGATTGTTGTCTTATAGAGCTAAGATGTGGTAGATGCCGGAACGGATTCATACGACGTACACAAACTGCCGCACGATGACCGTTTTCGGTTTCGGGGCGGGGTGCCGTTCTTTGATCGCGTAGCCTTGTAAACGAAGTTGTTTCACTTGTTTGGTCATCACGGTTAGAGTTCGACTGATAGGGGTGTCAAAATTTTGTCTGCATACTAATGAGATACTATTATTGAAAGTTCTATTACTGTTTTGTTAGTACAGGTGAAGATAATCCCATGAAAAATCGAAAGTTTTGTACATTTTTATTAGTTCAAACGTTAGTTAATAATATAAGTCAGTTCGAATATCGCATTTGGTTGAGTCTGATGTATATTAAGGTTTTACAGATACCAGATTAAATAAATTCCCCTGCTTGTAAACAATAATTAAAATGACAAGTACCAACAATAGGGTGTTCTTCTCAATACCTAATGTCACTTATCTAATCCATTGTTGAACTTAAACAATAACTTCCATTTCCGATCAATAAGAACAATATCTGATCACAAAACGAACGCATTTGTTTCGCAAACTAAGACTCACTTAATGAATCTTTCAGTTGAAATTAGATTACAGTAAACGTCGCTTCCGAAATTAGCCAAATGGTGGTCTGGTGCTGCAGATAAGAGTTACTTTTGGGGGTAAAACAAAACAAAAAAACTTACTCGTGAAAACAATATTGCGATGCGGGCCACGCGATAGGGCTATTTAAAACTCGTTTTGACCAGATCCGGATAGAGGGAAAGGCAACCAGTTCCCAGTCAGTTCCCGCTCGGCTCAAATCATAAAAAGCAACAACGCCGCCCGGCCCACTGCACAAATGACCAAGTTGAAGAAAAGCAACAATATTGAATCTTCCTGGCTACGGGATCGAGTTTTAATTAATTTCGGGACTCATATTGTTTCGAACATTCCTGCCAAATGGGGTACTGCTTTCTGGCGGCTCACTCTGTGTGTCTACCGCTCTCGTTCTCGCTCTCGCAAACTCTCTTTTTCCGTTTGTTTTTGTGCCTATCCTAGCGCACAGTGGCAACAGTGGCTTCAGCAGGGAGTGGATTGCTTTTGCTCTAACGCCGCACTTTGAAGCTCATTTCAGCGTGGCCGAATGAAATCGATACGAGGCTTATGGTGGTCGTGTTTCGGCCAATCGTCGATCAGCATGAACCGGTCGCCTTCACGATGGTCCCGCTCCCGGTCCACCGGTTTGAGCGTTCGGACCGTCCCGAGACCACATTTGAACCCATTTACGTGTGACCATCCTCATCGTAACACCTCACCATGCGAACGATTCTATGCTGAGCCGCCGGGCAAGCATGCCCGTTACCTTCCCCTCCGCGCCCGACCGGCGCTAGCGAGCGGCGATAAAAGGATCAATGAACTAAATGAATGCAGGCAGGGAAGCAAAAACGGACACCAGCTGCCGGCCGGTCAGGCTTCGCCGAAATCAACAAGGTCACGCGACCCATGGTGACCAAGCCCTTCCGGTTCTGTTGCTTGTTAGGCGTCCAGCAAAAACGACGACCCGATCAAACGGGCCACTCGCAGTGGCAAGCAGAAGCCGATTCGTGACGGCTCGGTGGCGGCGGCTGCGGGAGGTCAAGTGGAGGGCTATTTGCGAATTGGCTCAAATATTTGTTTTTGTTTGACCTTTTTTCCGATGCTTTCGCTTTACCTTCACAAATTTCGGCCACCCCGACTGCAGCCTTCACACGATGGAAAAGCCGTTACGCTGTTCCGTGGAAAGCTGTTGGGTGGAGGTGCGGACCGTTTTTCCTCCTTTCCTTCAATGCGTGTTGATACCAAACTGGTCGTTCATTTGCTTTTCTTCCGCGAGCAGCTTCATGAAGAGACAAAGTAAGTAAAAAAACAGACGACTCCTCCACGTCAACCGTT
The DNA here is from genome assembly GCA_000349065.1 of Anopheles quadriannulatus. NCBI lineage: Eukaryota > Metazoa > Arthropoda > Insecta > Diptera > Culicidae > Anopheles > Anopheles quadriannulatus. Next base: position 520,877 of record KB668066.1, read on the forward strand.
TGCTCAATCCGTACCGGGTGTTTGGTTTTCTTGGGCAAAAGTTTCGCTCAAAAATTGCGTGACTCGCATTCGCCGATGAGCGGCAATATTTGGTGGAAAAAATTTCAATTAAAAATACGAACCCACCCGACCAAATGAAACTTTTTCGCTACGTTCGAGGAGGCTGAACGATATCGATCGTATAGAATTTGGGGTGTTATTTATGATTAGGTAGCTTCAAATGCTCTCCATTTTTTTGTTATGTGTAGAAAGTGGCAGTATAGAAGTAGACTTAGTCCAAACAGGCAAGAATAGAATGTGAGGCATGGTGAGCGAAATTTGAAATGGTAAAAAAGTTACTTATTTTTGCGACTTAGATATCACAACAGATGAGTGTCGGAATGACGGACGCTTTGGGCGGAAATTGGAATTTGCATGAGGCGAGTATTTCGGCACAACTCTGTCTCGATTGGCCGGCGTTTCGGTGGAATGTACGCGCTAGATCTACGGGTGAATGGAGGTAATCTTTCGCGAAAGCAACAAATCCTGTTTTTATCCATTGTTAAAATTACTCATCATTGTTTTTCTATGTTAGTAAGGAAACCATAACTTTACTTTTCTTCTAAATTCTAAGTAATTTAGAACTCACAAGTTTTAAAGTCAAAATGGCTCTAATCAATTTCGACTATTTTGTTGCCTTTTGAATTCTTTGTGAATTCGGAAGAGTACAAAATAGTTTGTGAAAATTCGCAAATAGTGTTTGCAGAATGAATTGAACAACACTTCAATGTTTATCAATCAATATATTAACTACACAAGTTTTGGTTTACTACCACGCTTGTTTGTAGCACAACGTTCAGTGTCATCGTTAGACATTTGTATGACTCGTCCTTCACTCAACCCCATTCGCCTTAACTTGCCTGTATCGTGTGTTATCCTAGGACCGTGTAAATAAGTGATAGGTTCTCTGAGGTTGTCTGGTAGCTTTTTTAACTATAGTTTAAAAGAAATATATGCGACAACATTCTTCGCGACAAAATACAGTAGAGCGTCGATTATCCGGGCAGCTCGGGACCGGACGGTTGCCGGTTAATCGATTTGCACGGATAATGGTCCAAGAAATGTCAAACGCATATAAAACATATGAAATTCAATAGTTTTATTATTAATTCACCTAGAATCAATCGATTAATCGTTAGTAGAATATTATTTTAATCAATAACTGTAGGTTTAACAACTATTCATGAACAAAAATGAATTTCGAAAATACCCCTAGACACTACAGAGCTGCACAAGAAACTGGTTACCCAATTGATTATCGCTGCAAACTTTCGCCGTACGTATGAACAGCTGTCAGATTTATGCGCACGGTTAAGCCGCCCGCTGGTTAATCCGTCCCCGGATAATCGACGTTCTACTGTATCACGTTTTGAGCCTAATATATTGCGGAGCACACTAAGAGTTCTCACTTTGGATCATACTCCTATACAGTATCAAATGAATAGCCGCAAGGTCAAATACTTGTCAACCCCGGAAAGGGACATTTGACAGTTTTAGCGCAGATATCAAAAAAACATACTCAAAACTCCTAAGATTATATTTAATTTATTGCTTTAAAGTGGCCGTTGAGGCCAATCATCTTAAAGTCTCTGTAATGATAAAAACAAAACAAGAAAACCTCAAAACTCTTTAAAAATATTATTTTTTAAAATATCGTATGCAGGACTACTCCCGTTGCCGCGTGTCAACGTGCCATATTTTAACCCGATTTTCAGGCCGATTTTATTATTACGAGAATTTGTATGGTAAATTCTAGCTATAAAGCTTCAGCCTAGATCGCCTTGATATGAGCTTTGAAGATGGACTATACACAATGTGACTATGTCTGGCATAGAATAAAAATTAGTCACATTAGATGCTAATTTATGTTTATATTGTTAAAATTACATCCATATATTCAAAAGTTTCTCCATCTGTACTCTCTGTACAACTGTTCGAAAGATTGAAAGTTAGATTAGAAAAGAAGGTAATATCAGTAATGTTTTATGTATTCCATCATATTTTTTTTACAAAGTACATACATTTAGAGCATAGGGAAATATATTTTTTCAATACTATTGCATAAAGCTTTCAAGGCACGAGAGTGCACAACATGAAACACAAACAATCTACTGCATGTTTCTCTGAATTGCGTCAATCTAACTAACTCTCTGATGCCTTTTAAAATAAATATAAAGACTCACAACAGCATCGCTCAGAACATGCCCACGTACGATTGATTCCATTCGCTACAATAAAAATGAATTATAGATTCGTCCCCGTGCTCCGGTTTGCCCCAGTGAGCCAGCTAGTCTGTCCGGTAATGTTGTTAAATCCTGCACGACAAAGCGAGCATTTGTTGCGCCGCTTCACAATATATCACTTTCGAAGCGAGAAAGGGCACCATTAAGACATCATCCGTACAAGTGCATTAAAAGTGTTATGCTATGTCAAACACGGACCCGAAAGTCTTTGTCCGAGCATTAGCCCAATCCCCTATGCTGGCGCACTCATGTCATGTTGCCAAGGAGCGGGTACGGCACAACGGTGCCATTTGGACGGTTGCCCCGGACCCTCAGTCAATCCCGCATCAGTAGGCCATAGAAACGTTGCAAAACTCACCCGTTCTGGCTCGCCCAAGTGTCATACATCAACAATCCGGGTGCTCGCTTGTTTGACTTATGTGTTCAACTATTGAATTAATGCCGTGTTGCCGTCCTTGAAAATCCGACACAACAGCTCGTGACAGAGCCAAAGCAGCTAAAAAACGCACACACACACACACACAAACTCACTCACAGGACCGACGCACCGCCCCCAGCGGGATGTTATGCACTTCAGACACCAGGTCCAGTGCGCTTGAATAGAGCGGACCTGGATGTGTTTGTACAAACAAAAATAATGCCTCGATATATTTGCTTCTTCCTTCCTTGCTCCAACCACTTCGGCCGTGGTCCTGGGTCGACCAGATTTGCACCGCATCGTTGCTTCACGTCGCTTGGCTAGTCCCAGGGACGTTACCAACAACGATGGTCACTCACCGTTACGAGGATATGTTGTGTTTGACTTTGTTCCACGTGCCCGGAACTTTGCTCAATGTTGAAGCGCACCCCTTGTGACAGATTCACACAGCACACTCACAGCGTGATCCTTGGACGCTTGCTTTTTTTTTTTTTGAAGTGCCATACCGAGGGACAGTTTTCTCAGGACCCCATCCATGCACGGGCTGCTCAAGCGTATGTTTTCACAGTTTGTGTGTATCTTTACATTTTCTCATCGAACACGGGTCCCGGTTGACTAAAGCTCGACAGCCACAGACGACATATACGGGATGTGCTGGTACATTTGATACATCCTGAGTAGGTGTGTGTATTTGTGTCTTTGGCGACCGCTTGGAAAAAGTCAAAACAGCACTCTCAACAATTATGCAACTCGTTGCCTTTGGTAACCCTTAAAGGATTATTTTGAAGCAGCTGGAGATCGGGTCATCACAACAAGTATCAAATTTATTCATACGTACAATTCAACCTAAAGTGCATGTGTCTGTGTGTGTGTTTTGCATGTTTACAAGTGGGACGAAAAAGATGTGAAATGTTTGCTGCTTGCAATACAATTGAACACTGCAAACTGTGCTCATAACGAATTCACTTTTGCATTAGAAAAGCTACTAAACTGTAAACTTAATGCCTTTTAAAAGCAAAAAAAAACATTTTAAGCCAAATCGTTTCAAACATGTTTGTAAATTGTTGAAAATAATCATTCCTTGAATTTAAAAATATCTTGATTAATAATTTATTTCGATTGATTTTTTGTAAAAATAGCTTCTATGAAATGTTATCACAGAACTTCAAAATATTTACCTACTTCCAAAAACAAACAATTCTTACAAACATTTTTTCAATCTTTTTTTTTAAATTCTATTTTCCAATCTATGAGCTAATGGAGAAAGATTATGCTTCCTATATACATGTCAGGATTATGTATTTCCCGTACTTCTATGTAGTTCACCGTTTACTCATTAATTTAACACTTATTTCTCGACAAATTTCTCACGCTAAACCAAAAACCGCATAAGAAAACTGCTAACTGAGCATAACAAAACTAAATACCAGCACAAAACCACGTCCTCAACTAAACATGGTTTTTAATAGAACGCTAGCTGCCAACATTTATCGTCAGCTTATAGCTGCACGTACGATAGCAAAATGCGGCGATCCACCACTCAAGCACCGGAAAGCACCGCACCACCGCTGAAGGATGAACCAAGCAAATCTGCAGTAGCGGACCGCTTCTCGTCGAGGGTTCCGTTCCGCCCGATACAAATCATGGTGGTAATAATAATTACAACACGAATCCCGTTATAAATATCAATTAGCTAGCAGCTGTACTTTATTTTCATTTCCTGTCGAGTCGCTCGCCAGTGGCAAAAGGATTGTTGAGAAAATTATCGTTCCATATCACTGATAGGTGGAAAGTGGCAGCAAGGGCCACCGCGTTCCGCTTGCTTGCAAGCAATGGAGTGGGGGGAGGGGGATTTGAGTCAAGCCGCATTATCGCGGCACGAACGCGGGGAAAAAGAAACAGTGCAGAAAAGGTGGCAGCGGCGGGTGGCATAGGGCAGCATAAAACATGAAATACAACCGTCGGCGCTACCGTGGGGGAAAGAGTGTGTGTGTGGAACGAGAAATGGGCTCCAGTCATCCTTGTTTCGGTTGCGGCTTCTGGAAAGGTGATTGTTTGCCAAGACGTGTGCCCTTCCTCGGACGGAGCACGGGAAGGGTGAGGTTTCAAGGGAACAAGGAAAGAAGTTTTATGTTGACTAGGGGTACAACTTCTGCAGCCCGCTGGAAGAAATAACTCATTTCACTTTTAGTGCCATTTTTTTGCGTCGTTGTTGATTCGTTATGCTGGCTTGCTTCTTTCTTGGCATATCTTCACCGCTACTATACTCGCTTGAAGTGGTGAATGAATTGAAGCCTTGTTTGGACACACACGGGGACGACGTTAGGCGTAACTCATCATACGTCACTATGATACACGCGAGGACTTGGCAAATATTTCTTTGTGTGCAAAAGGCTTGGGAAAGTGTATGATAGACTCCACACAATTCATCAAAAGTAAGTCAGGAAAATGCTTATTTTAGTCTGTTTACACTAACAGTTACTCATAATTTTTCTTCAATCATATTTCTATAAAAAATAAAACTATACTCAAAAACGAACTGTTAAACACTGCTGTTTAGTTCCGAGTGTTGCGCAATTTGCGAACAGCAAACAAACTCTATTGCAACAACTTCGAATACGCTCACGGACACGAGAGAAGTGGCAGAAAATGGACACTTGCATGCAAACCGCCCAGACATAACTTCAGCACAGCATGGTTTCACCCGTACACTACAAGCGTTATTCATCTTCAAGCCCTCAGTGCAGTACCCCCAATACCTCAGGCAAAAACCCGCTCACAAAACCAACTTTAAACACAACTTCGCTATAAACCACCTTAAGCGATTACATACATCCATTCTAGTTGCTGATATTCTCTCTCTCACACACACTCTCTCTCCCTCCTCTAGCTTCTTCCTAACATACCACACATACCACTCACGCTTTCCCGGTGGCCAAGTTTTGTTGTTCGACAGCGCCGGCGAAATGTTCCCGAGGAAAACATTAAGCTCTTAACTCACGTGCTACTGGAGGATTTTCTTGTTTTTTCCCGCTCCCCCATGCCCATCCTCTCCCTGCCGTTATCCTTGTGGGCCAATCAGAATTATGGGTCCGGGACAGCGGGATCGTTCACTAATGGCGAAAGCGCGGACCAAAGAAACCGGATAAAAATGAGCCAAATGTAATCTCTTATCCTTTCGCATTATGAATGTGTATTCGGTTTTGCGCCGTGTGTTTTTCTGCCCTTGCTCGGACCCGGACTGCACACTACCTTCATGTGTTTGTGTGTGTGTGGGGAGTTTCCCATTTGCACTCAAACGCAATGCCATTTGTGTATGGTAGCGAGGAAGGAATTTGATATTTTCTCTGTTCGTTTTTTCTTTTTTTTTTCGAATAATTCCCATCCAACCCAACGGAACCTCAAAGTATTCGTGCAGATTTTTTTGTTGGTTTTGTTCATTCTTTCCATCTTGCAAACCATGGAATGATGCTCGTTACCAACTCTCTTTTTAGTTTATTTTACACTATACTCTTATTTGCGCTCGTGAAGCACATGCAAATACTCTTCAGGCAGCTAGTTGTCGCGGATGTATCTTTTCCTGAAACGTTCGTACTGCTGCTTCCGCTACTGGTAGCTCGTTTCACACATACACGCTCACACACAGATAGTCATGTTGTGTAAGGATCTGCATTCGTGGTGCATTATCATGGTGGTGCACCAAGTCAGGAGCAGCAGGAGCGAAAGAAATAAAACACTTTAGCCGATGCATTCCCATTCGCGATTATGTTTATCAGTCATGACCACCAGCTTCGGATTAGAAATTGGCTCACGGGCAGGCTTACTGGTGGATTGTGTTTGTGGGTTGATCATGTTAGAACAGCTGTAAGTGATGTGTATTGTAAGTGAAATGTTAAACCAGTTCCAAACTGGGTGTCGTAATATATCAAATAATGGGACCTTTTCTGTTTTAAGACCGTAGGCTGAAATTTTAGCCTGTCAGTTGTTTGCACTGTATAGCGGTTTTCGAGCAGCTATAAAATGGGTATAATATACAGGAAGGCTTATCCCAAGATGTATGATTTCAAAAGGTTGATTTTTATTGCTTTTGCTGGGCGAAATTGTGGGAGATATCTGTCAACGCCTGCATACAAATTTCCAAAGTGTATGTAAACTAGAGTGTCTCATAGTGTGTTTTTATAACCATATTTGTACATCACTTTTTGACAGCACGGGTGAAAACTTTTACTCAAACAGGCTTTCCGATAACTTGACAAATACACAAAACACATCTTTTTTTTAAATGCAGAAATTAGTTGTCAAACTATGTGAGACGAGATCAGCTGATCTACCATCAGATTCCACTACCTGATTCCTTAAATGAACTTTGAGATGAATGAAAAACACTACTTTGAGTTGGCATTTTTTTCCAAGCAGGTACTCGAATATAATTCTTGCTTTGAGGATTAAGTAATCTAGGCTGAATAACTGAGGCTAGTATTGCCTGTGGCCAAGTGTCAAAATTCATATAAAAAGCTGACTAGAATCATGAAAGGCCCCAATAATATTCAAGCTAATCTTATTATTCTATTCCAGCTGTTTTTGTAAGCTTTAATAAATGTGCAACTATTCTCATTTATTTTTAAATTTTCTATGAAGAACGAATCTGATCCTCGAAACTACCATAAAAGCATAAATCCTTAAGAGTACTACTTAACCATTTAACCAGCTCAAGTTAAATCCTACCAAAAAATTCGACCAAGTTCCACACCGTCGCCGGCAGGGGAAAATGTGAGTCAGGTGATTTTAATTCTGAAAATAAGGGTTTGCAGAACAGTACAGGGAAGCTTCTTTCAGCACGCAAAACTGCCACCAGCAAGATACACATCCATCATTGCCGAAAACGGATGAGCTCGGGTTTACTTTCCTGTAGTTTATTTCTTTCCGGCCTCCGAAACCGTACGTCATCTGAACGTGTTTCAAGCTGTAAAGAGAGGGAGCAAAGGGGAAGAAATCCTTCAGCACCGTGCCGTGGCTGGTCAGTTCCAGTGCTACCAGTGGCCGTGGCCGTTTGGGGCACACAGTATTTATTTACTCCTTTCAGCGCGTCCCGACCATTGTTTGTGCAAAAATATTCATTTCCCAGCTGAGACTTTTATGCCCCGAAGGAACGGGTCCTTCGCAAATGTCTTCCAAGGGCCAAGGAGGAGGGGGGGGAGTGGTGGAGCCCGGGCTGGCTAGGAAAAAGAATATACACAACACTACGGTGCGGTTTGTTGTTTCGCGGCTTGATTGCTGTACGCTGGTTTAAGAATAATGTTTCACAGCTGCCCAGCGTGGTGAGATAATTTATGACAACTGAAATGAGGTTAATTCGCTCACTGGTTTAACAGTGCACCAGATGGCTCCGATGGGAGTTGGCGAAGGTATGCCATTATACGGGCAATTGTACCCTGTACTGCCGCCCGGTACACACGTACACATTTATGAGCGTTGGCAAAGCGGACACGGAAGCAGAAGAGGAAAAAGGAGGAAAGAATGGTATGTTCTGTGTAGTCTAACGATTCCACCATTTCGACCACTTGTACCGACAGTCGTAAGATGCAGAAAATGGGCATGGGCAAAAACTATTCCTTACCTCTGCTTTTTTTTCTTTTTCTCCTTTCTCTCACTGTACGGCTTGTGCCCTTGCAATTGTAGCAGGTGTGATTACTGGCCTGGCCGTACTTGCCCAATAGTAGTAAAACAGATTTTTCGAAAATTGCATCCATTTAGCAATGGCCAGTGCGCCATATTTTGCGCAACGAGTGCTCATTAAAAGGACCGGAATTGTGGCGAGTACAGATGGGATGTACGAAACTGTACAACACAGATTAGGATTATGTTTATGACGTAAGAGGGATTTTTTTATGGCTACACTCCTTGAGCTTTGGAGTAGTATGTAAAAAGTCTTAAACATTAGTTTGTAAATTGTAATCAGACACATGTTTAGTATAATTGTCGTTAAATACAAACACACAGCGTAGCATATCGCATAAAAAATCGTAAAAAAATCGGAAACATCGCTAAACAATATCCAATTCGTCAGCAAATCTAATATAATTACATTCTACCAGCACCCGAAACAAACGAAATAATTACGTTCAGTTAATGAACAGAAACCGGTAATTCAATTTAACGCCGATCCTTCAATCCTTCCATGAAAACTAATCTGAACGATTGCCTCGGCCCAAATCGGCAACAGTTCTCCTAGCAACGGGAAAGCTAAGCGTCTCGTCAATAAAATAAGGCTACCACCTAACAAGGCGCAGTAGCTTCCGTGAGCAGTTTTAATGCCCCAACTCGGCAACCTCAACAACTGCTGCAGTCAACAACAGAAAACCCGGTCAGTACATGAGGTAAGCTTCAACAACTGATCGACCACCCTATCAAAAAAAGACATCAAAAAAGCATCAACAACTGGTATTGGTCGGCCTCGGACGAGTTAATCCGCTGGTTTTTATTGGCACCGTTGCCAACCGACGGCCCTTCCTAACGCTCTCATCAACATCAACACCTTTGGCTTTGGCACCGGAAATGACCACTGCCCAGGAAATTACCTCATCCTGGTGGGTAGAAAAACTTTACCACGAATCATTAGTCTCACGCAGTCGGGCAAAAGAAGCACTGATGGTGTATTGGTCGGTTTTTTTTCATACTCGTTCTGCTGCTGCTGCCTTTTTGCATCCCTCTACCAACCCGGTAACATCCCTCCCCGTGCAATGGACGGGTTGATTGGCAGGATGTGGTCTGTGCGGTGGTACAATAAAACCGGCTTCATCAAACTCCATTTGATGCCATTCAAATGTCATAAAAATCTCATTTAACCAGCGACAAATCGGTAAAAACGAGTTCACCCGTCAATTCCGATGGTTGCCAGGAACGGAAGGCTGCTGCTTTTGAGCAAATGATTGAGAAATGAGTTTTTGTGCAACTTCATCTAGCCGGCTTCAGCTACTGAAGGACGTTACGAAAACTTTCACACCGTAACATTGCTGTGGTAGCTACAGTAAAAAGTAAATAATTATGTTTCGGTTCGGTGTACATGACCACAATCAAGGCTTTGTGGATTTTTTGCAACAAAAGAAAGAATTTGAACATTGCCATACGACTAGCTTCGCCACGCATGACATTGGCAGCATGATTAAGTAGTGAGAAGGCAATCTATCGTATAGTAAACGTTTGCTTGTACTAGCATGAATTAACGGATGGTGTTGTTTTTTTTTTATATGTTTGTATCGTTACTGCCTGTTAGTGTTAGATCCTACCATAATAATGTTTTTGTATTGCTTATTCTTTAGTATGGCTGCTTTAAGCACGCAGATCACGACTTGTTGGATATTGGCTTTGACAGAAGTCCAGAAAAAAGATATGTGTGAATGATAATCAACTACATAATGAATAAAATCCCATTAATTTTATTCACGTTTGTATTTGTAAGAACGATTGGTGAGAGCAATATTATGAACATACACGTCGTGTTCTATTTACATCTGTTTCTTTAAAAATAATCTAAAAAAACGAAGATAATGTTATACAAGAACAAATTTTTAATACTACATTTCCTGTAGCAGCTGACTTTTTAAAAATTATATTCGAAATTCATAATTATTTATTTTAAATCTCATAAAAAACTAAGCTGCACAAGAAGATATCTTTGGAGCTATGGCTCGTTTTATTAACAAATGTTTAAGTACTCGTCACAACTTAAGAAAATGCTTGTAATGGGTTCAAGCCCCGAATGGACCCTTCCATCCATACGCAGGACTGACTGACTGAAGATTGACATGGCAGGATATGATTTATCAATAAGTCACAAATAACCCATACAAGCTTCATTTGTGATAAAATCAGGCTTTGACCGGCAGCGGTTCCAAAACACGAATGTATTTGATCAAATTTTGATTTGTTTGATAACAAAGAAAACGACCAAGCTCACGCGTTTTTCACTATTAAATATGTGTCTAAATGATACAATATTTACAATAATATTGAAACCGATAAGCTTGTATCATATTTCGTTACTTAAAAGGTTCAAAAATTTTAAAATGTATCCTAAAGCTAATTATTACATTAATTGTGTTTCTGCTAAAAGCCTCTTACACCACCACGAAACACGACATTTATTTTTTTATACATCCGCTCTTTATTTTTATTTAGTATTGTTTCGACCTACAGTCACTGTTTTGTATTTTGCAATGATGTACACATTTTATTTCATTTGTCCACATCCGATTTATGTGCCACAACGTTTTGCTTCGTTTGCGTTTTTCTTCGCTCATCCACCATATCGCCCAATGGGGTCAATGTTTGTCAACTGGTTATAACCATTTTATTATGATCACATTGTACCAGTGTGTCGTAAAGATGTGTCCTTCTGCAACCATATATCACTCTTCATTACGATTAACGGGTGTCGGCAGATGTAAAATCAAAGCAAAGAGCCCACTGGGCAATGTACTGAGGCGATGAATTTTCCACTGTCTCAACTCCTCCAGACTTGATAGACAGACAGTATGATTAATAAGTGTAAAAAATATAAACTGAATTAGATCGTGTTGGATGTTTCTTACTCCAACAATAATGAGCAGAAGTTTAGTTTATAAAAGGTAGCAATTTTGTATGAAGTAATACATAACCAATTTCTAATTAACCAGTACCATTCATCCATTGTTGTTATAACAGCATCTTGCTGGTGAACTGATGTGTCAAGTTTGCATTTTGTTTTAATAAATAAATTTTATTTTCCATTTGAATTATTTGCTCATTTTGGTATTTGAAATAAATGAATTCGGTAATTATAAACAAGGCATGTACGGATATTCGTTATATTATCGAATGATGTCACTCGCCTTAAAGCATTTCTACAAGATTTGCACTTTTAATGCATTCTATCCGAAGCAATCTTTCGAACATGCTGGCTCTTCTTTAACTCGTAGGGCTTAAGATCAGCTCTTGCTGTAGTGATGATGTAACCATTTATTATTTTACGATTAGCCGTAAACTTACGATTCGATGTTACGAGTGTGGGGCTCGTTTTAACGATAATCAATAAAAATCGCTCTTCCTCCAGATACACCGTTTCATTTTTCTGCCCTCTTTTTTGTCTACCTTTCACTCTCTCTCTTTCTCGTTTTTCCTTCGTCCTACCTTTACCACCGAACTACAACAAGCAAAGTTTTACTGTCTAGCATTATACTGCAAGCTGCAGCCGAACCATTTTCTGTTCCCGGGGCAATCAAGTAAAGCTCGGAAAGGAAAGGCAAAGAAAAAAAACCACATAGACACAACATCTTAAATTACGATCGTTTGATGGAGGTTTTCCGTTCACATCATGGGCTCGATTCATTGCGAGCGGATGGAAGTGTTTATGACTGATCAAAGGCAGGCAAGTGTTTTCCGCACAGAAAACACATCATATCCACCGGGCAATAGAGCGTACATGTGTGCTGGGTGTGATTGGACAGGAATCGGCACACATTATATGAAAAGGATAATCTCCTTTCTGTCTTACGCCTCCGATTTTACGACCGGTCTATCCAATGAGTTGCTGGAAATTGAGTGATAACATGACACATGGGACGGTGTTTGCTAATTGCCTTTGCTATTTTACAAGGGACACCAGGCGTCTCCATCGCTTCAGTGCGGCGCTTTGTTCTCGAATACTCTTAATGAACACTTTCGCTATAAAATTGTACACAAATGCATTTACACAAGAACTAGTTTTATTCATCGTTATCTAGGAAATGATCGGATTACGACATGCCTGTGGCAAGTATCATTCAAATTGATCATTTTTGCAGCATTTACTATCCATTTCAAAATTCAATAAGCCTTGAATGTTAAACAGTTTACCGCTGATTATGCTTGTCGGTGAAATGTTTCGTTCCAATCAGCTCAAACATACCATCCAGGCCCGATAGCCGTGATCATTTCTTCAGCAACACACGATACACTGAAGCCTGTGCATTCATCATTTCGCATGCTAACCGACAGCGTGCAATGCATAATTGAGACATAATTTACTGCCGACTCAATTCGACTAATTGCATACACAACCTGCACTCGTCTTTACAAATACATCCATTACATGCAGGTCTGAAATTCCGAAACGAACGGGAAATGAATTCCACAATCGCCATCGGAACGAAAGCATTTGCCTAGCGAGCTGCACCGCATAGCCCACGACGAGCCAGTACATCATGCCCGGCGTGAAAAGATTCAACCTGACGGGTTGCGCTTACCTTCGCACAGGTCAGAGCTACACACGCACGGGGCGTGCCTGCGATTTCCTGCTCTGCGAAAAACGCCACCAGCTCTATCGCGTACGGGGAAAGAAATCAAGCTGAAAAGAGTAAAGAGTGCCCAAACACCCGTGCCATGGCTGGTCTCGGTTATCCGATCCACCGGGTCGGACACAAGGCGCAACGTGCAGCATACAGTATTTCAACCGCACACACACACATATCTATCTACTGTAACGGAAGCTTGTGCGGGGTAAGGTTAAGTATAGCGAGTTCCAATTAACTCTTCTGCTTGCCACTAACATTGACTCTAACGGAACGCCATCTAACCATAAACATATCAGGGCAAATGGGGAACCCCTTTGCACAGAAACGTGATCATATAAGATATCTACCGTAACGAGCTGCAGCAAATAAACAGGATAACTGGCATGAGGCTTGGAAAAATATAATTATAAGTTATATTAAGGTTTTTTTTCAATCAATTACTTTCTCAAAACAGCGAGCCACTGACGTTGCAATTCATCATCTTTATACAAAATTCTAGATTTTTTTTATTTTTAATTGAGGCCATATCATCATCTATATACGTACCCTGCATAAAAACTCAATTTAACAAGTCTAAAACATGTATGCGCTAAAATTAAAACATTTTAAAGTAAATGAAATTAATATATATGGTTAAGTAAACAGGAATATATGTCCGCTTTTTGTCTAACTGCTTGAAACTTGACCGTTAAAGAGAATAATAATTTTGTATTGAATTTTAAAAATACTTTACTCTCTCTCTCTCTGTCTCTCTCTCTCTCTCTCTTTCTCTCTCGCTTTCTCTCTCTAGAATTGGTTTATGCAAACAAACTCCTACGCCCTTTTGCCTTTTCCGTTGTAACTCGAGTGCAAAAATGAAAAGTCAGGTCAAATACACTCCTGTTAAAAAAACTGGGAAAAAGTGGGAAACTTTTTTTGCTCGTTTCGACACCGAAATGTACAAGTGCTCTTCTTACTTGGTTCCAAACCTACCTAACACACTCCCATCACATTCTTGGAAGGTTCAAATCGAACGAAACAGTTCTTCCATTCTTCGCTTCTTTAAAGCTTAGATGAAGGCTCGTTTACCTATACGTCAAAACAGCCACCCTCATCGCATCGGTAGCTACGGAAACTTTATACAATCCACAGCAACCTACGCCAACCGATCCGACCTGCTTCTCGTCGCTCCCGACAACGAAACCACTAAAATCTGGAGACCGTACCATTCGCGAGTAGACCACAAAATGTGAACCTCTTCTCATAAGGTAAGAGCTCAGCAACATGATGTAAGGGTTCGCTGCAGCCTTTTTTTGCTTTTGCAGTTGGAAAAATGGGCTTCATACGGACGCACACATTCGCGGAAAACGCTGACAGTCGAGGGAGTGCAGAAATCGACAGGAGCGAAGACTAAGGGCATAGCAAGATTCCACCGCCGTAGGGAGAGTATGATTGGTACGATTCTGACAGCTGGCGTTAGCAAAGTCGTACGACAAAGTAACAACCTTTGACCGGGAACGATTTCAAGTAGCAAGAATAGGTCGTAACAGTTGCTGTTGTTATTGGTAGTTTGTGCCGATGTTGTTCCTCAACTTCAACCGGTGCTGGTCGGGCAAAGTTGCCGCAATTTCTGGGACAAGTTTGCCGCCGTACCGCCACCGCTAGCCCTCTACCAAACCAAACTTCCCTCTCTGTGTACTTGCACGCATCAGTCGCACCGTTCGCTGGTTAGTGGAGTAACTGAAATGTTCCATCGATAAGCAAATCCGCACAATAGTTGGCCTTGTTTCCTGTGCAGGTGCCGGTTTGCTAGCTGGGTGCGAGCGCGCGCGCACACGCCAAACTTTCCACACCACCCTTGAGCTGCCACCGGAAGGTCCTCGGCGCTGGCGTACACAAAAGAGTACTGCCACCAAGTTCCGGTACTTCTAAGGCGCTCCTGCCAGCTCGGGTCGACGGGGCTACAGGACCGATGGTTTTACACACAGCAACCGGCCTTCCTTCCCTGCCCTGTGCCCTTCCGCTTCGTGTTTTTGGAGTACGTGAAGTTTTGTCGTGTTTCAGGTTGGATTTTCAATTAGATAACAGTTGCACGTCACAATACGCTACATCGCAGCAAATGCGAGTGCACAGCTGCAAACTTACTGCCATCAACATTTTCCAGGCGACAACGCGGGGACAACGACGACAACGACGACGACGACGACCACGACGATATTAACATTTGACTCTGATTTGTCTATCTACTAATGGAATTGCTGCCTTCGGAAGTGAATCAAATAGCTACGAACGTCTGCCGCACCGGCAAAAACAGCTGTATGCAAAGATCCTGACAGATATGCTGTAATTTTTTTTTGTAAATATGCTCTAACTCATCAATATTCATCACAGTTGTAACATAGTTGAACTACGTTCGTTAGCTTGAAATTGTTGAGAAATATAATGACATCATCCTCTTCAGAAGTTGTACCCCTATCAGTTGTATATTCAACTATAAAATTATTAAACACAATGTCTGATAAAACCAAATGAATGTAAAGTAAAGAGATAAATTCAAAATTCTTCAAACAAACCTGTAAAACTGCAAATACACAATATTCTCATAACGCTTCGTCTTAGGTGTCTACCCATACAGCTATATATCTTATTTTTGAACTCTAATCATTTGTTTCTTCGTAGAATAATTTTCGTTTTTTCTTCTGAATTAAAAAAAAATCATTTTTTTAAGGATTAGATCACCAAGTTCCGTCGTTGATGTTTATAATTTTTGTCCCCCCTTTTCATCCAAGAACTAACGCTTGACAGCCGTTACTTAAAAGAAAAAATGCACCATACAATCAGATACAATGCCAAAGAATGTCAAACAGACGAACGAACCAAACAGACATAAAAAAGCGCAAACGAAGTAAAAATATTTTCAGCACTCATTTTTTTTTTTTTTTTTTTTTTGGACGGTGCAAAAAGAAGATCAACCAGGGCACAGGCGAAAAAAGCTCCACTACGACTGGAAGTAACTTTTTGCCAGCACGTAGAGAACAGCGCCCGGAAAGCTGGAGATAGAAGCGGTGAAAAATTGGATTATCGTGAAACTTTAGCGCGACTTTGCCACAATGCCATGGCCACACACACGCCTCCCGTGCCTTCCTTCCGCAACAAACCCCGTGCCAAACGAGAGCCTGTCCACATTCCACCGTTTCCCCGGTTGGTCGGTGTGAACTGTTTGCTGTATGCTCTCCGGTAAAGCATCATTACGCTGTAAGACTATGGATTGGGTGATGGGTAAGAGAAACCGGAGCGACCACGACGAACCCCAACATCATCCGGCATTCGCAACAAGGCATTCGGAGGGATTCGCACGTATGCTGCGTGCATTTTCCTTTGCTTTCTTTTGTTTCTTTTTCTTTTGCACGCGCCTCATGTGCTCCTCCATTGCATACACATGTGCACCCGGCAGTCGGTTTCTTGATCGTTTGATCGGCACGGCGGTTCCGGTACGTGCTGGGCTGGCCCATCCTTTAACAGCACACCGGTGGGAAAAGTTTCAACTTTAAATGAATCTCGGCACTAGTTAACTCCAGTCCCGCCAGACGCCGCTACACTAACACGTGAAGCCGCGTCGGGTAAGCCGATTTCTTCCTGCACGAACCGTTTTCTTCCGGCAAAAGTTTGCAATTGTTGCACCGTTGCGCTTAAACACACTGCTGCATTTTACGATGCTTGTCAAGCACGCGTGCCCATGCAAGCGTCCGCCTAGCGACGTTTAGCTTGCATCTTCATGCAGTTGCAAAAGCAACTTGCCTGTCTGCATGTGTGCCTGTGTATAGAGGCCACGTAAACAAGCCGGAATTGTTGTTTCGCTCATACGCTCTTATCCCCGGTGCCTTTTACCTTGTTTGAAAAATTACAGTTAAATAGTTTCTAGATTGTTAATGAAATATTTACCACCATCACCACCACTGCCACCACTAGCCGCGTTGACCGAGTTGCAAGTGCACGCAGCCTGTTGTTACCAAACCACACCTTCTAGAGACAAATGCTTGCCTGTTTGCCACGGCAATGGTCGGTGAAAATGGGGCACATTTTAAATCAAGCAAAGTATTTCAAGAATTCTTGTTAGACAGCACCCCGGCTACGGGCGCGTGTCGAGCTGCATAAGGCAAAGTTTTCATGCGTATCCCTGACACACTCTCTGCTCCTTGGTGTGCAGAAACGGCACAGCAGAAGAGGAAGAAAAAACAGTGCTGCCAGGCCTCCAAGAAACAACCTGGCAGCACTGCAAATCGGCAAACGAGACACTTCCGCCCTGCTGTCAATTTGATTCGAAATTAGTTGAAAATTAATTTCAAACTTTATTCGCTCGTTTTTTTTTGCATGCTTGTGGCACCAGGGACCACACCTGGCACAAGTCAATAGACGGTTATAGTTATGAACTAATTAGTGGAAAGGAGAGAAACGGTTTTAATAACAAAATTAGCACTTTGTCTTCTGGCTGCCCGGTATGGTGCAGACTATCGTGCAACTATGAAAAAAGGGGCATGTTGGTATGAAAAGTGGTCGTAAGCTATCGGCACTATAAAAAGAGAATGTTTATTCTTGTGCCAACGGGTCTGGTGGAATGAAAAATATGTTACTTATTATTATTGCCTGTTTTTTAAATGATATTCATTATATCGTATTCTGTATAACTAGAATTCATTTGTAACGTATTTTTAGCAATACAGTGTTCAGTTTTTACCCTTTGAGACGCTGTATACGACAAAGCGATAATCAACCTAATTCGTATTGATATTTCAATGATCATATGCAAAAAATACAAAATCATCATCTGAAATAATTCCAATTTCATTAATATCTTAAATCTGAAAGGAAGTATTAAACATGCTACCAAAGAAGAATTACCTAGTAATTCCATCCGTTTCATTTAATCCACTTCAAAGGGAATGGCACATGTGCTCTTTTGAACTCAACAAAAACATAAAAATAATTTAATGAATCCTTTAGCACTGAAGTGTAAAATAATTAAAAATTCTTTGAAACTTTTTCCGCAAGTATCATTTCAATTTCATTTGAATTCAACAGTGAGATACCAATTTTAAGCTTGTCAAAGCGGTTGAAAACTTTTCAAAATTGAAAATTGTTCTTTAATACCATCAAACAACGAACAAATAGTTCCATAAAGCACCTCTAGAGAG
Source organism: Anopheles quadriannulatus (assembly GCA_000349065.1). NCBI lineage: Eukaryota > Metazoa > Arthropoda > Insecta > Diptera > Culicidae > Anopheles > Anopheles quadriannulatus. The sequence continues at coordinate 539,058 of KB668066.1, forward strand.
GCTACTAAAACTTAAACCAAATGCTTTACGTTGCTGGAGCCCTCGGTACATAGCATAAAATTGTAAAATTGGGGCACAACTGTTCTGGGAATTCAGGGACTCATTATTCACAGTTTGCAATAATTGGTATGAATTACGTCAAGTATGCGTAACAAAATTATTTGTCACATATGTTTTCCCTCGAGAACTAGCACAATCATTACTAGTTAATGGAAATACACCATTATTGTTTTTTTGTTATAGTTTTATATTTAAAAAATGTTTCTCCAAGTATAATGTGACGTAAGAAATGCAAACGAGACCTTCCCATCCGGTACAAGTCTATTTCGTAGCCTACGGTACACATCAAGCAAAAAAAAGTCATTTCCCCCCTTTAAAACCACTGCTCTCGGGCAAACAGCTCCGAGTCCCGAATTTTATGGCTCACATTGGATTATGGACTGTCACGTATGCAGACACCTGGCAAGCCTCGTTCATCCCCTGGGTAAACTTGCCATCGAAGGTCTGTCCTCTTCAACGTTTCAGTCAAATGCGAGAGTCACAAACACAATCCTTCCAGTGTTCCCTGGGGCACGCCTAGAACATCAACGTAGTCACCGGACCGTGTACCTTCCAAGGATTTGCAGCTTCCTTCCACCGACGCTTCCAAGACGCTTGCAGGCCATCCAGTTTAGCTTTCTTAAATTTTTCCATTGCGGTCCATTGCGATTGCCGTCAAATCCGATCGATGATTTTGCTTCCGTCGCCGAGTCTGGTTCCAGGAAACAATTCTTCACTGCCTTGCTATACACCCTTGTTTGCCCTTTTTTTCGTGTCGTTGTTATTTTCTCCCTCCTATTGCACTAGCTCAACTAGACGCTACCAAACGAACCTACCACGAACGAACTTAAAGACACTGGTAAAGGAACAACTTTTAGACTTTCGGCTTGCTTACCCCACGGTACACTGGTTTAAGGTACACTCTGGGGATCATGGTTCACATCGAAACAAAAAAGAAACAGCTCCACCCCCCCCCCCCCCCCCCCCCCCCCCCCCCCCCCCCCCCCCCCCCCCCCCCACCCCCCCCAAAACCCCCCCCCCCCCCCCCCCCCAAGGCCTCGGAGAAAGAAGCTCGGAGTCGCAAAACAGAGCAGGTGTAATAGTATAACGCGTATGGAGCGCGTCTGGGTCTTAGTAGCATACAGGGCAATGGGAAGCAAAAAAGGCGCGAGGAAGAAAAAAAGTAAAATAACAACATCTTCCTTCTTATCCTTTTCCAGCCGTCGGGAACCAAAGACGAACCACCGCTCGTAAGACATCAAATATCACCGAGCATTTCGGACCATTTGTGGGAGGCAGGAGGGAGGAGGACCATTCGGGCCACCATTGTTAGGCCGGTCCTTTGAGGGCAAACGGTAGAGAAATGTTTAGTTCTTTTTCTTTTTGAGTACGGTAGCAAAACAGGTTAGGGCTGCCAGTTCCAAAGGCGGAAGAAGAAAAATGAGTATAAATAAAATCACCTAAAAACTTTATCGTTCGTTACAAGTTGTAACATGGGTTTGAGCTTGTGCTGCTGATGCTTCAGAACCGGTTTTTTCCTTTCAATTGTATTGTTTGCTATGTCCAAAACAGTTAGTTAGAGGTTTGTGAACGTTATCTAAAGTTTATAATGTTTTTAAAGTCTTTATAATATAGAGATCGAGTCATCCAGAACATTTTATCAAAACCCGTATGATTTTTTTGACAGTTAGATGAAAAAGTTTCAATCATCTCATCATCGCATTGCATTGAGGTTTTAGTTGTAGCGGTTGTAGAGTGCATGTAGCGGTCTGTATGCATTTTCGGTCATTTTTACAACGTTTGTCCTTGTTTCTTCTATTTGGCATAAGTGTCCTACGCGGACATGCCGGCCTATACAGGCTTTCGAGCTCTTTGCCTCAGAAGGACGGTTCAGTTTAGACTTGAACCTATGACGGGCATGTTATTTAGTCGTTTGAGTTGACGACTGTACAACGGGACCACCCACCCTGTTTGTTCTTTTATTATACTTAAAAAAGTTGAAGAATATCAAAAAAGTCCAAAATTAGGACAAAATCGTGTGTGGTTCAAAAGGGACAAAGCTAAGATTCAATTTTCCTGATTATAATCCTTTCTGTATATTTACACCAGATTTTGTACATTGTATGTATAATTGATACGATGCTTGGTTGAGTGGACATTATTGTAAAAACCTTTTACATATAAATGTCAATAACTGCTTATTGAATGGTGGAGCAAAATAGAGCCATGCATCGACTTCTTTATTATATAGACTTTTTTTTTTAGGGAGTAGGACAGGGAGATATTTGAAGCATTTTGAAACATGAATTGATTGATGATTCAATTAATTATGTTTACGGACGTGACACATCCCATTGATGATTACGAAATTCTATTGCGATATAATTTCTTTTTTTCTCTTGTTCCTAATTCCTGAATTGATCGAATGAACTGTTTATTAATTTTATGTTTTGCTCCGAGACAAAGAGAAAAGGATTTCCTTTCATATGTTCAGTATACATTACGTGTTACCTTCTTATGAAAGGTGTATATATAGATTCATAAAGAAACAAAATGAACCTTCACAATTAAGATTGACATTGATATCATATTCTAAAATGTGTTAGTTTTTAAATTTTTTGAAAAAATATATCACCTTCATCTAAATGCTAAATTTCTTTCTCATTTTTTGTAGAACCTGCTCCATCGCAAGAACGTTGGAGCGACTAACGCTTTTGTCACGAATGATGATCACGAAACGCGAAATCAATTCGAAGGCTTAGAAATGGCCCAAGGCTAAGGAAACTCCACCCCGCACCCACCGTGCCATTGGAAGACTATCGATTGAAGCGACCAGGCAGGAAGGAAGCGTTCACGCATTTTCCAGCCCGCCTCACACCGCTCATTTTTCCCGTTTATTTATTTATTTATTTTTTTGAGGCTGCGGTTTTATGTCTGCTCACCGCGGCTCGAGTGGCTGAAAAGCCGGATCGGAAATGATGTGGGTTATTCGTTATTTGCACATGTACTTTATTTTTCATCTTTCCTTCATACGCAAACGGTGCTCGCTCCCAGTGCCCGCAGTTACGCTGACGCGTACGCGAATCCCGCACACAACACATTGCTCTGTAGAGACAGAAAATCGTTAGTTCTATTGGAAAAAACCATTGCCTGTTTTTCTGTGTGTACATGTGTGTGTGTTTGTGAGTACGTATTTTTTCTTATTATAATATTCGAGCCGCACTTTTGATACGCACTTTGCGGCGTTAAGACTCACTTGAAAACCTCCGAAAAGCTCTTGCGCGTATGAGTGGTATAATATCTGTCGGCGGCTCCCTTTCATTGCCGTGGTTATTTTCCAACATTTTTTTTCTTTTTTCTTTTTTCCTTCCATCCGAATTTTACTTTCACGTATATTTTCTCTTGCGTGTATCTTCGTCCCTCTGGTTGGATTTTTGAGGCATTGAAAGAAGGCATTTATTTACATCTGACACGAGATACATATTTATTTCACTTCTCACTTACGTTGCAATGTCAGCATTGCTTCACGTTCCGTGACTGACAATGGAAATAGGCTTTCTCCCCCGTAGCAGTATTTTGCCGCATTATTATTCACTTCATCTGTGATATGGAGAATGGTGAAGTGTATCATCCCCTGCAGTAGCTTTCTTAATAGCTGTTATTTTGTCTTTTAACACACCGCCGCCCGTTAAACGTACGCTTTAGTGAAGGTAAATGTTTCTACGATGAGACTCACTACTCAGCAACATCCACCAATCCATCGTATGATATGTGTGCCATATGTTAAATTTGCATTATAGGAAAGTTTTATGCGTGTTGAACTGTTACGAGGAGCATTCTGATGAGGAACAATCTGTATCAAACCACGCCATGCTTGCATGTTACGACCAACTCTGAATGCTTTGTTTAGTGTTGGGTGTATGAGATCGTTCACAGCATATAACAGTTTGAGTATTATCATGAACTTGTTTTCATATTAGCATGTTCTATGCAATAAATGGTTGATGTATTTTTTAAAGAATATTACTGTTGAAGCATTACTATTCAAAGTGTCTATTTGGAGCGATAGTTGTCTATCAATAGATTCATTTGAAAACATCTAAAACTACCACTAACTTCCAGCACAAGCATGTCCAAATTCCAAAGGCCAAACTGAATGTGCCCACTCGTTCGATACATGACAGTAAACTCATCATGTTGATGGCAGCTCTGAAGGAACCACCCGTCAATGTTCTGTACAATAAAGAGTGTCCTCGCTTGATAGAAATGTCATTCACTAAAACCGCAACGAGAGCAGCTTTTGAATATCTATCGCAAACGAAACCCATCTTTTCGTTAGGGCATTCCATATGCATCGTTGTGGCAATCGACTATGTTTGTCAACTTTATCACGTTCGAAAGAACGAAACAACAATTGCAAACATGACTGCATCCATCTAACAAATAGTTTAGGGTTAAACAAGCATGTTTAACAGTTTGCAACCATGAACTACAGCAAGTTTTTGGTATTCATTTATATTATGCTATACGTTATTATTATGCTATTCTATATTATATATGTTTTTTTTTAAATATTTTTAATTCTACTTCACTTAAAAAGGGTAAAGTTTTTTCATGAATCTTTTAAGATTTTTTTCTAAACTCCTAATACTTAAGCTATTCTAGAACTTTCACATCAAATGTAAGTAATGGTTCGATTTATTACCATTGCCCCGCTGGTCAAAATGAGCAAAAAGGAAACTTAAAACCAGCTTCTTCTACCCACGTGAAATATGTAAAAACTTGCACCATTATCGTGACCCGAACGCTAATTCAACCCATCAAAAGCCATCGGGTTATCCTGTGGCGCCAACATTTGACCGACCGAAGAAAGCGCGACTTTATTCCGTGGGAGCAACAGTCAACAACAACTTAACTACCACCCTACCTACGCCGCCGGTCCTACCAACGCTAACGCCCCTCAGAAACCCATCACGACCCATCGTTATCGCAAACGGCCATCGACAAATTTTCCACAACATATAATTCTTGAAAATTTAATTCCTCACCTCTAGTCCTTCTTCCTTTTCCGCGTTCCCTCACAAGCGACACCGGTGTCTTGACCGGTGCCACCCATTCAAGGGCAGCGGTACCATGCCAAAAGCAATTCCAAGCACTTGGCGAGGGACATACTGCTTAAATGCCACGGTCATACCATACCCGGAGGATAGCCCACGGTGCCACAACCAACGTGAAACTCTTAAACGCTAACGATCCTAGTCCCATGCCTGCTTGTCGCATTCAACTTTCGCAATGCATTTGGAGACACACGGACCACGGCAAATGGGAGCGAGCAGGCATTCGTTCTTTTTCAGCGTCACACCCAGGCGCCAGTACAGGGGAGTTCAAAACTCTAGACACCTTAAAATAGCAATAATAATAACAATAATGGCAAAACATCTTAACTTCCTCCCTTCCTCCGATCGGCACCGAAACTGTGGCCCCGAACGCACACACTGCTCTGCGTGGCACTCCCACAGATCATGGAAGCCAACTTATCGCAATCAATTTATCTGGACTGTGCTGGAAGTTTGGTTTCTTTTTCGGTTCGGTTCTTTTCATTCCTTCAGCATTCAGAGCACTGGTAGAGCTTGTTGGTTTCGTACGACTTTCGCCGACTAGCATCGCTCGCTGAAGTGTCTGAGCACCTTGTGTCCAGCATCCTCGCGAGACCGTTGCGGTGATTGTGCTAAGAAACAACAAACACACACACACACACGAATACACACAAAATGGTATCCATACACGTCCGGCTCGAAGCACGAGTATGCCAAACTTTTCTCTGCATTTATATGGTACAGTTTAGAGTGGAGACGGCCAAAAAAAAACAGATATCGCACGATTGCATTTTCCGCACTAACAAGGGCACGCGGGTAGTTCGATGGGTACGAGCAGTGGTGCCGCCGGTAAGGTGAGTAGGATAGATTGCTCGATAGAGCAAAGCTAATGCAAGAGCTGAAGCCAAAAGTTTAGCACGACGTCGGAGCCGAAAAGTAGAACTCACTTAATACACGGGTTCGCCTCTTTCTTGGCAGCTTTTTTTGCCTTTTCCTTTTTGCTTAGCCTTGCGCCACTGTTGTCTTGCGCGGTATCTTTCGTTTGCTGCTGCCGGTGAAATCAGTTTGCCGGGAGCACCGAGTCTTTTCCCCAGCGCTCCTTAGCTGATAAATCATTCGGCAATGCTTTTAATGCTAATCTCACTCCCGGGGGCTTATTACCTATCCGTTCCCGCACCTCAACTCCCGCAAAAAAATGCTGCCGGTCCTTCGCCCACTTCACGCCTGCCGACGCCCTTGCCGGTTCTTATTCTACCTCCCCAGATCTCCATCTATTTAGAGGATTTCATAATTTTCTGGTCGTTTCGCTCAGATAAACTGCACAACTTTCGCCGCAAATTACGAGATTGGCGAAACAAGCACCGCAGAACACATTTTATAGAGAGTGGGAAAATAATGCGTTTTTTCTCTCCATCTCTCTTTCAACTTTTTGGAACCACAGCTCAAGCACAACTTGTTAGTTAATTTGGCTGATGGAGTGGAATATAGGACCATTAGGCACCATGAGGCAGGGGTTTGAAATGGACGACTAAGATTGTTGATTTTCATTTTAAGTGTTGAGAAATATCAGATGCATGTGCAATTACTGTGAGCAGCAGTGAAGTAAAAAAATACTTTAAAACACTGCAATTTTGTCAATGCAGTTGGATTACATGCGTATGAAAACATTATACTGGCTTAACAGATTACAATAAAAATCCATTGGCTAGAGTACAAAGACTATCACAAAAACACCCCTTTGCTGTATACAGGCCATATTCAACATCAAATCCAGGAAATGAGTTTAAAAAGCTAAAGATCTTGAGGATCCTTTCGTACAATCAGATCTTCCGATGTTGGATCAATTAGTATCAAGCAAAAGTAGTTCTTAGAATGCTGAAAAGCTCTGAATTGAAGCCTGATAAAAGACACATGACAGTTGAGATTGAGAAAGGATAAGAACAATATTGGCAGTCACATCCAGAAGCATTAGTCAAAGCTTGTCGTGTCTAAACTGTAGGCAAAGGATCGGGAAAAATGGGGTTTCTGTTTCAATTAAAAAAGATTATGATTGGGAAGCGTATCCCGTTTTAAACAAAGAGAATATTGGTTGGGACTACCCGAACAGATAAAGGATCGTTTATATTAGGTTCTTGTTACTCCTTTAGTAATTTTAGGCTCAACACTAACAAGCAGTATTGTACCAAATTCACAAAATCAGAGAGAAAATTATTGAACAATGATGGTAAAAGGAAAATTTGTTGTTTCAGAAAATAGAACAATTCCGCTCACTAACTGTTTGTACAGTTTGTTTTGTCGTAAATGCAAGAAGAACGTCTGAAACACAAATGATACTGTATGTAACGTCAGCATTAAGTTCCATTTTCTCGTAGGATATTCACTTCTACTTCTTCATCTAATCCTATAAGTATTTTCTAGACCTTCTTGACAAAAATATATGAATCAAATCGTACATCAATAAAAAACGTGTTTTTAAAAACTATTATACGCTAAATAATTTAATTATTTTCATTTGTTTTTTAAATCTAGGAAAACAAAAAAGCGGCATAAGTTGTAATTTCAATTATTTGTGCATGAACCATGTTTTGTCGACAGGACCTTTACTCTCTCTCTCTGGAAAAGGCGTATTTCCACCACACTCATTTAAGCTGAAGCACCAGATAGTACCCAGTAAAAACTATTCCCAAAGTAATAACAAAAAATGACCGACCATATCGCCTTCCATTTCACTATGTTATCCCTTTTTTCATTCCCTGAAAATTGGCTACTGCTTTTGCCCTTTTGCCATCCAACAATCGGCCCGTTTTTTCCAAACACTCCACTCATAACCATAATTTGGATCGATTAGATCGGGATGTTATGTTTTTGTTTTCTCCGTCCCATCGTTCAACAGTCCGTTTGTCACGCACCATGCACCACGTAGTACCAGTAGTGCCGGACCGCCCCACGAGAGTGGCACCGGAAGCAAAACAAAATCAATCGTGCACACATTCAACCGTCCACCGCACGCTAGCCTATCGCTCTTATCAGCTATCAACGCAATTGGATCGTGACGCTGCCTGCTCAACGATCTCGATCCAACTGGCGAAAAGACAAACGACACAATGAACGGGAGGAGGCGGCGGGTGACCTTTTATTTTCGCCCGTTGCCAATTGCCACCGTCCTCACCCGTCCCCTCGGATCTTCCCCTCGCGAGCGTGTCCCGAAGAAGCTGGAGCAAGAAATCGTTATTTCCTTTTTTATGATTATTATTGACGATGTGATGATAACAGCCTATAATTCATGACGCCTTTCCGGGATAACGGACACGACTTCCGTGAGCAAAAAGAAAAAGCAACCACCAGAAGATGAAAACGAAGAAGAAGATAAACGTTTCCAACGCACCACACAGCAGAGAAGCTGCAGGCCGGTGACCGGATGCGAACGTTCCACCGTTCGGATATTGCCTCCGCTTCGGCACATTTCCGATATTTCTGGGCCGTGTTCCTTTTTTTTTCACTCGTTCTGTCCATTCATTGGTAAATTGATGTCGATCGGCACGCTTCGTTTGTTTCTGAAGCGTTTTACATTCCCGATCAGGCGAAAGGAAATTAGATAACAATATTTCTTTTCAGCTCGAATCGATCGCCTTGGGTGTTTTTTCACGTTTCCTCTCTCCCTCTCTCTCTGTTGTCCATTTCATTAGCAACAAATTGGACAGGGAAAATTGATATCGTTTCAATCGACAGTATTTTCTTCTTCCTTCCTTTTTCTTACAAAATCTAACAATACACCAAGGTGAATCTAATTTGCTTCACATTAACGCGCAAACATGTGTGAATAAGCTGAAGCAGCTCAGTGCCGTTTAATACCAATCGAAACAGCCAACCGTACAGTCAACTGAATGCAACCTCACCAGTACGTACAGCAAAGACAAAGACAGTAACGGTCTGAAACAACCGCTTAAATAACGCATACAATGTAGAAAGACACTTCAGTCCCTTTGCCGGGGATTATTACCTTCAGCCGTTGCTTTCCACCCCCCGAAGGGTCCACCAAACTGGGGCGCGTAAGCGTGACCGTGACGATTTTCCTTTTTTCCACCTTGTTTCGCCCCAGACATCCAATCCGCTATGATCCAGTGCACCTTCGCTGAAGCGCCGCTATACCACCGTGGCCACGGAGAAAAAACAACCACCGCGACACGTTTGGCCAATCAGCACTTGTATTAATTAAATTGCCTTTCACAGGAAATACGGGCGACTGGGTTTGGTGCCAGCACCAAGCACCGTGGCCGAGAAACTGGAGAACAAAAAACCAACACTAGCACTGAACACCCGACACACACGCACACACACACACAAACACACTACAAAAAATCCGCAAGATTTTCCACCGTTTTCTTCCTCACGCGGTAGCGAAGGATGGCTTTTTTCACGCCGCCGACACCGTTTCCATACACGCTTAGCCAGTTGGCTACGATATATATCTACACTTATTGCTCAATCCTCACGCTGATCGCGACCGGAGCCGGGTGTGGTGGTGGTGTAACAGCACTACGTTTTTCCACGGAAAAGCATCATACGCACATCAAGCTGACACCACACACTTGTGCGAGAAGCACACTACCGCACACTGCCGCACACACAATCATCAGAATACTCAAACCTCGCGCACACCCCCCACACACACACACAAACGCGCGTGATTTCGACCGAAGTCCCGGCCCTAACTCACATCACTTGATATCCATTTTTGTCGTTTGTTGCGCTTCCGATAGCTTGCATCGCAGCCTAAAGTGCTTGCGTCTCAGGTTTCAGGGCACCTGGAACAAAGCAAAAAACGGAATCATATATTTCAAAGGAACCACTATCCGGCAAGGGACGATGGAGTGCGATCGATTCTTGGAACGCGGAACACATTTCATATGCAAATGCTCTTCTGGGGATATTTATTGTTTTTTTGGCTCAGCTTTTGTGCAGGGTCTTTTTCACGGAACTTGAGCGTTTGTTGATTACTCCTGAGAGCCGTCCCATCGCCCGATAACGATAACAGTGAATGTGACTTCTTTGAAAGCAGAGCTTTTTAAAAATTTTGATATTTGGCAGATTTTTTTAGAAAAGGTTTCCTATAGGAACAGATCCATAAATTGTCGCTAATCTTGGTAAATGAGAGGGATTTTTTTATCCACGCGATACCTGCATAATGCTTCATTGTTCTGACAGCGATAACGAGCTATAAAATCGCCCCAAAAGACAAAGGACACAGCAGGAGGTCTTAGTCTCGCAGGATGTACAAAATGCTGCGGAAAACGCACCAACCAATACCCTGCCCAAGCTCTCCGCTACGAAATCGACCGGAAATATCCAGGCGATGCTAAACAGCAGGCTTCTTGCAACAAAAAAACCACCAGCCGCCCGAGTGCCATCCGCCCTCGCGAGCGTCTGTGGTCCGTTTTTGTGACAAAGACGATTGCCAAGACCGCCTGGCGCTCCCGAGAGCACGGTCCCGGCGCGCTCACAACAGATTAGTGTTGTTTAATGAATTTAATTAATCCTTTTCTACTTCAGCCCTAAACCTTCTCGGAAAATTCGCACACTGTATTACTTTTTTTTTTTTTTTTTGTTGGTTAGTTTTTTGTCATAGCTACGCACATAGTAACGGCTGCACAACTGCTTGCAAAGCCAGGAAATTAGTGATGGTCCCATTTCTCAAAGCTGTACATTTTTTTCACTCTCTCTCTCTCTTTGGCCCGCGTTCGTTGCAAAGTGAGCCTTTTTTGGCACTGATTGTCGATTTAATGTCAATCTGGAACTTAGCGACGCGATTTACGCCAACTGCCACGAGTGTTCGCCACTTTGAGTTGGCGGAAGTGTCTTCGAAACGGCATGGCAGCACAAACCGTACACAATCTACCAGCCTCTGCAGCTGAGCATTATTTTCCACAGCGAAACAAAAACCATCCCATGCAGATTATTCCGGGCCAAGGGATTTTTTGTCCGCCCGTTTCTCTCCAGCAAAGCATCTTAGCACATCGTCCGGGAAACAATTGGAAGACTTTTCCGACTTTTGTTTTTACTCCAGCATACATTCAGGTTCGCTGCTTTCACTCATTTACATTCGTACTGTAAAACAATGCAGTGGTTAGAGGAGTAAAACAAACAAAAAATGCTCCAGCCAGTCTAACAATGCGGACTGGAACAAATGCGAAGCAGAAGCCAAGAAAGTTAGAGGAAATAAAAAAGTTATACAACAACCAGTCAGCCGCAAGCAAGAAAGCAAAATATTGCGAATTTTCCACCGGCTTGAAGCTATCCGCTTTGTGTGGAATGGATCAACGGTCCACACTGCCGTGCAATCACTCCACTACGTCTCTCCCTCCGTCTTCAGCAAACTCCCATCCATCCGGGGCCGTCAATTAATCAGATTTAATTTGACGAGATTATTCTTTCCTGCGTTGGGAAGGTTGGTTTTTTAAGCTGCGCCTTTATTTCTCATTTCCGCAACACGCCACCCCTGGTGCCCTGACTTCCCCTTCCCGTTACTTCGGGCACTTCGAAATCCTTCAACGTTTGAACTTCAGCAAAAACCTTCCCCGAGGAACCCGGCGGCCCACTGCTTTGATGGGATTCCACTTTGCCTTTGCTCATTTCATGGAAAGTTCAGCCCTGAAGGGCTCACCACCACTACACCACCAACGTTACCACTCCAGCCCACGATCTAATGCGCGCTGAATGGTTTGGCGAGTGGTGTGCCACAGAAAAGAAACACATCGAGCACACTAAAAAGCTCAAAGAAACACATTTGCCAAAATACGTCTGCCGGCACGAGTGGTTGCGTATTTGAAATCTCCCGAGGCACCGTAGGCCTCCCTGGTCAGGGAAGTCGTTTGAAGATTGTCGATACATTTGTCTGCCCCGTCCGTCCATCAGGGGCTCGATATACCACTCGGCTTATAAGATCACATATGAGCCGCTTCGGTTTTGAGTAAAAGTTCGTACAAGCTGCAAGATGTGTTCAGCACAAATTAATATCAACAGTTTGCGAAGTTTTCGATTCCCACGATTGCTTCGTCAAGAGATCCTTTTCCAAAATTGGAATCTGCCGAGTCTGATAGCTGATTCTATTCCACTTCTCAGAATCCAACCAGATCCACAACACACATTGTGAAATAATTCCAGTTAGTCTAGTTGCCACCGCACACTGATCCGGATTTAAATCGGTGTGTGCCAGACGCGTTCTGCATGGTATTTCCAAAAGGATCCTTGAGTCTCATTAAAGCGATTTTGGAAACATAATCCTTGTCTACGTCACCGACAGAACAACACTTGCGGTTGCATACGTTTGGTCTCACTTTACCGCCTCAAACAAACACAAACAACACTTGCGTAATGACTTTTTTACACTTTTTCCGGGAGATTTTCACAACTACCAGCTTAAACAGGACAGAAACTATCATTACATTCAACACTCGCTGACCACGGCGAGCAACGTACTTCGTATTGGGGAGTTCGTAACGATTTCCGCACGCACCCTTTCGCGAGGAAAAACGATCCGCGTAACCAAACGCACCGAACGTCCGTCAAACGTCAAACCGCGTATGCGGAACACACCCGAAGCAGTGACAAATTGATACTGAAGCAAAAATCAGGCCCCCGCTTCGGCAATCCCGAAAGGTTCGAACGCAACCAACGGTCTTTGCAGCACTGCTCTCCCGCTGAACGTGTAGGCAAGGTGTGTGTGTGTTTAGGCAAGCCGGGAGGGTGGGCGAGTGTCAACTGAATGAAGCGAAGTTTCATCCTGTGAATAAAAATCAACGAGAAGTTTGCTACTCGGTGGAAACATAACTACCAGCGTTTGGCTCACGATGAACTCACTGTGAACTGTGTGCTACAATGCTAACGATTTCCATGTGAAATTATTTCAAAAGGCAATTTCACAGCCATTCATCGAAACGGTTCGATTTACTGCGCATGCCCGTGAATATTCAGCTATAATATGAACCGACGGGGTAGATAAGGGATTCTATAAATACACGTTTCGCAAGGGGAATGAATCATGAACGCTTACAGAAAACTCGACTAAACTTCTCGTGTTGCAAGGATGTTGCACAGCGTTGTTTGAGAAGTTTGTTGGTGGCAATGAAGCAAGCAGCAAGCAAACAAGCAAAATGAATGCTAACTGACTAAAATGAACTGTAGTGCCGATAGAAAAGACGTTTTTGTCTAATAGACGTGTTGTATGAAATCAAAGCGATGAATTCTAGTGCGATGCTATGGAGAGCACGAATGAACCTCTGGGGCAAGTTGTGTAAAGAAAAAAGTTTCAAATGTTTCATCTGAATCGCTCTATATTTCCCCTAAAGCATCGACAACACATTGGTTAAGAGTTAGCATCCACAACACAATCAACGTATTCCAGTTGGCGGTCATTCGATAGTCTGAGGAAGCATTTCACCTTAAAGAACATGTTGAGACACTTAAAGCAGGGACTGTACCGTGAGGTATTCTAAGGGAACTTTGCTCTACACGGTCGAGAGGAAGATGCTCAGCAATATGAATATTCCATATATAACAGGACAAAGCCTAGATGCCGTGGAACTAATCAAGCTCGTCAGTTTAACTGCTCATATCATACACAAGACACCAAACGATCCATTCTGTAAATCTCTTTTCGGCCTTCTACGAAATGGAAGGCATCGTCTTACACCTAGGTTAAGAGGGAAAGATGACGTGGAGGCGTCTATGATTAAGATTATTCTAAACCTTACTTAGTCTATCACTTCAATGAGCTTTACGAATGGACTCGATAACAACTGATATTTATCATAGCTCGTCATTTTAGCATCTTTATCGCTGATTTTTGACGAAACACGAGTGACGAATTCGAAAGCGAGGTCACCTGTCTATCCCATCGTATCGGTCCAAATACCTATTTGGATAGTAGAGTTACACGTAGTTGCACCATACTTTTTAAAGTATATTCATGCTCGGATATTTTAGTAGTAATCGGTCTCATAAGTGAGCTACAGTCCTTGGTTAGAGTTTAACATCAGGCAGAAGATGAATACATTAATTAAATAATATTCATTTATTACAAAAACATGAATGTAACCAATTAGTATACCAACAGCACCATCAATTAGGCACTAGAGAGGGCCTCCCGGACTCGAGGGTGAAGACTTCGGGAACCTTCTTTTATAAGTCAACTCAGATCCTGGCATATGCTGATGATATAGACATCATTGGTCTGTGGCTCTCCTATGTAGCGGAAGCCTATCAAGGGATTGAGACGGCAGAGCGCCTCGGTCTGCAGATAAACAAGGCAAAGACCAAACTGATGGTGGCAACAACAGCGGCCCTGCCAATAAATAATCAGAATCTACGTAGGCGTGACGTACAGAAAAGAGGTGAACGCACTTTTGAAGTCGTCCAAGAATTCACCTATCTTGGGTAAAAGGTCAGCAACGGCAATAGTATGGTAGTTGAGTAGCGTGCAAGGATGCTGACTATCAACCGGTCGTAGCCTGAGAAAGCAGTTCACTTCAAAGAACCTGTCGCGACGGACGAAGCTGGGACTATATAGCACATACAGAGACAGTGGTACAGAGGCGTATATCTCAAACATGAACATTGTCCAAATCTGACGAAACCCTCTTAGCCGCGGTCGAGAGGAAGATGCTCAGAAGAATACTTGGCCCAGTATGTGTGGAAACACCATGGAGGAGCTGTTATAACGACGCACTATACGAGATGTACGGCGACTTCATCGTCTTACATCGTATCTAGCTCGCCAGGCTCCGGTGGGCTGGCCATGTTGTACGCATGGAAACGGACGAGGTTTCGGATACTCCTGAGGCGGGCCAAGACCGCAAAGCGGTTGTAGCATCGAATAAGTAAGTAAGTAAGTAACAGCACCATCATCATTACTACTCCTCCGCCGGATATAGCCACCATCTTGCCGATGTTTGCGTACACTACACTCATACAGGGTTTTCCAGGGGTTCTCATAGTTGTGGGACACTTCCTTGACTCTTTCCTACTGGAAGTGAACTTCATATGGTGGAAATTTGACTCTATGGCACCCTTTTTGGACAGGCTCCTTCGAAATTCCTATTAGATTTGTCCAAAAAGAGTGCTATAGAGCCCAATTCCCATTACATTAGGTTCATTTCGCGTTAGAAAAAGTTCATTAAGTGTCCCACGGCTATGAGAACTCGTGGAAAACCCTTTAATGTATTGCTGTCGCTGATGTTATTGGTTCTGCAGTGACCTTTACCGGTTGCTGCTGTTGCTGCATTGAAAAAACCTAAGTGTTTGCTATAAAACCTATGTGGTTTTCTGCCATTGTTGCTGCTTCGTTCGTCCATTCATACTGTTTCATCTTTCCTATGTTCCTTGCTGTTATGTATCCAATGACGAATATACCTCGTTTGCCTAATCAGTGATAAATGATAATTTAAAAAAAACAGCCGTATTTTCTGTTGATTGATATTTGTAATATTTGTTCTGAATCTAGCTTTACGAGGGTTTTCAGGTCATTTTGCTATGTATGGTGCATATTTTGTCGCTCCTAGAACGTATTTGGACCAGTCCAATGTTAATCTTCACTCGGCCAAGATTAATTTTGACAGTTCAATTGAGGTGCAGGCTTGCCTATGTTTTCTACATTATTCTACACATTTTTTCACATTTCATGCCGAAAAGCGGAAAGAAAAGGACTTATGCTTTACAATGATGTGTTGTTTTTATGCAGTAGTTTTGTTTACTAAATAATTAACATTCGAAAACTTGCTTCAAACCGCACTGCAAAATAACTTCCCCTATAATGCTTGCCTTCGTTGTTGTACTATCAAAAACCAACATCATGTTGTACATGTTTTTAGTTAATTTGTTTTGCATTTTTAGATTTCTAAAGGTCATAGCTTTCAAACATATTTTCATTCTAAGAAATCTCTCCAATTCATGTAATTACAACTCCCTATCAGAATATCCAAAATTAGAATCGAATTAACTCTGTTTCAAATGTAAATGGCCAGTTTAAATGACAATAGCCATATAGTTCAAAGGTATGCGTCCTACTCAGTGTCGTGATTGATCTCATACCCAAAAGACGTCCGAGGGAAAGTTACCGGAACAGAAAAGGGAAAATAGCTGCCCCTTAACATAGTCTAGCAAAGGAAAGCAAAAGAAGAGAAAACACGTGGTAAACATCTGACGCACAGACAAAAGGAAACTGAAGAATTAAATTTAAATGCCTCTTCTCTCAACCGAAAAGATCAAGTGCTGCTGATAAAAATGTGATCCCACTCTTTTTGCCACTTCCGGGCACATCCGCTTTGCAGTCCAGTACCAAGGCCGGTGACGAACGAAAAGTGTGTCCAGGGAAGCGTTTGTACAAGGACGGCAAAGCTGCTGAGGAAGGTGCGAGGGCAATTTGAAAAATCGTTCAACCATTTGAATTGCATCGTCGTCTTTTGGTCGCGAGACTTGTGCCTTGTGACCGAGGGAGTCGCGCGAAATATTTTTGCATCCTTTTTTTTTTTTTTTTGCTTTACTGCACACCCAATCAGGCCCACGTACAGTTTTAGTGTTTTTCTTTGCCAGGCCTGTTTCGCACCGGCAGCTCGGCAGTCCAGTGAACGGACAACACGGGGAAAGTGTGATGTGAAACGAAAAGTTGCCGTTAAAAATGATTATAGCCCACTTTCGGCCATTAGTGGAATCCCCGTTGCGATGAGGCAGCCCGAACTTTGCGTCAGCCGTCCCAATTGGGAAGCGTCGAGCAGCAACTCCCGGTAGTGTTCGCATTACTCCTGCTGCTCATTCCAACCATTCCAGCAGTGCACTGAATCGCATCTTCAACTGCTTCGTCCTTGTGTTGTACGTCAACTTTCTTTGTGCTTAGGCGCCACTTCAATACATCCGCCGTGGCATCCGGGCAACGTTGTTTGCACTGTTTGGAGGAAGAAGTTTTCGTGCGAAAAAATATTTCTACAATTTAAATGAAAATTACTTTGCAACAAAAAAACAGATATTCTCAGAACGGGGATCTCGGTAAGCATCGGCTGACAGATGTACAGCATGGTGCCATATTACGGGGCGCTGTGCGAACTACATAGCGCACAGTCCGGATGCGAGCGCAACGCTGTTTCAACATCTCACGCAATGGAGTAAATAAAATAGCATTGTAGAACCAGTATGGTTCCACATTTCTTAAGAAACTAAGTCGAAAAATACGCCTTAATGCTTGTGTGTCATGTTTTGTAAATTAGCTATTTTATTTGGTAGCGGGAAATCCCTAATATGTTGATATGTCTATAGGCTGAGCTGTTTGGAGTGCAAGCTTACCACAACAATTGCAACAATTATAGGACAGTTTATAACACACGTTGCCTAAAAGATTTTAATTAGTATATATTTAAAAAGGAGCACCTACTCCTTGAATGTTATAGCTCTTTTTAAAATATTTTGAAAGTTTTTATAAAGGTTTGGTGGGCAAACCACAACCAACCAAAAACCGAAATTTGATATTCATTTTCACTTACAGACACCAAATGACATTAAATTTAAAGTTAATTGATACTCGGTTTATTTGCTTTTTACATTAACTCATCGTCTATTTACCAACTCTGGCGGAAATCATTTTCATTACAACCACACCGTTGTTTTAATTGGCAGCATTTGACTAAACTTTAAATTGTTTTTGCTCGCTCATGTTTTCATTGCAAACTTTTTGACATCGATTTATGATTGATGTAGTGAATTGCACTGAACAATACGGTTAAAAATTCGTACCCTATCGTTATCTACGCTTCATTGAACATTTCCTACCAGCGCTGCCTTGTTTCTCACAAACTTAGAAACAAGTTCGATTTGCCTACGGCGACCTACTCTCCCATCCCCAGACATTTGCCACCCCGTCTGCAGCGGTTTCCGTGACAATCGCCCATCGAAAGGGCCTCTTCATCAATCGTTCATCATCGGCCGCCTAAGCCGTACCATGTTATGGTTGTGTTTTGCTCTAATCATTGTGCCGAGTTCGTGTCCCCTTTCCCTGACCCAGCTCGACAGCCCGGGCATACCACCGTTCGCCGTTAACGTTCGCTTCCCACGACATCTTCCCCGCTAATCGTCCGCAACATCCTCTCATTATCTTCGTTTGCGGCGCTGCCTTTGTTACCGGGACGCCCGTTCTCGGCCAAGAACTCGGCCAAGGACAAATGACGAAAGGCGACAGCGGAGAAGACGCGAGCAAATAATTCAATACGTCAACTTGAGCGACGAAATCGAAGCCTACAGCATAAATCATTAATCTTTTCTCGCTTTTTTCCGAATCCGTGCCTCCTTTTTTTTTTGCTTGCGTCCCGCGTTCGATACGTCCCGCGTTTGGGCCATTTCCTAGATCGTTGACGTGGCCGCGGTGATGCCGAGGTTGGTTGACGGAGGTCTTTCTTGTCCGGATTTGAATGTCGTTTATTTTGGCTAAACTTATCGTTAATCACAGCTCGCCCCGAGCACCATCGAGCGGGGACAGGTTGATGCCTACGCTCTCGAGGTGCGGGAAATTTATTTCTCGTCATGCGGTCGCGTACCTACCGAAACCCTTGATTAAGCGGGAATGATTTTTCTCAACAACCGCGTGGGATAAAAGTGCTTTGTTGATGATGGGTTCATTTTACATCGCCGATCGTTGACGAATCGCACGACGCACGAGACACGTAGGTTCACGGGCAGCAGAGGTGAAATGGAGAATGGGCCGTGCCAGTTCGGGGCATGTACAACTCATTGAAAATAATTGTAAACCAGGCATCGGAAAAAGGCTCGCCGGACGGAAATATGACCTTGCAAGCGAGCCTCTGCAAATTGTCCACATGCAAAACGATTCATAACTCCATTAAGACACACAAAATGTTTTATAAAATTTTCAAAAGGCATTAAAGTAATATTTTCATCTTGTATCTCTGAACAAAAATGTATAGAACTTGCATAGAATGTTTCGATACAGTGCATTGCATTTTTTTAATTATGTTCAACACAGGCTAAAGTGCACTCCGTTTATCACTAATAGCAGTTAGTCCTTACTTAAAAGATTGAATTGAATCGTTCTTTTAGTTGCCATGTCTTGATTATTTGCACTTGTTTTTTTACAATAGCTTTGTGTAAATTAGTTTTATCTTCCATGGCACATGACCAGTGGCGGTTTTAACGATGCGCGGACTGAGCGGCCGCGGGAGACCCCGTCAATGTAGAGACGGGATGTAGAGAGGCTGTAGGGACGGGATGTAGGCAATGTAGAGAGAGATTACGTGTATGGTAATTCCAGCATATAAAACAATGTGTACAGTAGTCTCAGCAAGAGCTTCTGTGCTAGTTAGGGGCCCCATGGATGAAGAGACTCATAAACTATAGGGGCCCAGTACAGGCCCCCCCCCCACCCTCCCCCGAGTAATCATTAAAATGTGTGTGATTCAAAACCTAATGCAACAATATGCACCCCCCCCCCCCCGCAATTTATTACCTTCTTCTTCTTCTTCTTTGGCACAACAACCGCTGTCGGTCAAGGCCTGCCTGTATCCAAGGCCTAGAAAAATCACGCATCCATATTTCCCAGGCTCATTAAAATTAAACCTAAAAATTCACTAACACACAGGCTCGTCACCAATATCAACCGGGTAATCAATTAAAAAAGTAGTTACCTTACCCACTCGCAGAGGAGCACAGCGAACTCGATGGCTGGACCAGGTGAAGCGAGACCTGACGGAGATCGGATGTCTTCATCGATGGAAGGCTGCAACCAGGGACCGAGCATCCTGAAGAATTACTGTTGACCGGGCCATGTCACATTGACGTGTTCTATCGTGAGCAGGCCAACAAGAGAGAGAGAGAGAGAGAGATAGAGAGAGAGAGAGAGAGAGAGAGAGAGAGAGAGAGAAGGACCTCATCCACTTGACAATGCAGGGACACATTCTAAACATGCTCCAGAAGATTCAAATGTTAGGTATAGCTCTGCCCAAAAGAAATTCCCTACACCCGCAATCAATGCAACCAATTCGTCCTCCACACGAGAAAGGCAATAAAAAAGGATCGCATTTCTATCCATAGCACTTGACATTAAACAGATCAGGCGTCAAAAGGAAGAGTTGTTAACAATGTGGACAAATGTTTGAAAAGGAGGGAAAATATTCTTCCCACGCTAAAACTTTAATCCATAGTATAAAAAGTCTTATTGTAGAAATCAATAAACACTTGCTATTGGTACTAAAACTAAAAAGTTGTGTGTGTTCACTTATTTCTTCCTCGTCCCTTTTCAGTGGAAAAGCCTGCGCGTAGGCCACGGCCTTGTCCTATTTCTTGATCAGCCCAAAAGGTATTGTAAAGCGCCTTTAACTTTTTTTTACAACCTTTCTAATCCAAGATAACAATTATTAAACAGCTTCTACTATTTAATAGTATTAAAAACAATATGTGACCAATCAGACATGTAGTTGGCGAGAGTTTATTGCCCAAATGTACAGATAATAAGAAAATCACAATAGAAAGAAGGCTTTTTAAAATTAAAAACTTAAATTCATAAACATCAATTTTATCTCGTCTCATCTTATCATCATCGGTCAAAACCTGCTCCAGCTGTGGAAATGTTTTCTATATTATGCTTTCTAAACGTGCAAACTGCCCACAAGGGGCGAATCATTAAAGCAGTACTATGAAAGTACGTATCCTGCCATGCTTTGTCCAACGCTCAGTAATCATGTTGAATAGCACCAGCCCTTCTCTTTACCAGAGCTGCTGATAATTGATTCAAATTTACTGCTTAGCATGTAATAAATAACCATTTCCATTTCTCTCCCTCTGGCTCTCTCTCTCTCTCTCTCTCTCTGTCCAGCGAGTCTAGGATGGCCGTAAACTCGGTTACTGCAATAAAAGCTCCACAAAAGCTCGCCTCCACAAACACATTCATACAAAACACGTACACAGACACATACACATACCACTTCAAAGAAGCACATGTTTGTACGCGCGGCTTGCACGTTAGGGCGGAGTGGCTAAAAAATAAACCAGATGTGCTAATTTATGTACATCTATGCACCGGAAGACGATCCTCGAACAATAACCGGAAAGAACCGTTTCCCAAGAACAAATAACAATCACTAGATTTATTGCCTCTGTTGTGTTTTTCCTTTCCGGTTTTCGGTGGAAACCAGCTCCACCGCATGGGGCTGCATTACATGTGCGAACCATTACCTTTCCTTGCACGCTGGTACGGCACCGCTCTATTAAGAACGCCCGGCAAACCCAGAAACCCATATCCGACTTATTCCGATCCCATCGTCACCCCCGGTACTACACCTTGGCCGAACCGTTTTTAGTTACGAGCTTACTGTACCGTCGCTGACGAGTTAAGGGAAATGATTAGAGTGGAGAACCATCGTCCCGGGGAAACCAGGACCCTCAACAGTACAATAGATCTTTTGCGGTGCGAAACCTCACCAATGACCTAGCCAACCGTGCCCGCTCCAACCCGACAACCGGGCGGGTGAGGTTATCGAACATCTTTTTGCAGAACATGTCTTTAGCATTTCTTTCAAGTCATAGGTGCTGAAGCACCACGCCAGCACCTTCCTGCAGGTACCTGGTTAAAACCTGTTTGACGGTTTGCCAATTTGTCTGGTACTGGTGTTCTGGAGAACCATCCCTTTGCATTACACTGTACTGTACAAATACAACTTTCCCATGCAGGTCATTTATTGACCACAAGTGCATACTTTGCTGATGTGGCTATTATAGTTGTGTGAGTTGAAACATATCGTTCCTTGTAACGATTTTACGTTGCCGAGTAAGGTAAGTTTTCTCTTTTAACGAATATTTGCGATGTCGGCCATTTTTACCATACTTTTTTTCTTGGAATGCAAAACACTGACGTTAGTTGCAACTAAAAAACTGTTTATCATGCTCAAAAGGGGCAAGGAGGAAAATTCTCATGAAATAATGTTAATTTGCAGGATATGTTCAAACAAATAATTTATTTCAAATTACGCAATCTAACGTTTCTTTGTAACTTGAGCTCATCGAACAATATTCTTGCTTCAATCCCAGATCCAATTATATAACGGCAATGTTTATAAAACATTAACTATAATGTTTAACATTATGTTATTTTAAATGAGGATAAAAAGTAAATAAACGTTATCATTTATTCATAATATTATTTGTTTATATTTTGTTATCAATTATATCATTTCGAAAGCAACCAGAATACACAATATAAGTCATTATAAACGTTTAAATTAAATAACATGTTATAAATTTAAAAAAATTATATTTTCTACAATGTATTATTTTATGAGCTCAATCACACTAATAGTTTTACCAGCATTAACCCAACTCCGTATTTAACTGTCGTGTGTAGGGTAGTCTAATCGGGTAAGATTTGAATTTTTATTCGAAAATAACTTTGGATTAAGAAGTTGTAGCGACATTAAATTTAAAAAATGCCCTAGAAAAGGTGTTTTCTAGCAATGTACTAAAAATAAAAAAAATATGAACAACCGCCTACCCGGGGAAGCCATACATTTTGTATAGAAGAATAAAGATTGTCGTGGTGAAAACCGTATCTTTTTTGAATTTCTTGTTAGATTTGCGTGAAACGTATAATTTATAGGTTTTTTGCTGTCTCGTTTAGTTTAGTTTAGTGTTTAGTTATTGTGCCAATTTGCCTCTTTAAATTGGTCCGACATCCCCGCTTGTGTTCTTGTCAATGGCACAGGATTCTTCTTCTTATTCTTCTTCTTTTTCTTATTTGGCACAACAACCATTGTCGTCCAAGGCCTGCCAACATTACACACAGGCACAGGATTAACCTTTGATAAAAACGCGCAGACTTCAGTCACTGGAAATGTATGCCTCCAACATTTTCATCCAACACAATCAAACGCTACAACAAAAGCAAGTTGAACGGAAAACAAAGTGCTTAAATTAAATAATAAAACCTCAACCATATCAACGCTCATAAAACCTCCCCTACTTTCTTTAAAATTAATACCAGCATATCTGGCTGACCACAAAGTCATTGATGAATCGTTATGAGAAACACCAATCATACCTGAGATAAGAACTTCAAGCAACTATTTCCCTGTCTCTTCCACGGGTGAAATTGTCAGGAGGCCAGTGGTTTACCTTCCACAAAGTGTGCCTTTTGTACAAATAAAATAAACATGGAAAAAGACCTCTGCTGCACATGGGGAACGGAAGAACATAAAATTAAAAATATTACACCAGGTAGACGTCGTTGCTTACGGTTTCGTGTAAACTAGGCTGAGTATTGAAATAAACCTCATCCAGTTACCAACCAGCCAGCCAGCCACGCTTGGTTGCCAAGCACACAAGTAGGGGCTTAGACAAAACGAGTTCTAAGCTCATGCTCATGTACCTGCGGGGTGCTACACTCCAGTTTACACCCATTCGCTCAGCGGCAAACGACCCAAAGACGGCAATGCATTTAATCACCTTTGAGGTTACGCAATGGCACGGTGGCAATGGCAGCAATTCCGCTCCCCAAAAACCGCATGGACAGTTTACTTAGGCATTGTGTGGTGCCGTTGGCAGGCCGGAACAACAGGAAACTCGAAGATGGGACTGCTGCTGGCCGTAAATGGGTGGTGAAACTGCTGCATTTGTCTAAGCTGGCGTCGCTACTGCAGCCGGCCATACGATTGCCGGAAGGGGTAACGCCACTGTCCAAATCTTGAACCACACGGGCAAGCGAATATCCTGCGTCTCTGCTTCCGGCTTGTGTGCTTGTGTATGTGTGAGAGTGTGTGTGTGTATGCATACTGCCCGGAACCCAAATCTCTTGTGCCTGAGTTAACCCATTTGGATACTTTTTTCCCCCTGTTTGTCTGGTTTCTAACCAGACTATTCATAGCGCAAAGTATGGTCTTGCGGGACCAGCGTTTCGCTTCCGATGCCCATGGCTCATCAACATTATCGTCCTAAACATCAGCATCAGCAAGATCATCATGGAATGCACAGCTTCAAACCCTGCGCCCTGGCTCTGCCTGCTTTGGAAGTTAAATGGGCTGCAGTGTGCATAATAACGGCTTCGTTTCGCCGTATAGAAGCGTAATCAGATGGTTCAGCTAAATTTACTCCCACTCCGGTACATATAAATGTACCCCACTCTCCTTTTCTTCCTTTCCCATCCTTCCTCACGCCCTTCTCTAGCAGCTTTCCTTTGCCAAGCTTGTTCTTCTCACCCCTTTCCCGCCTTCTTACCTTATCGCATCGTGCGCTTGTCGCTTGGTGCAACTTGCTCCAAGTCGCAAAATGCAAATGCGACTGAGTGCGCTAAAAACCCGAAGCTGCCGAGTGCCGAGTTCCAGGAACCATTCCTTCCCGCGATCAAAACAAGAAGCAAACCGAACGTTCCAGCCCGTACCCATACGTGGGCCACCGCTGCGAAAGGCAAGTGCGCCTTGGGCGATGCGAACTCTTCCGGTAGTAGCTCGTTCCGGTTTGCCGTGGTCGGATTGCTGTGCCGGCAGATAGTACTCGCAATCATCGCTGCACAAGCGTCAATGTCGCTTGTTAGGCGTCTTGTAAAGCGGCAGTCCCTGGGCCAACACCGCCCCAAACAGTTCATGGGTGCCCAAGTTGCACTGCGATTTTCATAACTTTTCTAAATAAATTTATTCCACAGTTTGTACCCATGCTGTCTCGCACTTTGCTTCATTGCGGCACGTCCCAGCCTGCGCCTGCCAACCTTCTCTGCTCCGCTGGTGCGCGCAAAGTGTCACACGGTGTACTGGTGTGCTGCAGAAACAGTGCGAGTGGACAACGATAGCTTAGACTTTCAGAGCGACAGCCAAAATTATGACCACATGCTACTGTACCGTGCATACCTTCGGGCGAGCCGTCAGAGACAGATAGTTTGAGCGAATGTTCAAACCATTTCTCGCTATTTGATGTCTCCAAGGGCTCTAGGTTCATCATTCTCGAATTGTGCCTGAACAAGTTACGGAGCACAATTTGCTTCCGTTCGAGCGACGAGAAATTCGTTTGATTCTCGCGTGATTTAAATTTTAGACTTTTTTGCTTTTGTTTTCTTTATGTTTTTTTTTTTTTTAATTATATGGCAATTTAGTTTTTTAAACTAGAAATAAACATTGTTTTAAATTATATAACAAAAAATTCACAACATACATCCTTCGTTTACATGGAGTAAGGCATCATTAGTATAAAAAGAATATAACTATTCTGGTCCGAATGGTAAAACAAACACACATTATAGAAACATTTATAGATTTATCATAACATGTCTTATCTCTCTTTCTCCTTCTCCACACATTTTGATCGTTTTTATCATTCTCTTTAATTTCATTGTAAAAATATTCAAGCTGACTATGTGTAAACTACTGATAATTCGGAAGAATGCCGATTATGATCTAAGAAAAAATTTGCTAATTACAATTACACCATTGCAGTACAAGGCGCCTCCATCGAGCTATTGTGAATGTGTGAGACATTCAATCATCAAAAATTTATTGAATTTTTTCAATAGAATAGGGTAAATGTACCTATAGTGGTGGTAGTACCAATAGTGGTGCTATTGCTCTAAAATGCGGTTCATAGGGCAAATTAAAAGTATTTAAGTTATTTAAGTTAGTGTGAAATGTTCTTTAGCCTTTTACAAAGATTTTAAAAGTTAAATGGGGCCATTCCGTTACTTAGTGACTGAAAAATCCATTATTTTGTGAAATGTGTCAACATTTTTCCAAAATCCTTAGGATTTCATAACGAAACTCATTTTTCTGTTAACGTTCTAGATGACCACATAACCACCCAATTACCCAATTTGTTTTTCTACATAACTGTTATGAAATATAATGTTTAATTAAAATTATTTGCCTTTTGACCATATTTATGCATTTTTAAGTGTTTTTTACCATAGTGCCATTATAGGTACACAAAACAGGCATGTTCCTATAGTG